>CM062820.1:841477567-841877117 GCA_031772625.1 Pinus tabuliformis
GTCAGTCTGCCTTTGAAGCTTTAAAGACTAGAATATCTGAAGCACCCATCTTAAGGGGACCAAATTGGAAACTCCCTTTCCACATTTCTACTGATGCTTCAGATACAGCTCTAGGAGCTGTTTTGGGACAAAAGGATTTGATCCCTTATGCCATTTATTACACCAGTAAAAATTTGACTCCCACTGAGTTAAATTATACTGTTACAGAAAAAGAGTTCTTAGCTGTAGTACATGCGATCAACAAGTTTAGACACTACATAACCGGCTATGAAACCTTTGTCCATACTGATCACTCTGCCATAAGATATTTAATGAACAAACCTGTTACTAATGGCAGAGTTACAAGATGGCTTTTACTTTTACAAGAATTCAACATTACTGTGTTAGATAGACCTGGAAAACAAAACACAGTAGCTGATTTCTTGTCTAGAATCCAAAACACTAATGAAGATTCTCCAGTAGAAGATAAGTTTCCAGATGAATACTTGTTTGCAGTAACTACCAAAACTCCTTGGTATGCAGATATGGCTAATTATCTAGTTACAGGGAAGCTACCTCTACACTTATTTCCTAATGAAAAAAGGAAAATAATTCAGGAGAGTTCACATTATTCTTGGATTTCTAATGAATTATTCAAAACAGGGCCAGATTGTATAATCATAAGGTGTGTTCGGGAAGATGAAATGCCTGACATCCTTAAGGCATGTCATGATGAACCATGCGGCGGGCACTTTGCTGACAAGAGGACAGCCTATAAAATCCTTTCTCTAGGATATTATTGGCCTTCTCTCTTTAAAGATGCAAAGCAGTATGTTAGAAGGTGTGACAGCTGCCAAAGAGTTGGGAGACCAACTCCTTCAAATGAAATGCCACTACAGCCTCAGGTATGCATCGAACCCTTTGAGAAATGGGCTCTAGATTTCGTTGGACCAATTAATCCACCATCAAAGCAAAAGAAGTATATACTGGTTTGTACTGATTATGTTACTAAGTGGGTAGAAGCCAAATCTTTGCCTTTTGCCATTGAAAATTCAATTGTTCAATTTCTTTTTGAGGATATTTTCACTCGTTTTGGTGTCCCAAGGGAAATTGTGACAGATCAGGGAAGCCAATTTACATCTAAATTGATGGAGAAGCTGATGGAGGAATATAAGATCAAGCACTGAACATCTACTCCATACCATCCGCAATCAAATGGCCAAGTGGAATCTACCAATAAAGTTCTTGAAAGCATTATCACCAAGACTGTTCATCTTCATAGAAGAGATTGGGCGGAAAGGCTTCCTGAAGCCTTATGGGCCTATAGAACTACATGGAGGAACACAACATGACATTCTCCCTATGAACTTGTTTATGGGAAGGAAGTCCTGCTCCCCATTGAGTTCCAAATCAAGACCTTCAAGATGGCAGTCCAATTGGGGATGAGCCTCTCGGAAGCCCAAAAACACAGAATGGACCAGCTAAATGAGCTAGATGAAATAAGACAAGATGCAATTCTAAGGACCGATCTAGTTCAACACCAAAGATCTAAATGGCATGATCGTCATATCAAAGAAAGAAAGTTTCAGAAAGGAGATTGGGCTCTATTGTTTGATTCAAAGTTTAAAGACTTCAAAGGAAAATTTCAAACTCATTGGCTTGGGCCATATGAGGTTGATGAAGTCTTTAGTAATGGAGCAGTTCGAGTGAAAACTATTGATGAATTTCATACTCCTCTTATTGTGAATGGCCATCGCTTGAAGATCTACCAGAAGCCACTCTCAAAAGAGGAATTTGTCAAGTTGTTTAAAGAAGATTCTGCAATCAGGTTGGTGGAGAAGGATTCTTCTCCTCCATCAGCCTAATCTTTGGTTTTTGAAAAAAAAAAAAAAAAAAAAAAGAAAAAAAAAAGAAGAATAAAAGTATAGGCCTAAAAACCAGTCTCTGATTGGCAGTCCTATGCAGAAAATCTGAGGTGAAAATCAGGGTCACCTGACATCTCACATTTTCCAAAAAAAATAAAAAATCCCTCTTTTCCTTGTTCCATCTCATTTCGTTATTTCATCCACTTCATTCACCATCTCATTCATCCAATCATTCTCACTCCACCTCATTTCTTTCCATCCATCTATCCATTACATTCCATCTCACCAATAAAGTCAGTGTCAGATTTATTTCACACAACTAAAGTTGTTTTGTGCAGACAGAAGGGTATCACTGCAGTTTCCGCAGCTGAGGAGCAATTCCGCAGCCAACATCCCAATTCCGCAGCCGATACACTTTCTGCACCTGTATAAAAAACACAGTCTGTTTAAGAAGGAATCTGCTGTCCAAAAGTCATCAGCAAAAAAAAATAAATTGAAAAAATGTCATGTAGCAGCAATAAACAATGAAAGGTTAGCACAAATGAGCAAAAGGAATCAAAGCGCGGATACATGAGGTATGAGCTAATTTCTAAACTTATGGTTATAACATTTTGCATGGTTTACGGATTGTGTTTTCAGCCATTTAATGTAATGATTACCAGTCCTTTCCATTACTCGACCGGAAATCCACGTATCCCTCAACCTTGACAGTCCCTATTCATCACGATTTTTAAAACTCAAGCACGGCTGCTCTTCCATTTAAATTCCTGTACCTGAGTGACGTAGACAATTGTACTACGGCTCTTTGCGTTATGATTCCGCAGCCAAATGTACACTCATGACCGATGTCTAAGGGACTTAACTGTTTCTTCCCATTATTCATAACCCTCCTACGCATAATCTCATTCACGCTGTTGATTCACTTCCGCATTTCCCTTGTTTTCCACTGCTCTGCCTTATTCACTACTCTGCCACCGTAACCATACTCTGTTTTTCCCCTCTGTTAAACTTTGACCACTGTTGTGAGTGCATTACGACTGTTGTGTTGAAGCCGTAAATCTATTGTGTTGAAGCCACTATTGAAGCCGTATAACCCTTTTTCCAAAGAATTAAAACAGAGCTGTAAGAGAATTGATGGGTAAACTTTTGAGGGCAGAGCCAGAGGGCTCTAAATTTCTGGAAGGATATCCCCAAGTCAAAGACGCTTTGAAGAAGGCAAATTGGCTCCAGTGCATCCAAAAATTCAAGGGTTACCACAAAGAGGTCACGAAGGCTTTTGCACGTTCTTTCAGAGACAAAGACAACCAAGTGGAGATAGGAGATCTAAAATTTACAGTCACCGAAAGCAGTTTTGCACAGGCCACTTCACTACCACAAACTGGAGAGAGATGGTTCAAAAACCGATCAGTACAAGACCAGCAATGGAAGCAAATTCTGAAAAATCCAGGTATGGACACTAGCATTTTTACAAAGGGAATCCCTGTTAGTCTTGTCAAAGAAGAATGGACAACATTGCTTCTGTTAATACAGAAATTATTTACATGTGAAGGAAGATTTGGAGTTTTGTATGTCTATCATGCCAAAGTTATGATGCATTTCTTAGGAGAGCATGACATTAACCTTCCATACTTTTTACTCTCAAGCCTTAGAAAAATGTGCTCAATAGTCCAAAGAAACCCAAGAAACATTGAGCCACATTTGTACCATCATGGGCTTGTCAAGATACTAGTTGAAGAACAATTGAAAGAAAAAAGAGACACATGGGAAAGATTTCTTGTAAGGAATCATTTCCAAGAAATAGGGGAAGCCTCTGGTAGTTCACCTCAAGTGCCTAAAAAGAGTAGAAGGAAAAGAACAGAGGAATTTGCCCCAGAAATTGTTGTCCAAGAAGAAACTGTCCAAGACCTTGTTGAAGAAGAAATTGCTGCACATCATTATGAAAAAGAAAATGACCCTGAGCTTGCTGTAGACATTGACCAAACAACCCAAGAAATCATTACAGAAACCCTGCAAGAAATTGTCCAAGAGGCTGCTCAAAAGAAAAAGGAGAGTAAGAAGAGACAAAAGAAAGATAAAGGAAAAGCTATAGCCCAAGAAACCTACCTTACTCCTGAAAATTCCAGTGAAGAGGACACTCAGCCATTAGCACATAGATTGGCCCAACTTCATGAGGCTGCCCTTTCCAAGAAGATGCAAAAACAAAAGCAAAAGCAACAAAAAGAAAAACAGAGCATCACCACCGTGAGAAGGAGCAGCAGGCTACAAGGCAAAATGGGGGCCACAAAGGATAAAAAGTCACTCATTATTGACTTGAGCACACCTGAAAAGGTTGCTACAAGACTTGACTTTGAGAAAAGTCCTCCACATATTGAGCATGATGAGACTAGTCCTCCACGTGAGGAAAGTCCTTTTGAGCATGAACCCGAATTTGAGTATGAGCCTAGTCCAAAGAGGTCACCAGAGATTGACCCAGATCAGCAGAAGGTTTATAATTACCTGGAAACGTTAGAACAAGCTGCTGCTGGTCCAAGCACTGTTCTACCTCTTGAGCAGCAAATTCACTCACTCAAACAGGAAAATTTTGAGCTTGAAGTTTTAAATCGCCACATCATACAAGAGAATGAAAAATTGAAGGAGCAAGCTAAGGTGGACAAGATGATCCACGATAATACCATGCTTCATCTAGGCCTTTGGCAAAGGAAAAACAGAAAACTAAAGAAGAAATGCAGGAAGCTAAGCGGAGCTTTGGTCAATCTAAAATTCAGATGCTTGGTGAGGAAACCAAGAGTCAATGTGGCTACACAGAGGAAGAGGAGAAGACTAGATGTCTTAGCAGAGGCATCTTAGCAGGTAGATTAAACAATGTTTTCGTTGCATGAGGACATGCAACACCCTCGTAGTGGGGGTATGTAGAGCCTCTAACCTGCAGCTAATTATCTATCATTACCTACAGCTTTTCCTCACTTATCCCTCTCTTTTGCCCTATTTTCCTCATAAACCTACCCAGATCATTACATTTGATGTCTTTAAGCATGATTGGTTAACTTTGCTAATGTTTGACTGTTTTTCTAGAATTTTGACATATGCACAGAGATTCCGCAGCTGTCTGGCAATTCCGCAGCCATTCAACAATTCCACAGCTATCTAGTCATTCCGCAGCCTTTTCATTGATCTCTATGTTCCACGTGTCATTTTGCAAAACGAATCACATGGGCACGTGGGAATGAAGGTGTTAAAGGTTCCTATGCTATTGGTTCAGCCAGCAACGCCACGCACACCTCCGGTCAACGTGGATCAAACTTCGGTCAACAGAGCCAACTCAAACGGTGCTGCGTAAGCTGAAAGGTCACGTCACTCCAGATGGCGATTCCTCCACGCTACGCAGGTTATGGGAGACAGGATCCAACCTTGGATTCAACCTCCATGACGACCGTACCCTCTAGAATGCACACGGACCTGTTTACGTGTTGCTGAACCATTTAATTAGCATGATTGACAGTTAATTTCCAGTTTCATGTTTTACGCAGTAGGCAGTTGATCATACGCCTATAAAATCCAGCGTCTGCGCACGCTTAAGGATTAGTCTTTAGTTATTTTGTTTATGTAGTTGCTGCAGTTTTAGCGTATTCAGAAACTCTGTTTTGAAGCTGCTGTTTCAGCACTTTTTACTGTAATTTCTGCATATGAGTTAATAGAAGACTGTGTTGTTTTGACTCTTTCCAGTAGCTGATCTTTCTTTGGGTTTTGTGGATGGAGGGCCCCCATTCATAACAGCCTTTGTATAGTAAATTTACCTTCATGTTCTTGCCATTTCTTTCTTTCGAATTCAGCAATTTTCCTTTTATTTAACACATGTACAGTTTTGATTTACTTTCATTTCCAGCATTTACATTAAACTGATCAGGATTGTTTTCTGCAGGTTTTAACCCGGGATTGTGTGTCTTTGTGTATTTGCTTTATCTCTGATGGTATTTTCAGTTGTCATATTCATAGTTGCTGCCTTTACTCTGTTGTTCTAGCTTAATTTCTAGTTTAGTTTCTCAAGCTGTATGCTAACACATTGATGGTCTCCTTATCATAAGTCGTTCATCTTTAAGAGATCAGAATACTAATAAATTACAGCTTGCTTTGAGTAGCTTTTGACTTATACCACTAACTCTTTCTTCACTTGTTACACATAACAATGTATGTTGGAAGCAGAATGCTGGAGGAAGGCACAATGGTGTTATAATTTGTCATTTAGAGCTTTATCACTTTTTAGACTTATCTCTAACTACTTCCTAATCGTGTTTTACATAGTACTATATGTTGGAAGCAGAGTGTTAGGAAGAGATGAACATTATCATTGGTATTTAAAGTGGTTTTTCTTACCTTTTTATTTGCAGCAGCATGAGTAGTGACTAGTTCCATTAGAAAGTGGTTCTTTGCTTTCAGTTTCATTTCAAGTTTATTTCTTTCAATCTCTTTCTTTGCAAAGTTTAGAAGGTAGATAGAAAACACCAGTTGCACACACTCACTCATTTAGAAGTCACTCTACACACACTATCACTCATCTGTTTATAAAATCATCACTCCATCTTAGGAAGTTAAATTGACCACAACACCCCCAAACGACAAAAAGATCTAAGAGGTTGCTTAAGTACATATAGTACACCTTCACTTCATCAGCTTACGAGCCCCTGGTTGACAATTTATGATAGCAATTTAGACAACACTAAATTGACTAAACACCCACCACACAAGTAAATTATACAATTAAATAATTCAAGTTATATAAGTCTTCATGCATTAAATATTTATGCCATCATTAAAATAACTCAAGCCATCACTATCATCTTAACATAAAAATCCTTATCATCATCTAAATTGTGCAAATCACATAAAAAAAAATTAGGGGAAATAAATTACCAATTTTTTATTATCAAGTTCTTACATTGAGCCACCATTCAAATCAACACTCAAGTTAACTTAAGTCCATAGACAATATGCATTTATCTATGTCCATGCAATTTCATGTACATAATTTCTCCAGTATGCAAAAGTAGTACTACTTTGATAATTAAACACAGATTAGTATGGAATCCACAACCATATGTCCATCCAACAAATGCACCCTTCAATATTTTATTTCTGCAACCATACAAGATGTACAAGAACTGAAACCAACATCCTTGTAACAACCTTGGGTTAAAGTTTCATGTAATAAAGGACATTAAAGGCAAAAATAAGACCAGATCATGGGACATTTATTCCAAGCTAAATGGAGGGGAAAACATTAAAGTGAGTATCACTTGTGGTCAATTAATGGCTATAGAAATTGGCATTGGCATTGGCAAAGGCAAAAGGCAATAAATATCAATTAATTCAAGAATAAAGGAAAATAGGAGAAAATGAATATGAAGGGACAAGAATATGCATGCAAGGGAAATTAGAGAGAAAATAAGGGAAATGAAGAAAAACGGAAAAGGAAAGGAAGAGACATTAGACATCAATGATAAAAATGCATGTGAGAAATAGTTGATAACTTTTGCTCAATTTTTGATCAATTTAAGAATTGAACTCCAAGAGAGAGAGAGAGAGAGAGCACTTGGACTCAAGCAAGCAAGAAAATAACAAGAAAATGAAAACGTGAGAGCAAGGATGACATGAGAAGAGAAGCTATAACAAGAAGACTTTGTAGGAAACAAGTTGCATGTGTAATTTCCTTGTTGGAATTTGTATGCATGATGCATGCATTTGGTTTACATGATTGCTTTGCTGTCATTGGCAAGGAATTTTCCTCTATTCACAGTCGTTTTAGCCTTGCCTTTACATTTCTTGGATAGCCATGGTGTGATGGGATTCATTCTTGGTTGAGCTTTCGATTGTGAGAAAATTTTGGATGTAAGTGAGGTGGTCTTAGGAAAATCCCAAGGGTTGGGGTGGATATGGTTTTCTTGGGAAGCACTTGACGGGTGGGTGGAGACAAGAAAATTCCCCTGGCTATGGTGAATACATTATGAGGCATATAATATTGTGTTGATTTGGTGATTTCTAGACTGGTTTAGGTGAAATTACTGTGGTTGGGGGTTGAGGTGGTTATCCTCTAGATGACTTGGTTGATTTTATTTAGTTTATCCCATGACATCCTACATTCATGCTTGGAATATGGCACCGGGGTGATTGGGTGAAAGAAGGATTTGATTCAACCCAATCTATGATGAGGTGGCATGTGGAAGTCCCTGACTTGGTTGGAATTTGCATATGTATTAAGTGTTATTTCCTATTGGGATTAATGAGCACATATATTGGTTATTATGTTGAATTTTATGACTGGTTTTCCATGGCTCCATTCTAGTTAAATGTTGGTTATAGGAATGGATAAATGATGTGCTCTTGTTCTGGATCTTGTTCATGATTTGATAAGTATTAAATGGTTATATGAATTCATGAGATAATAAGTGTTGTTACAGTTAGCTTGAGAAGGGCAGTGAGCCTTCTTGATGCTTCTCTTATGAAATAAATAATACCATGATTAGATATGCATTCATGACCCATAACTACCATCTTTACCATATGTTTGTCTAAATGTTTACCATGCAACTGCCATGTTTGGATAAGATTTAAGCCTAGTATAACTTGTGTGGACTATTCATTATCTTAGAATTGGTTCTGGAAAGTTCTGGGCAATTCTGGGAAGTGGGCTATAGGATAGCCCTGAAAGTTGGGCACTGATTTCACGACTACATGCATGAAACTAGGAAATTTTGGTTGCAACTTCATGGAGGAAGGTCTGTGTGTGCGACTGGAGCTTTCCAATTGCATGCACAACGTGGAATGCGTGTGGCTAGGCTATGAGATTAGTTAAAAAGGAAGTTCCAACTCAGGGTTTGATAACCAGTGGTTGTTGTATGACACCTTGGTGATCTGGTGTCCCTGAGAGGTTTTAGTAAGTTTCTAGTTAGTAGACCCCACTTCCATAACTGGAACTTGGATGTTGGGTGATGCCATAGTAACTCTCAGTTCATGTTTACCCCGGAGAGCTTGTAAAATGGGGTAAATGTGGGGTGGGGTGTTATAGGGTGGTATCAGAGTAGTTCCTTTCCCTATAAACCTTTCTCTAGTACCGGTGTCACCAAGTGGTATCAAAGCAAGGTTTATAATATTGGACCTCGGGGTACATGCATATGGTTACAATTAACATTCATGCAATTATCATTACAATTTTGTGTTATTATCATGCATGAATCATGAGGTTGTAATGTTATTGCTATTACTATATATATCATGCTAATCTAGACTGACTTGTGCAAATGTGATAGCCTCCCATGAGATATATTGAGGTATGATTTTGATTATGTCTTCTATTTGGTTTATCTAGCATGGTATGTTTGTAGGAAATAAATGTCCTAAAGATAAAGAGCAGAATGGTAGATTACAGTTCACATGACTCTCCGTACAGGTCTGATGTGAAATCAATGGAATGGGAAAAGTTAATTGAGTAGCAAGAAGAGGAATATTCTCCTAATCTAGCAGATACACTAAGGATTCTGAGGGTATAGATTAGAATTCGCAAGGTTGATAATAATAGGTTGATTCAGGCATAAGAGAGACTTGCAAGGGCTCAAGAAAAGCGAGCTAAAGTAAATGTAGTGATTCTTCAAAGCCTTTTGGACTTACAGAAGCATGAACAACTGGGGATTAGTCATGGAGATAGGCAGGAGGAGAAGACTAATGGGGCAGATGGTAGCAGATCTCAGAGGAGACACAGGTGAGACAAGGATGATACAATGAAGAGTGGAATATTCTTGGATACACATGACAAGAGGATTTATACGTATGGCTTTTATTCTAGTTCTTCTTCTAGGAGACATCATCGACACCATTAATGTCAACATCATAGGAGGAGTGAGTATTTTTCAAATAAGTTTAAGACAGCCAAGCCTATTACTTTTTATTGGGAATCGAAGAAATCAAAAGATGCAGAAGCTTGGTTGCTTGGGATGAGGAATTTTTTCAGATTGAATGACTACTCATAGAATATGAAATCCAAAATAACCACCTTCAATCTCAAGGGAAACACAAATGTTTGATGGGAAGATATTAAGAATGTAAGAGGCATTAGATAAGAGGAGATGACTTGGGGTGAGGTTGAAAGACTCTTCAGGTAGAAGTACCTGTTTAAGAGATATTATGAAGCAAAGGCCAAGGAGTTATATGAGCTCAGGATGGGTTCCATAACAAATGAAGAGTATACAACTAGATTTCTAGAGTTGTTGAGGTATGTTCCCTATCTCAAGGATGAGAAAGGAAAGGTTCAAAGGTTCATGAATGGATTTCCATTTTAATTTAAAGATCAAATTGAGTTTGATGAGCCTCTATCATTGGAGGAAGCCATTAGGAAGTTAAAGGATTGTTATGAGCAGTCAAAGTGCAAACCTGAGTTCAAGCGTGACTAGAAAGGTAATGAGAAGACTAAAGAAAAATGGACTAAGAAGCAAGGAATATCATAGGATGTAGGTGAGAAATAAAATGGATCCCCTCATAAGAATTTTAATGCGGCTGAAAAAAGACATAGGTTTTAGCCTGGAGAGCAGCAAAATAAAGACAATGGCAGAGAACCGTTGAAGTGTTGGGTTTGTGGTAAAGAACGTTGCAAGAAGGATTGTCCATTGTACCAGCGTGGTAGGCCATATATTTACAATGATCAAGAGGCACATAAAGGAAGGGGATGTTGGTCTAATCATTCCCTAGATCTATGAAACACTTGATAATAGGAAGGCATGCCATTAGGCATCTATTATTGAGACGGAAGGTAAGCTTCGTGATTAATTTGTTTCCATTTTGATTGATCCTAGATCTAATTATAGATAGATTTGTCCTAACCTAGTGGATTAGTGTTGTTAGCACTTAGAATGAACCTTAAGGCTAAGAAAAGGTCGTTCCGAGGTAACCACAGGCCAAGATTTCGATCTGGCATCTAGCCCTGCTAGACCAGAGAGGGCTCTCTCTTTGCCAACAAGATGTGGCTGCAATAAATGAAATTTGAGGCTAACTATGTAGTGTGGGGATTTGTTTGAAAGGTTTTGGGTCAACACATCAAGAGAAAGGGTGATTGGGCTATGGAGTCAATGCTAGTTTCTGCCGGCAAACTCGGGGAAAATTAAGCACCATGTTTAGCCAGATAAAGATTGTGAATGTGAGAAGAATAGGGGAGAAAACCCCCTGCCCAGCAAGCATCAAATAGGGGATGGATCTGCAGCAACAACTTTAGATGAAAGAGAATCACGAGGTTACTCAACAGAGGATTTAGTGAAGGATGAATTCTGCAAAGACAACCATTACATCTAACATCAAAATCATCATGAAAGGAGCATCATTACAGATGAATTCCTAACATATCTCTTATATAATTATGAAGCAAGGCATAAAAACAAAATATGTAAGTGAATTACAAGAAAAACATATTAAACATCAACACCATGATGAATCCCAGGTCCAAAGGGCAGAAAACTGCTTTATTAAAATGATATTCAGGAAAAATTTACACAGTGCCAAGCAGCCTCTCTGCTACCAAAATCGAACCATTACACTTTGAAATTCATAAAATATATACAATTAGCTCATCCCTATACTAAGGGAGTTGAGCTCAACCATCTTCTTCAAAATAGAATCAGTTACATTATATTTGGACCGAATTTCTGAAATTAGGTGTCAAAGATGAACTCGTATCTCCTGAAAAATAGCACCTGTTACAAAAATGAAAGAGGTTTTTGTAGATAAGTTCATTTTAGAGAAAAACCTCTCTCAACTTTTGGAAATTCGTTTCCAATGGCTCAGAACGTGTGCCACTAAATCATCTCTAAAATAGAAAATCATTAAAAATTTAAATATGTAAAAATGAGCTGTAAAGATCTAGTCAAATATTCCAATTCACGACACCTGTAAATAAATCGAAAGACATTTTTGTTATATGGCTCGTGTTTAGTAAAAACCTCTTTGGGTTTCTCAAAATTACTTTCCATCTGTTTTAAAATGGCACCGCACTAAAATGACTAAAACAATAAAATAACTACAAATTTGTTTTGTTTTAATGTAGGCTTCAAATATCACTGCATATCTGCCACATAGTAACACTTATGCATAAACTGAAGGAGGTTTTTGTTATTTGGTATGTGATGGACAAAAACCTCTTTCAATTTTATAAAATTCGTGTCCATTATTTTAGAAGCTGATTTTGTAGTAAACTTGTCCATGTGTGCAACAAATGACCTCAATACATGCATAATCAAGAATCAATCATTCATTTCGATCATATCTTCTGATCCAGGAGCCGATTTTGGGAGTGTGATATACCGTTGGAAATATTTTTCAAGATTCTTCTGATGAACATGCTTAGGATATGATTTGCACTGAAACTCATGTGTAAAACATCTCTGAAAACCAGACATAGTAAGAGCCCATTTTGATCCTTGGTGACAGGCTGCGAAGACTGGAACTAGCATTGGCCTTATTGGGGATGGCAGCTCCTTGGAGGTGTCAAGAATACTGTAGACCAAGTGCTTCATCCATTGGGAAATATGGTCACAAATAGCTGTAAACCCAAAAAAACTCATACCAATCCAAAAACGTATACATACAACAAAATGTACATAAAAAAGTACCGAAAACCTGCCTTGGGCCGCTTATTTATTTACAAATCTACCCTACTCTAATGCAAAATTGATAGATCAAGTAATGATGTAATGCCAAATTAACCAATCAAGAAGTTGTGTCAACGATGATGCTAGGGAGTGCTTGAACCAGGACACGATTGGAAATGCTGACAGCCATACATGTACAAAATAAGTGTGGCTATGTAAAAGGAAATCTAGCTTGTTATTCAAACTGGAATTTTTTTTCCATATCTGCCGCAATAGGATCAAAGAAAACAGACTCTGTTTTCTACCCCAACTCCTCAATACATGCTTCCAGCTGCAAATTATTAATGCAAACATCCAAGGGCAGCCTTACCTTTCCTTCCCTCTGCTGGAAAAGGTCCCAAAGAATGGGACTTGACAGTCTAGATCCTGGGATTGTATTTGGGTCTCCAATTTAGTTAGCTTCAATTTTGATGGAAAACTCTTGCAAAAAAATGAGCTTAACTTCATGGCTACATTGACAAGACTTCAAATAAGAAGAAAGAGATGAATAAAAGTTCTCATCTACCTCATCATCCGTGCACATATCTTCCCATTCTCTAAATCCTTGAATAGAGGCCACCTATATTTCGAATTCTTCCTCTTTCTCCATCTATGCTTCAAGAAATATATGCCAAAAATTTGCAAATGACTTAATAGATCTGATAGGAAAACTTTTGATCCATTGTCTACATTTCCCTTGAAACGAATCATAGAACAATCTAATAAACACATCCTCTTTTTTGACTCTAAGAGATTCTATAAATGTTTTGAATTTTGCTACATGTTCAAGAGTCAAAGTCAGATCTTCCCCATTGAATTTAGGGCCATTTCTCAAAATATATGCATCCTTTGGTAATTGATTAGGAAAACCAGGAAGATTAGAAAAAACGATACATGAATACCTTGAACAAATAGAAACAACATTTGAGTCCTTCATTTAGCTAGTGGAGCCACCATCAATACTTTGAAACTCAGGATTTCGAACATGGAGTCGTCAGGTAGATGATTTCAGCCTTCATATGTGTCTAACTGCTATCCACCATTAGCAATCATATCTGCAACTTGAACAATCTTTCATGGAGAAGATTTGTCACCTCGTTCCTCGGCAATGGTGCCAATATGTTAGCACTTAGAATGAACCTTAAGGCTGAGAAAATGTTGTTCCGAGGTAACCACAGACCAAACTTTCGATCTGGAATCTAGCCCTGCCAGACCAGAGAGGGCTCTCTCTTTGCCAACAAGTTGTGGCTACAATAAATGAAATTTTAGGCTAGCTATGGAGTGCGGGGATTTGTTTGAAAGGTTTTGGGTCGACACAACAAGAGAAAGGGTGATTGGGCTATGGAGTCAATGCCAGTTTCTGCCAGCAAACTTGGGGAAAATTAAGTGCCATGTTCAGCCAGCTAAAGATTGTGAATGTGAGAAGAATAGGGGAGAAAACTCGCTGCCCGGTAGGCATCAAACAGGGGATGGATCTGCAGCAGCAACTTTAGATGAAAGAGATTCACGAGGTTGCTCAACAGAGCATCTAGCAAAGGCTGAATTCTACAAAGACAACCATTACATCTAACAACAAAAATATCATGAGAGGAGCATCATTACAGATGAGTTCCTAACATATCTCTTAGATAATGCTGAAACAAGGTAGAAAAACAAAATATGTAAGTGAATTACAGGAAAAACATACTAAACATCAACACTATGATGAATCCCAGGTTCAAAGGAAGAAAACTACTTTATTAAATGATATTCAGGAAAACTTTACATAGTGCCAAACAGCCTCTCTGCTACCAAAATCGAATCATTACACTCTAAAATTCATCAAATATATACAATTAGCTCATCCCTATACTAAGGGAGTTGAGCTCAACCATCTTCTTCAAAATAGAATCAGTTACATTAAATTTGGACCGAATTTATGAGATTAGGTGTCAAAGATGAACTCGTATCTCCTAAACCATAGCACCTGTTACAAAAATGAAAGAGGTTTTTGTAGATAAGGTTATTTTGGAAAAAAAATCTCTCAAATTTTGGAAATTCATTTCCAGTTGCTCGAAATATGTGCCACAAAATAATCTCTAAAATAGAAAATCATTAAAAATTTAAATTTGTAAAAATGAGCTGTCAAGATCTAGTCAAATATTCCAATTCATGACACCTGTGAATAAAATGAAAGAGGTTTTTGTTATATGGCTCGTGGTTAGAAAAAACCTCTTTGTGTTTCTCAAAATTACTTTCCATCTATTGTAAAATTGCACTGCACTAAAATGACTAAAACAGTAAAATAACTGCAAAATTTGTTTTGTTTTAATGTAGGCTTCAAATATCACTGCATATCTCCCACATAGTAACACTTATGCATTAACTGAAGGACGTATTTGTTATTTGGTATGTTATGGACAAAAACCTCTTTCACTTTTATAAAATTCATGTCCATTATTTCAAAAACTGATTTTGTAGTAAACTTGTCCCTATGTGCAGCAAATGACCTCAAAACATGCATAACCAAGAATCAATCATTCATTTCGATCATATACTCTGATCCGAGAGCCGGTTTTGGGAGTGTGATATACCGTTGGAAATATTTTTCCGAGATGCTTCTGATGAACATGCTTAGGATATTATTTTCACTTAAACTCATGTGAAAAAGATCTCTGAAAACCAGACATAGTAAGAGCCCATTTTGATCCCTGGTGACACACTGTGAAGACTTGAACTAACAAGTGTCATTTGAATAAATAAGTACATGTGTAATCTTGTTTGGTGCAGTTGGCTACAGGGACCAAGAGAAGAGTTCATCATTGGTTGAGATCTGGTGCATTTGGGCTTAATGGCACCCCTACATCAACACATATAAATGTGCTTCCTTTGGGTTCATATGGCATGATTTTAGGCATGGATTGACTTCTTACTCATAGGAACAAGGTAGATTGTTATGATAAGGCCATTAAGTTCCTGGATGATGATGGATAAAAGAGAATATTGCAGGGAAAGAAGCAACCTACATAAGTGAGAATGGTTACAACTATGCAAGTTAAATGTAGTTGCAGGAAAGGGTGTGTATTGTTTGCAGTTCATGTTTCCAGTGACAAAGGGAAGGGTGTTGAGGATGATGAAGTACTGAGGAGGTATCATGTCTTATAAGAGTTTCAAAATTTGTTTCCTGCAAAGATTCCAGATTTGTCTCCTCATGGAGAGGTGGATTTCACTATTGAGTTGATACCATGTGTAGCACAAGCATCAAAGGCATCGTACCAGATGCGCACTCAAGAGTTAGTGGAGTTGAAGTTTCAATTTAAAGAGATGCTTGATAAGGGATACATAAGGCCAAGTGTGTCTCCTTGGGGTGCACCAATGTCGTTTTTAAAGAAGAAAGACAACACTATTTGATTATGCATTGAATACAGGTAGTTGAGTAAGGTGACTATCAAGAACATGTATCCATTATCACAGATTGATTATTTGTTTGATCAACTGAAGGGATAAACAATATTTTCAAAGATTGATCTGAGACTAGGATATCATCAGGTTCACATAAAATAAGAAAAGATCTACAAGACTGCATTTCGTACAAGGTATGGGCACACTGAGTTCATGGTGGTTCCTTTTGGTCTTACCAATGCTCCAACAACCTTCATGTGTTTGATGAACAATGTGTTGTTCCCTTATCTGGATAATTTTGTGATATAATATGTTGATGATATATTGGTATATTCAAAGGAAGAGGAGGAGCATGAAATTCACCTAACAACAATGTTGATATTATTGAGAGAGCATAAGTTGTATGCCAAGCTCAACAAGTGCAGTTTCTTTCAGAATCAGATTCATTACTTGGGACATGTTGTTTCCAAGGAAGGGATAGCAGTGGATCTGGAAAATATTAAAGCTACTATGGAGTGGCCAATTCTAAGGAATGTGGATGAGGTCATATCATTCACGGGATTAACAGGATATTATAGGCCATTCATCAAGAAATTCTCTAAGATTGAATATCTTATTACATTTTTTGCAGAGGAAAGGGAAGAAGTTTGATTGGACTGAGGAGTGTTCAATTAGTTTTGAGCAGTTAAAGAATTTTATTACCAATGCTTTGGTTTTGAAGATTGCAGATCTTGAAAAGGATTTTGTGGTTTGTACAAATGCTTGTAAGGAAGGACTTGGCAGGAGGGGTAGGTGGTTTGATATGAATCAAGGAAGCTAAATGAGCATGAAAAAAACTATGTGACTCATGATATTGAGTTGTCAATGATCATTCATGCGTTTAAGATGTGGAGACATTATCTCCTTGGAAGAAGTTACGTATTGTTGAGTGATCACAGTGGACTGACGTATTTGTTTGACCAACCTAATTTGAATGGAAGACAAGATAGATGGTTGGGTACTCTTAGTGAGCTTGGTTTTGAGATCAGGTACATAAAAGGAAAAGAGAATAGGGTTGTGGATGGTCTTAGTATAAGAGTGTAGGTGAATCACATTTCAGTTGTGAGCTTTATGGCACAAATTTACAAGAGCATATCTTACTTGTAGGGCAACATGATGAGAAGTATCAACAGTTGAAGCAGAGATTGCAACAACATGGTGAGGGCGATCGAGAGAGGACTATCACCTCACAACGGATGGTTTGGTTAGATTCAGGAGTGGGATATATATGCCAGATAATAATGAATTGAAGAATCTTACCTTGACGGAGTTTCATATCAATCAATATTCATGCCACCTAGGATATCATAATACTTTGTCAACTATTAAGAAGTTCTACTATTGGACGAATTTGAAGAAAGAGGTTCCCGAGTTTGTTGCCAAGTGTTTGGACTTTCAGCAGGTGAAAGATGAATGCAAGCATCCTACTGGTCTATTTTAGCCTATTCCGATTCCAGAATGGAAATGGGAGTTCATTTCCATGGACCTTATTATAAGATTTCCTGGGAGATCGAGGCAACACGATTCCATCATGGTTGTGGTTGACAGGTTGAGCAATGTAGCTCACTTCATTGCAATGAATTCTACTAAATTAGCTAGTGAAGTGGCTCAAATATTCATCAGGGAGATAGTGAGGTTGCATGCGATTCCAAAGAAGATTATATCAGATAAAGATGCCAAGTTCACTTATAGGTTTTGGAAGGAGTTGTTTGCAGACTTTGGAAAAAAGTTAGCTTTCAATATAGCTTATTATCCACAAACAGGTGGACAGACAAAGAGGGTTAACAAGATCCTTAAGGATATGTTGAGAATATATGTCATGCATCAACATTAAGTGGGAGGAGTATCTTCCACTGGTGGAGTTTGCATATAAAAATGGGTATTAGGAATCCTTGAAGATGAGTTGATTTGGGGCTCTCTATGGGTGGAGTTTTAATACTCCTATCATTTGGAGTGATCCAGTGAACAAGGTGTTGATTGGAGCGTATATGTTAGCAAATATGGAGTAGGAGATGCAAGTTATTAAAAGAAATTTAAAGGCAACACATGATAGGTATATGAGTTATGCATATCAACATAGAGCATTCAAGGAGTTTCGTGTTGGAGAGCATGTGTATTTGTGCATCTAGCCTAAGAGGAGCTCCTTGAGGATTGGGTTATGTGCCAAGTTAGCACCTCAGTATTGTGGGTCTTTTGAGATCCTTGAGAGGATTGGACCTGTGGCCTACAGACTTGCTTTTCTGCCATCGGTTAAAGTCCATGCTGTTTTCCACATTTCATTTCTGAAGAGATATGTGTAGGATGTTGATCATGTGATTGATTAGTCTATATTGCAGGTGGAACTAAAGGGAATGTTCCAGCGAGAGCCACAATGCATATTGTAGTGGAAACAACTCATGCTCTGGAACTAAGCAATAAAGCAGTTAAAGTGTAGTGAAAGCACTTTGGGCTCGATGAAGCTACATGGAAGATGGGTGATAAGATGTAGGGATTATATGCTTCTTTATTTTTTTATTGAAGCAAATAAGTTTTTGGAATATATATCTATATATATATGTATATGTATATGTATATGTATATGTATATGTATATGTATATGTATATGTATATGTATATGTATATGTATATGTATATGTATATGTATATATATATATATATATATATATATATATATATATATATATATATATATATATATATATATATATATATATATATATATATATAGATAGATATATCTATAGATATATTCCAAAAAATTTGTCATTGTAAATGCGACATCAAGTTGTGTTATAAAGCTCCAATAAACCATACGGTTTTCATGTTCTAGTTGATGGTCATTGTAAATATTGCATCAAGCTACTTTTATAAAGCTCCATAAGCAGTATGTTTTTCTTTCAATGGTTTACTGGTCATAAGCGTCATATAACACCGAGGACAGTGTTCGCCCAAGGGGGAGGGGCTTGTAATTTCCCCGGGTTAAAGTTTCATATAATAAATGATATTAAAGGCAAAAATAAGACCAAGGTCATGGGATACGTATTCCAAGCTGAATGGAGGCCCTTGACAGGTGGGTGGAGATAGGAAAATTCCTCTGGGTATGGTGAAGAAATTCTGAGGCATCCAATCTCGTGTTGGTTTGGTGGTTTCTAGACCAATTTAGGTGAAATCATTATGGTCAGGAGTTGAGGTGGTTAGACTTTGGATTCACTGGTTGGTTTGATTTCGTTTATCCCACGAGATCCCACATTCATGCTTGGAATATGGCACGGGGGTGACTATCTGAAATAAGGATTTGGTTAAGCCTAATCTATGGCCGAGTGGTACGTGGAAGACCCTGACTTGCTTGGAATTTTCATATGTATTGAAGTGTTTATTCCTATTGAGATTAATGAGCACATATATTGGTTATTGTGTTGAATTTTATGACTGGTTTTTGCTGGATTCATTATGGTTAAATGATGGTTATAGGAATTATTAAATGATGTGCTTTTGTTATGGATATTGTTCATGATTCAATAAGTATTAAATGGTTATATGAATGCATGAGCTAACAAGAATTGTTGCAACTATCTTGAGAAGGGCAGTGAGCCTTCTTGATGATTCTTTGGTTAAATGAATGAGACCATGATTAGATATGCATTCATGTCCTATAGCTACCATCTTTACCATATGTTTGTCTAAATGTTTACCATGTAACTGGAATGTTTGGACAAGATCTGAGCATATTATAGCTTGTGTGGACTTATGATTATCTTAGAATTGATTATGGAAAGTTCTGGGAAATTCTGCGAAGTGGCTTGTATGCTAGCCTTGAAAATGTGGCAATGATTTTGTTACTACATGCATGAAACTGTGAAATTTTGGCTGCAACTGCACAAAGGAAGGATTTTGCATGCGACTAGAGCTTTCCCACTGCATGCACAACTTGGCATGCATGTGGATGGGTTTTGAGCTCAGTTAAAAAGGAAGTTCCAATTCAGGGTCTGATCACTAGTGGTTGTTGTTTGACATCTAGATGATTTGGTGCTCCTGAGAGGTTTCAATAAGTTTCCAGTTAGTAGAAGCCACTTCCTTAACTAGAACTTGGATGTTGGGTCATGTCATAGTAACTCTCAGATCATGTTTACCCTGGAGATCTTGTAAAAGCGGGTAAATATGGGGTGGGGTGTTACAATCCTCAATACAAAGGATCTTACATATCAGCAAGTACTCACACTAATTCATGCAAGAAATATCAATGACAATATTTGAGTTTATTTTCTACAAAAAAGTTGCCTTGAAAAATAATTGTTCCCTTCATATTATCCAATTCTTATGAACATTTACCATTAATGTACAACTACAAGCTTTTGATATAACAATTCACCTTTGCTAAATCACATCAACCTATGAAAAACACAAGCACAAAATTCAAGAAAGCACAAATATAAAAAATATTTTAAAGGAATCACAATTGATCCACTCTCATTAATCAAGAATGTATTCATAAACTGAGCTCTAAGTCTTCTTTAAATGGAAAGGTATTACTTATAAACTTATATTCATAACTAACATTCTAGTTAATAGAGATATCATCCCTCAGGTAACTCTTGTTTTGGGCCATACTTTGGCTTAATAGTTATAAAACATGGGTTCAAGAATCCAAAGAATTGAATTCCAACCTCAATGCGATGCTTATGAATTAGAAATGACCTCAACTTGATCTCTATATCAACTTGTCAAGCCAAAACCAAGGAAGCATTGCTTGAACCTTATATAAAATGATAAAGTTGTATCCTTTGAGTTCCACTCTTTTCTCATCACCAATGAGTAAAAGGTATCAATGTTCTTAATTATTATGATCATCAAAATCAACATTCACAATATTCCCATGCATTTATACTTTAACTTTGATTAAAATTCAAACATTTTTTTTGAAGTGGCAATGAATCACTATTTAGGCCTACAAATCATTCTGCTCAAGCATTTATTTCCCTTGTTGGGTATCAACCTACCCAATCTTAATGCAATAATCCACACCAAATGTAGCAATTTTATTAACACAAAAAGTACAATATTTATCATAAACACAATGTTTTCACCAAACATTATTTAGAATTGTGAATGTTTAGGGTTGAGCTTTATGAGAAGCTAATTCCATTCACATGCTCCTATTACAATTCAAGAGGATTTCTACCCATATTTTAAACAATAATTTGGTGTTGATTTACATTTTGCCTCTAATTGATTTTCATAATAGTCCTTTCATAATGTGGTTCTCCACAACCTAAAGATACACTTAAGGGAGAACTATTCAATGCATTTATCATTTTAGCGGGGTTCTAAGTTGAGTTCTTGAAATGACCTTGCAAACAACTACCATTCTCTAAAGCATTAGGTCTAGAGAATGGCCCTTGTTTAAAATATAAATTTCTCTAAATTCTTGAAATATTCCCTTTCTAGGATTTTTGGTATATAGAAGAAGAGAAATTAAAGCTTCCCTCACAAACTCCACTCCACTGGGGCATTGTGAAAATTCTAGCATTGAAAACATGGGTGATATCATAACATCTCTATTTTCATTTCTACTAGCAAATTCTAAGACATCTCAATTCAATCATTCAAACCAAGAGAAACTTGTTCATTTTCATCCTCTCAATGTTCATATTCTTAACATAGCTAATCAATTCCATAGTTTGTGCCTCATCTTTCGGCACTATCCAAGATCCTTAGTTTAGAGAATGGCATTCACCCAAATTTTCTCCAATTATATTTAGAGATAATTGCGTCATCTTTCACACGTCCCTTATAATCACATGGTCAAGATCTTATTTGCAGTAGAATATGATGGAGGTGGAAGAAATGAACATAAGAAAAGAGTTAGAAAAAACACATTCCTATCCCCAACTACGTCGTAATGTCTATAAAATGGGCAACATACTATTAGCATTTTGTTGGTCCACAAAACAAACAACTTCTGCCACTCGTATACATATCCAACAATGTAGTTCCAGGACCATATTGTTGAAATTTTCTCTAATACCACTATGTAGTGTCATCAACACTACATCAACTAACTATACATAAAACAATGAAACCACCCAAAGAAGTGGTACTATTTTTTTTAACCAAATGAATAGCTCTAAACATATTGACCTGTGTTTATGTGATCATTACAAGATTGCAAGATGCATCTTTCTTAACAAAAACATTCTTATTCTCAACTTTGAATATATTCCACATATAATAAGTTTCATCAAAATATAATAACACATAACTAAAACTGCACATAAGAAATCAATAAATTTCCTTGAAGTACAGTCGTTCCCCACAAGGATCTCTTAAAGGTTTAACATCATTCATCATGTTAAAATGTTAAATGAGTCAAATTTATCAGGCATTAATTATTTGCTAAAAAAATTAATTCCAAAGGCCTAAACTAGGATGACAAGACTTATCTATAGCAATACTAGCATATAAACATTTTGCTAAATCCATATTAAGGGATTTCCTCATTGGCACAAGGAAAATGTACCCTCCAGGTTCAACCTAACCGCACATTCAAAATCTATAATTGTGTAGATTATTCAGTCTCTATATGCCCATCCAAGAGTTATATCATAAGTTGCAATGGATTAATTAACCCAATTTAAAACAATCATGATGTTATAACTAAATAATTCTTGAAGACATCTAGATATCAATTATTTAGAAACTCTCATAAGTTTTGTTCTAAATCCTTCATTCTTTACAGTAGATTGATTCACACAATTATGGTAAAACTTAGCGAGCAAGTTAAGAATATCAACCTATTGGTAAACAAATTCGCTAAATACCTTGCACCAAACACTAATAAAACTTGCTTGTTTGAAACCTTCTCTCAAAACATAATAGTTAAGTAATGGAGAAAACATATATTGAAATCTCTTCCAAAACCTTATTGTCAACACTTCTTTGAGACATATAAAAAGAAAACTATGCTTAATGCAATGAATTTCCAATTCTTTGTGAATCCATATCTCGATCTTAATAGAATTAGAAAACGTGAGATGGGAATTTGCGAGCAACATATTGAGTTCATATATAAAATTTGCATGAAAAATCTTAAAAATACGCTTACTTCAATTTTCTCAAATACCAACAACTATAGGAAGTGTTTAGGGGATACTAACCCCATAATCATAACTGCCACATTTTCCCTAAGCACAATCCATAGGTGCTTGGAACTGTTAGTGTCAGTCTTTCCAGCCTTCCTCCAGTGATCAAATATGCTCTTACAAAGTGGTCTTAGAGTGCCAAGGTCAAATTTTGTCATTTCAAAGAGTCTTCAAGCAAAATTTGGTCACTAGGCATTAGGTCTAGGGTTTGCTTTCACTCCTTCTAAAGTTGTCCAAATGTCGGTCCATGTCATCATTCTGCTGAATCTATCATCATTCATAGGGTTTTCCTCATCATGTCATGTTCCATTGGGTCATTTTACACCTTGTTCATGCTTTAGTTGCGCTGAGGCAAGGTTCATTTCCCTCTCCTAGGGTTTTGAAGGCAATTTCTCTTGGATGGTCAAATCATTAGCAAAAATTGTATCCAGATGTTCATACACCTTCCCCTATCCTTCATGTACCTTATCAAATACTTCCCATCACCGAGATCCCCCAAATTCCTCATTTTCGCACAAACCCTAGTTTCTTGCTACAACCTGGCAATTTTCTAGGTTGGACCTGTGTTTTTCCCTTTTGGACCCCTTCCCCTCACGCGATCTCCATGATTCCACTTGCCCCTGATTCCTAACATCCCTCCCTACTTCCCAAAATTTCCCCAAGAATTTACAAGCCCGTCATCCCCTTCATTTCGCTTCATTTCCACAAAATTCCTAGTTTCACACATCGGGATAAGTTTCATTCAAATGATGTTTCTGAGAAATAAAAGATGAATTTTAGAAAAATGTGAGAGGTTTTTGTCCAAAACATTCCAAATAAGAAACACCTCCTTCACTTTTTACACAGGTGTCATGGTTTTAGAGAAGTGTCAAAAATATTGTTGCCTCAGGAGAATTGAATGCACCTCTGAAGTGACCTTGGAAAAATCAAGTTTTCTCCTAGCTTGGTTGGCCAAATGACTTTCTTGATGAGTCAAATGCTAACTAGACACAAATAGATTTCCAATGAGCTATCATGAGCTCAATTTGGAGTTGAGGAAGGCATTCAAAAGTTGACTGCAACAGCACTTTGCCTTGAGGCAGCCTCATTTGGCACATTTTGACCAGTCTTGGGAGATTTGATTTTTTATAGGGAAAATGAACTCCAAATTGAAAATTCCAGTTTTTTTGGAAATTAGACTCAAAGAAATTTCCAACGAGCTATCCTGCGCCCAATTTGGACACCGGGAAAACCTCCAAAAAGCATCTGAAAGTCGCACTACGCGTAGGGCTCAGGCGCGCTACGTGTCAGAGTTTTGGCTCAACGCGTAGCGCGCCGCGTGCTACCCTTAAGTTGGGGAGGTCCATTTCACAAAAACTCAGAATTTTTGGATTTGTCACGACAAAATACATTCTCTCAGCCACTTCCAAGAAGTTTCATGGAGATTTGAGCCCCCAAAAGGTCAAAAAACAAGCAAAAAATGACCTTCTGCCACTTTTTGGACACACAGGAAGCAGTCTTGGGAGATTGCAATTTTGGAGAGGCAAATGGCAACCAAATTGAAAAATTCCACTTGGGCTGGAGAGTATACATCTATAAATTTCCAACAAGCCCACTTGTGCCTCATTTGGATGCCGGGAAGTGCCTCAAAAGTGGCCTGAAAGGCGCGCTACGCGTTGGGAAAATTTGCCAGTTTTGCACCTTTAGCTCAGGAAAACGCAGCATTGACTAGTTTTGACTTTTTGGTGGGATTTTTCATCCTCCTTGATGTAATTAATGTAATTCTATGTTGAAATGACACTTATTTACCTATTCTAGAAGATTAATTCATAAAATAGCAAAAAATTAATGAATGAATTGGTTTCCTAGCTTATAGAGGCAAGTTGTTTTGATTGCCTAGATTGTAGTGCTCAGTTTAGAATTGGTTGAAACATCTCCTAGGATGATGAGCTCGACCCCTAGAGGCAAGGAAATGTGTTAGCTTGCCTATATTATGTATCTTCTTAGTCATTTTCATGGTTGGAGAGGTTGGACTCTTGAGGGATAAGCTTAGACTGTATTACTCTTTGTATCTCTGCAATTTTGGCAAAGGAAAGACCAGGGTTTTGCAGCACTATTTGGGATTCCTGTGGTGATTTGTGTTGATGGTCTGTTTATCTCATGTACTTGTAAGTTTGTTATGTGTATCATTTTCCTACTATTCTCTTCTGCAAATTAAGTAAATGAAGTGTTAAGGTAGAATTCATGGTTTCTATGCTCTGCCTTTAAGTTTGCTTAATATTTATGTTTTCATCTGTTTAAGGAGAACTCCTGATGGTTTCTTGCTCTCCTTAGCTCCTCACCAGTCATACCTATCCATTCACTTCCTTCAAAGGCATCAAGACAATCTCCTACCTTGCCCCAAAAAGACCTCTGCAAAAACTGTGTCTCATCCCCGCACCCAAAATTGCCGTGCTCAGTTTTCCAACAAAACCCTAAAATTTTGAAATCAAACTTTCCCTATCAGTTTACTAGCCTAAAATCAGTGTTCTTTATTGGTCATCTCAGCCCTTTGAAGACCTTTTGCCAAGATAGACCCAGAGAGAGCCCTCTCTTGTCCTCGTAGGGCTAGCTACGAGGCTAAGTGGTTTGATGTTGCCTTGGATTTTGCCTTCCTCAGTCTGAGGCAAAATTCGAGTGCTAACAGGAACTATGTTCAAAATCACATTTTAGTTCACAAATTTCATAGAACAGAAACTTTGAACACATTTACTATATGTCCCTAATAACTGCCCAAAATCATACCCACGCTTCTAATATATATAACTTAGATTATGGATCACCTACCCATTTCTCAAACAAATAACCATAACAAAATTACTAAAAATATAAAAAATTCGAAGGGAAATATGATACAAATTCCCTAAGAGAAATCAACAACTCTCCAAATTATTTTATTGGTTAAAACAACCTAGCCTTAGTTGGCTTAAAGAATCATTATCTTCTTTACAAAGGGCCTTGGTACTTTTATGATCCTTTTACTAAGCAACCTAACTTCCATGTTAACATCTCTTAAGCTTAAGAAATCATTATAGATTTAGTTATAGCCACATGTTAATATTTAGAGTGAACAACAAAACCTTCAAGTTACTAGTTCTATAAAGAAAACTAGAATTCACCAAACATTAGCTCAACATCTTAATATGGAAGTCAAGGTAATAAAAAAACATCTAAATTGGTGATTTAACAAACTACAAGTTTATACTTTCCCATAATGCAATTCCAATTGCTAGTTAAGTGCCCATGTTCTTACCATTGGCAACTCAGTGAGTGCCAACTAGTTTCCACCCAACCATACAAGGGGAAAATTCCTTCTGTTAGGAGGTTGAAGGTACATGGTATCACAACTAAGATCTTAACCAATATCAATACTATAGTATGTTTCAATGGTGGGTGACCCACCTATTGAACTTGTTAAGCAAGCAACAACACCTCTAACAAGTGGGTTTGTGTCACAATAGAACTTAGTTACCTTCTAGAGCTAGTTAACTAAGTTACTGCAATTTCACAATGTTACAACAAAATTCCAATAATGTTTGATCTCTATAGTTCTAATTAACCCCCCCCAAACTCACAAAGACCTCCTTTATTTATAGCCTTTTAGGTATCTACCACCTTAGTTCCATTTATAAATCCTATACACCCCGTGTGTGGCATTCCCACATTTTCCTTTTCTTTTTTAGTTGTAAATGGGTGAATAATCACCTTCTTTTGCATGTTAATTTAGAATTTCCTAATAATGAAATTCATACCAATACTTCTTGTCATTTCCTGCATGTTGGCTTGTAGGTTCGGAGGTGATTTAGCTAAACAAATCCCGGTACTACTGGGCCTTTCAGCAACAGTCTGCGGAGCACGAACTGAGGTCTCACCCGAAGTAGTATGGGAGGGTGCTAGAACTAGGTTTCCTACTACTATGACCTAAGAAACACTTAGACTCTTCTTCTATGCTCGTTATCTCATTCTATCCATTATATTCTCTCTTATCATCTTCTTTACCACTTAGAGGCTCGCTCTATTTGTACAATCCCATGGTTCGCGAACCATGGGTAGGCTGACATTACAATCAAACTTAGGGCAGACAACCCTATGACTCTAACATACATTTCACACTCGCAATTCGCAGAAATTTACAATAATATCACTCAAAGCTTGGGCTTTGAGCCCCAAAATATGTTGTGGAGGGATTCCATTCCCAACAGCCCCCCAACACAAACATCGTGACTCACCCTCGAGTCACTCTTTCGGCGTGACAAACTTGGCATGGAGTCCCTCCAACTGGTCTTGAACGGTCCTGATATCCGTAGCACACTGAGCTGCTACTTGCTGAATCTACTGCATCCATTCTTTTGAGACCTCTGTGGTCGGCCTGCTGCCCTGCATCTACACATGCATCCCCTGAATGTGCGCGAGCTTCCATTCAATATTTTTTGTGATCGTGAAGGCTTCGTCAATCCATGGTTGAACGCGTGCTTTGAGAATTGCTTCCTTATGGTGCGCCTTGTCCACCTGCTCCTTTAATGCCTTCGCTTGCTGCATCCTTGCAAGCTGCTGAGTGAGGGATACTGTTTGCGCAGTCCCTCTGACGCTATCGTATTGCTATTGGAGTTCGTGCGCCTCTATTTCTAGGCGTTGGATGTTGGGGTCCTCCTGAAAAGTCGTGAGGACCTCAAGTGCCTATTCCAACATGTTCGTATAGTCGCGCACTGCACCTCCAATTTCTTCCAACCCTGCTGTGATAGCGCTAGCGCACTATTCTTGGACTTCCAGGGGAGTGGAAGGCTGCGCCTTCAATCGCAGCTCGACGATCTGAAGATTCAGCTCCAGCTGAACCTTTGTCATCTCTTCTTTGGCCTTACGGACTCCAGTTGCCAAACTGTGGATCCGCACTTCTAACGATAGATCTACTGTGATGTCCAACTCTGAGACGCGTCGACAAGCATCATCTACTATTTGCACCAACGATTGATTATGCAACACCAATTCGTCGCGTTGCAAGCTGAGCTGTTCTATGTTATTTTTTGCTTGCTAAGAACCTGAATTGCATGGCTCTCCCGGGCCCGCAGTTCTGTTGTTATCCCCTCCTGTAACTGATATAGCGTTTCCTAGGGAAGGGCAGCTAGATTAATGCCAAGGCATTTCATCATGCTAATCGACAATCGATCCATTACATTTGATGACACTAGAGCTCCCTCTGAAAACACTATTGTGTTTTCCATCCTTGCTACAACATCTGCTCTGCTGCTGAAGTTCTTGCTGCGACGTGTGTTGACAAGGTACCTTCCTGAGGGGCCCACAACTTTAACTCCTGCAGCTATGCCCTGAGGGCCCCCAACACAGTCTGATGCTCCTGCATGAACTCCTGAAGCGCTTCACTTGTGACATCACAGATTGTCTCGCTAATGTCATGGAAATCACCTTCGGTTAAGGTGATTGAGTCAATGGCCAACTTTGAGGCCTTGACCTTCTTCCTTGGGCCCGATCTCTCTGTGATGTGCGAGTGCTTTAACTATGTGGACGCGGTCCCTAGGTCCACACTCCCTTCTTCTGTTTCTGTTTCCTATGCCTCCTGCCCGGAGGATGTTGCTTGGCCCTCATCTTCCTGTGTTGTTGCTGCCTCTGCTAGATGCGTTGCTACTGCTACTTTTGTTGCCTTCTTTTGCTCCGCAGCTTTTTGTGTCGTTTCACACACTGCCCCTACCTCAACTGCTTCTTTTTTGTTCTGCCTTTTCTCTGCCAGTTGAGTGACACACAACGTAGCATCGTCCTTTTTCTTCTGGGTTGACGCTTTCTACAGTTTGGCAATGTCTAAGAGCACGCCATTCGGGAGGCCATGTCTCCAAGATGGTAAAAATCATGTCATCGGTGGCTACAAACGATAGCTTCGTCCACTGCTTCGCCGGATCCTTTTGTGCCCAGATATAGATGTTGTGCATATCATCTTTGAAATATGAAAAACTCTGCAGACTATTGTGCGCTGTTGGTGACAGGTGTGGCCTCCGATTGATCCACATTCGGATGCTCGCCTCCATGAGCAACCAAATTTTTTTGGTGTCATGAATCCATTTCACGTCCTTTGTGGCCCAAAGCGAAGCGTACTGCGCGACCTCTGGTAACTCTCTGTCAATGCTGGGGAATTGACTATCCTTTGGCAGTTCTCCCACTACTAGCAATATGGATAATAGTAACCACGCGTAGTGGGAGGTCTTACCCTGCGCCTGGGCTCCACGATAGTTTATCAAAAATACCTCGCAGAGGAATTCGGCCCAGTTGAACTAGACCCCCTCCGTGCAATGCTCGACCAGCGCAACTACCGGTGTTGGTACCTCATCGACGCGACACTTTCTCATAATTTTATTGGCCAAGAGTTGGGCCCCTATGCGCACCCCTTTTTCCGTGATGTTGGATATGACGTAGCCCCTCTTCTTCTTCTCCAGCTTATATTTCGCCTTCATGGCTTCTGCGAGAGCCAAATTGCTACCTTTTTCGGCTATAATCACGGGGTCCTTTCCTTTACAGGGGAGCCGAGAAATCTGGTGAATGAGGTCTGCCATGATGGGAATAGGCTCCTCCAGCCATAAATACCCATAATGCACCAGGTAGAGCAACTGCCTGATGACGAAAATGGTGATGGGCGCGCAGTGGAAATGTGGTATCCATAATAAGTGTAGCAACCCGACCTTTTCCATACCGTGCAACCATTTCTGCGTCTATAACTTTCCATACCGCGCAACCATTTCCGCATCTCTAACATTATCACTACCCCCTTGGTGTTCTACTTCATTAAGTTCCCGGTCTCTAGGTGTGGTAAACTCTCGCTATCAGCGAGGTACTAATGTTCAAATTTCATGGTTGGCACGTGGCTTAGGTGCGTTCCCTCAAATACAATGCCATCGGGGAGGAGCGGGGTTTGGAGTGAGATTTTCATTTCGTCGAGGTTCTTCGGCACTTTGGTTTCCCTTTCCACGAAGGGAATTACGTTGGCAGTTTTGTTGCAGAGCACAATGGTTGGATATCCTCCACCTCTTCTTCTTCTTCCGCCACGGCGATCAGGGCCTGTAAGTCTTCTTCTTCCTCATTTGTTTCTATTGTGACTGCTTTCCCCTTCTCTTCCATGGATAGTTTGCTGTGCCGCGGATTCCTCGGGGACATCCGTACTGGCCTCATTGCCTATTTATCATTCTTGGGCCGCAGTGTTCGCGGTGATTTGGGGATTTCTGTCACCACCCCGGGGCCTTCTGGAACATCCTCCACCATGTGGGTCTCCACGGCTTCACTGATGGTTACCTCTTCAATTCCCAACCCATCCTTAGTGGCCGTCATCCTTTCTAGGATGTATTTTGTCTCTCGCGAACTTAGGGGCTCAATTATCGCTCGGCTCTCAATGCTCTGTGCTCTTCTCAAGCACTCAATTCTCAAATGATTAAGTGTTGTTCAATGGCTAGCTTTTTGAGTTTTATAGCGCCTTTCGAATTCAAATTCGACCGTCCCCCCCAATTTCGGGCCATTAATGCTTTCTTAGTGGCAGATTCTCCCAAATCTTGCCCATAACTTGCGTCTTAAATTCCCGCCGCCCACTCCATTTGGCCTCAAATCGAACATCGCATCATGAATAGTGACACCAACGGTCACTTCCCAGCCAACCCTCGCAGCAGTGCAGCCCTCCATGCGCAATCGCGAACCCTGTGACGTTCTGATTCTGCGCGCATCTCCAATATCGCGCGGCTCTCAGGCAGAATGTTTTATAGTCCCGTGCTCCCTTTTAGCTGTCTGGAGCGCTAAGACTGTTCTCCCTCTAGTGTGGTTTGTGGAGACCCCCCATCTTCCATTGTGGTGATTGTCATTGCGCACTCTACTATTTGCAATGCACTACCCTGGTCACTACGTTTGGTGATATGCAGTCCAAGCCAAGGCAGCAGACTAACCAGTTCACGACGATAGTTTTCCAATTTGTCAGTATGATTGTACGCACCTTGCCTTGCCATCCTCAGTTTTTCGACAAGAAATGCTTCCTTTATTTTGTTTTCCAGCTTCTTGACCTCTGCATCCATTAAAGCACTTTTCTCCCTTAGCCATACTCGGTCTTTTTCAAGTTCGTGAAGTTTAAAGTTTCCCCATCGGATTTATTCCTTAAGTCTTATATGTTCTGTTTCCTGTAGCTGTGTGATTTCTTCGTTCCGGTCTGCGCGGACCATCATATCTACGGGTGCTGTTACACGTGGATTCGGCTTCGCCTGCACCACAGGAGCTACATCCTCTGCTTCATACTTCAACTTCAGAAACACTTGTGCGGTCATTGTTTTTCATATGGTCCTATAAGCCCATACAATCGTTGGTACACGCAGGTCCTAGTCGGTGTGTCTCACATGGGGGGCCCTGTTCAACACTTTGCACACCTTGTCAAAGGCTTCCCCGTGTATGATCTTTGGCGCGCTAGGTCTTATCATACCTCGTTGTTTGTGCACTCGCCATGACTGCGTATGCTTGTTGTTCCTGTTTCCTATCGTGAGAGCGGTGTGCTTTTGTGCCGGTTGCGTACCATACACCTGTACCCATCTGGAACGGTGGACATGCATGTTGTTTTTTCCATCCTGCCTGGCTTCCATCTTCATCTAAGGCTTCCCAAATCGTAAGCACATCATCTTTCTGCATTCACACCAGTCCCTGAAACTCTGCTAGTGGATACCCCACTACCTTGCAGGAGTAGCACGCAGTGCCCATTTCATAGCATCAAACTGCTACTGTTCTGGCACTTCACTTTCGAATTCGTCCAGGAATTCATTTACCACTGTTAGCCTGTCATACATAGGCATATCCCTTACCTTTTTTGTCACGCAACGCAGTGATCTTACCATCATGTTGCAATTGAGTGTGGTTACCTCGTGTAACCAATTCTGCCATTGTTCTGTTTCCTCATCCGAATCTGATGTGCAGGAGCTTTCGTGCTCCCACGAAATCCGACCATCCATTGTAGGATTCAACCAATCCTGTTCCTGAGCAACTATCTTATAGATACAGTCTAGCTCGTCATCGCGCACTGGCTTTGTGTAGCGCGATCCTTCCATAGGGTCTAAAGGTACCACTACACGCAGTGACTTTTTCTCAAAAATCATTTTTCGCTTCTTTATATTTATCACCCCGTTCATATCAGTGGCCCAATCTATTCCCAGTAGCATGAGATAGGGATTGGTGTCATCGACAATCTCTATCACTTCGAAATCTGCAAGCGCGCTTGCACATTCGATGTCTACTGTTATTCCTTGCAATCTTCCCATCGGTAAGATCTTCTGATGGTTCTCCATTTGCAATTGAATAGGGGACCATTGCAATGCGGACATACCCATGTGCTCCCATGTATGCTTTGGCAGCACATTCACGTCTGATCCTAGGTCTAGAATTACTTGATCCATTTCATACTCTTTGATTTGCACAGTTAATCTCATTTCCCTCCCTTTTTGCGATCTGTGCTTTCCGAGCTTCCGGACTAAGCGCGGTTCTCCTGACCCAACACACCTAGTGATAATCTCCTGTAGTCCCTTCACAGCCTTGCTCTCGCGCAACTGCTTCATACATGTCTCCAAAAAGGTATTGAGCATTGAAGGATCCATCTCCAGTCCTAGTTGATCCTTACTACCTAAAGTGGAGGCCTACGTGAAGCTCTTCTTAGCTTCCATGAATGTCTCCTTCGCACGCTTCAAATCAAATTCAGGTTCCTTTGTAGGAGTCTTGCAAACCCACACACTTTCTTTAGGCTTCTCACCTTTGTCATCTCCTGTCATGATACCGCTTTGAAGCACAATGTTTACGTTTGGGTCCTTTTCGTGGGGTTCAGACCTCATCATTTGCAAATTCTAAGTCGGGGGAGGTTGGAGTATCCCTTTATCAAGTAGTCTTGCTATCAGTGTAGGGCAGTCCTCCGTCTCATGATCAAACTGAGTACAATATAAACATGATGCTCTCATCAGATTTGTACAATCGCGTGCATAATTCCCTAGCCCTCCGCAATTGTAACAAATCAGCTGTCCGCGACCCCTTCGTGATCCCATTCCACCTCGACCTCGTCCACGCCCCTAAAATCCAATGCATGCCATTCCTACATTTGTATCGAGGGCTCGCGTTTCAGTTTGAATTGTGTAGGTAGGAGTCTGATCCATCATCAGTTCATAACTTCTATAGGTGCACTTATCATGGCCTACCGACCTGCAAAAATTACAGAACGATTGCTGGGACGTCTGCGTATACTTCTGTAATAAGTGATAATTATATGTAGTGTGCTTTCCTCCTATCTGACAAATCACGCACCATAATGTAGGCGATGCGCTCGGTCCTGCTTGTGCCTCTAGTCTTAATGGCATCAACCCTCCTCCTGCCAAGTAGTTTGCAAAGACTGGACAATGGTCCTTGTCATGCCCTTGGCCTTTGCATTTTATGCACCATACTTCCTCGTGCGCTTCTGGGTGAGTTGTCTTGTCCTGTTTCAAACTCTGCATTTCTAAACACAAATATTGTAGTTGCGCATGGATTTGTTGAACTCCTAGGCCAGGATCTTGTATTGGGGTCTTGTGTAGTTTCATTGCCATATCCAAAGCTTCATCTTGGGTGGATAGATTCTGCTATGACAACGCCGTCCTTAAATGCGGCATTAGTGACGCTACAAACCATGCGGAGTGCTGCCCATCTGTCAAGGTCATGTTGGCTTCGCGAATCATACTCTTTAATCTCTGATCCAGATCACATGGGGTTTCACCTAGAAGCATCGCGATTTCCTTAAACCCGATAATCGATTGTGTCTTTGATTTTGGCCTGCTAAATTCCATGTTCAGCACAGCCTGGATATCTGCAATCCCTACGTTTGGATGGTCATTAGAATGCTTAATATACCATGTTAGTGTGTGATCCTGCAACACGCTTACCTGCGTTTCCTTCTTTATATTGTCATCCACAATTCCTTGTGCTTCCCATACGGTCTTTACGACGAACCAAAATTGGTCCAGATCTTCGTTCCCTACTCCTCTCAATACCAGAAATTTTATCGCGCTCACCATATTGAACTGTGGTGGTGGCAGAGGTGGTGTGGGTGGAGATGGAAGTGACGATGGTGAAACTAGTGGCGGTGTAGGTGGAGGTGGTATGCGTGGAATTCGCTGCCTTATTAGACTGATTGCACTTCTGGAGAAACTTTCGCGAGCTCTTCCTCACTTTCCTACTAAGTTGAAATCAAGGGGCTATTTTCTATCTCTGTGCTACCTTTATTTCTATAGATCCTCCCACTTTGTGTAGTCCCAAACATCAATTTATTCGCATAACTCGCTTTTCACACAATAGAATTTTAATCCAAGTGTTCAAAGATTTAATGTACATACCTCGCGATCCTTTGAGGAAGCGTCGTTCTGCCTCGCTGTAGCTGACTTTCGTGTCTACCACGAACTCAGTGATAAATCCTTCTATAATTCGACCGAGCCAATGGTCCATAGCATGCACAATCTTATCTTCTGACGCTTCTAGTCTGCGCACTAATTCTGGAGTCCACACAATCGGTTTGTCGAGCCTACACCTTCCCTGACTGTCTGCTAGCTTTGCGATCCACCCATACATCTCAGAGGGGAAGGATGAAAATAAAATTTCATGGATTTCCGTATATAAGTAGCGCTCTAACCACTGTTCCTTTGATACTCGCAGATTCCTGTTTTCCTACACCGCAAACTCATGAATTTTTCTATCCAACCACTCTTCAATTTCTTTGTTCGTCGAATTCCAGTGACATGACATCAGACATCCCTTATGCAAATTCTGGTCCCATCAACAGAATCATTTATTGGCTTGTTGGGGCTTGGCCTAGGTTCGGAGGTGATTTAGCCAAACAAATCTTGGTACTACTGGCCCTTTCGGCAACAGTGCGCATAGCGCGGACTGAGGTCTCACCGAAAGTAGTATGAGAGGGTGCTAGAACCAGGTTTCCACACCCTCCAGATGTCTAAGGAGTTTCAAGTGGTCTGCGGTTTGACCCTACGCGCACTTACCCGTACCTCGCAGCCTGTGATGCTGCCTTTGCATAGCCCTACTCGGGGGCCGAACAATGTTATTACCCAACTCCTTACTAGTAACTCGATATGTTAGAGTCCCACCCTAACCCCCTTATTTATGTAGTAGGATCGAGTCATATTTACAGTTAAGTAAAGAGTCAATAAAGCCCATATTAATAATTGTAAGTGGTTAACCCGCATTTAATGATGGGACCACAGTTAGTTGCAAATGGGCCATGGTATTAGATAGATGGTATTAATAAGAACCATGGTATTGCATGTACAAATCATATATAAAGGATAGAGACTCCCTACGAGGAGCATCGTGTCTTATTTTGTAATCGAGCTCGGCTCTATTGGAGGTTGCCCCCTCGAAGAGGCAAGTGAACATTGCTTTCTGAATAATAAAATACTTGCTGTTGTTTCTCACTGTTCTATGTTCTGGGTATATTTCTTCGCATATTTGGTATTCTGGTATCGTCTTGCAGGTTAAGAGCATAACAAGTGGTATCAGAGTGCTTTCTAGGGCCGGTGGGATCTCCATTTTTTACATTGTTTTTTTTTTGGTTAGAGACGTGTTCTAGTGTCTTTAAACCACGAGATTTATCGTTGAGCACATAAACCTACGGATTTGGGGAGGCATGCACGCAGGAAATACAAGAGGTGGTCACGCTTGTTGGACTCCCTTGAAACCCCTGTGGGTACCCCTTCGAGTTAGTAGCGCATTAGACAGAATTTCACATGGACTATCTTCCAAGTACCCTCTGGGTATATTGGAAGCCCCCTAGCTCCTTTGAAACCTCTCCATAGATAAACTGTCGGTCGTCTTGCTGCTACAGTACACTGAGAACAACACTCGGAGATATTACTTGCTCGTACAATAGGGTATTCGGGTTGTACGGCTAAGGGTACAGTTGATCCTCCTTAGTTAGTGCCCTAAAACATTGGGCCGAGTACTACTGTCAGACCCTTATGTATATTACGATCTATAGCACCTGACACTCCTCGAGACCATAGTTTCCTTCTTTATCTCTGGATCACACATAATCTTTGCCAGATAATATCTCACAAGTGGGGGTTTTACAGCAGTAGTCGCAATTAGTTCCACCGTTCAGATTTATCAGAACAACCATTCAGATCTATTAGACCCATCAGATCCATAGCAACAATCTATTCCGTCGTTCAAGATCTCTCTGGTCAACCATTCAGATCTCTCAAATCCATCAGATCTGCCATCCAGATCTGAGTAGTTGTGTGGGTTCTTATACCTGGGCGTGATTTTCGCAGGACTTTTGGCAACATTGACATTTCAGAGACTACAATATTCCTAAGCAAGGAGTAAAACTCCGTTAGGAGTTTTCAGAAAGAAGAAGAAGAAAAGTTTGAGACCCCCCGGGGCGCTTATTGGTGACTTAGCCCATAAGAATCAGAACGATGAGGTGAGCAAGGTGGTACCATTCAATTGTTAGTGCCAAAAAAAAATCGGGCGGTCCCAAATTTCAAGTACATTGGATCGGTGCATGGTAGAAACTAGAGCTCAAGCTATGGCCAATGAGAAGATCGACAAACTTGAACAATCCTTGAAATACATCCAAGACCAGCTGGCAAAAATAACTACAACACTGTACGGGCAAGGCGGAAGCCCGCGAGGAGGCGTATATTGGCAATCAACACAGTGAGGGTGAGTCTAGCCACTCTCTTCACCTCTGGGGCACCCACCAACAATCCTGTCCGCAACCACCCAAGCTGGATATGCATAAATTTGATGGCTCTCACCCAGTAGCATGGATAGCACAAATGGAGCAATATTTCAATCTGAATTACATTTTGGATAATTCCACTCAGCTTATGGTGGGGAGCATGTACTTTGACAATGAAAGATGGCAATGGTAGCAATGGCATCAACATTGCAATGGAAGGCCCTTGACTTGGGACACATTCAAAAAAGCTCTTATGGAGCACTTTGACCATGACTCTGCTTTTTTGGGTCGTCTCACTAAGCTCCGACAGACTGGCACAGTGGATGAATATATTATAGCCTTTGAAGCCTTAGCTTTCTGCACTCTAGGTCTACAAGATGAGTTCTACACGGAATGTTTTATTAGTGGTCTTAAAGAGGCCATACAAGCTCACGTCCGACTGCACCACCCTCCCACATGGTCGGAGGCTTGCAAGGTAGCTCATGAAGTTGAACGTGCGTTAGCGGCCCAGTCCAATCGCCCAAATTTCACCTCCAAGGGTCGCCCCCCACAGGCTCACAACACTACCCAAACACTTAAGGTTCAAAAGGTGTCACCTGCAGAAATGGCAGAAAGAAGAAAGCAGGGATTATGTTACTACTGTGATGAAAAATACTCCCCCGGTCATAAATGCAAGGAGCCCAAATTCTTTCAAATTGATGCTACTGATCACAACTCATCGGAGGAAGCCCCACCACTTGAGGAACCAGAGGAGGAAGAAGAGGACAACCAAAAGGACCATGTCCCTGAAGAACCAGTTATTTCGCTGCATGCTTTGGCAGGGATTTCTTTGCCTCAAACTCTCAAAATCAGAGGTTTTATTAAGCATCGACCAGTGGTAGTCTTGATTGATAGTGGAAGTACACATAATTTTATCCATCAAAGAGTCGCGGAAGTAGTGCATTGTTTTGTATGAGCAGTTTCTAACTTCCAAGTCCAAATTGCGGATGGGGGAACAATGAAATGTGACAGCCGCTGTGAAAATGTCAAACTTCAATTGGGGGATTATCAGTTAAAGGCCCACATGTTTTCCATCCACATGGGAGGGTGCGACATTGTCCTTGGTGTTGAATGGCTTCGCACACTGGGCCCAATCACAATGGATTTCCAGGAGTTATATATGAGCTTTAAGCAGAACAACCACACACATACCCTCCGTGGATTCCAGGCGGGAGCTCCCTCTATCATCAACTCACATAGGATGGAAAAATTGTTAAAAAAGGGCCATCATGGAGTTATAGCTCAACTTAATGCCATCCAGGCCGTCGAACCCAATTCTCTTCCGATTCATCCTGAGATGCAACAGATCTTAAATAACCATCTACCAGTCTTTGACAAGCCTCATGAGCTTCCACCCTCGAGAGGGGAACATGATCATAACATCACTTTGGTCCCAGGGACCCAACCACCAAATGTGCGTCCATATAGATATCCGTGCGCCCAAAAGAATGAAATAGCAAAAATAATCAAGGAACTTTTGGAAGCAGGCGTCATTCATCCCAGCATTAGTCCTTATTCATCACCGGTGGTCATGGTGCTCAAGAAAGATGGGGAATGGCGTATGTGTCCAGACTTTAGGGCCCTCAATAAGTTGACAATCAAAGATAAATTTCCCATCCCGATTGTTGATGATTTGTTGGATGAAATAAATGGGGCTCAATTCTTCACTAAGATTGATCTTCATTCAGGATACCACCAAATTCGCATGAAAGAAGTCGACATTCCAAACACTGCTTTCCAAACTCATGAAGGCCATTATGAGTTTCTGATCATGCCATTCGGTCTTTGTAATGCCCCATCTACTTTTCAGAGCCTTATGAACCACCTGCTCAAACCATATCTCAGAAAATTTGTCCTTGTTTTCTTCGATGACATCCTCATCTACAGTCACACTTGGGCCGCACATCTTCAGCATGTAGATCAACTCTTGCACCTGCTCCGCGAGCATAAATTATTTGTTAAGATGTCCAAGTGTTCTTTTGGCATGGAAGAAGTTGAGCATTTAGGTCACATTATGGGGCGTGAAGGTGTCAGGGTGGACCCCAAAAAGATCCAGGCAATGCAGGATTGGCCTAAACCTAAGACCTTGAAGAGCCTGAGAGGATTTTTGGGTCTCACGGGCTACTATTGCAAATTTTTCCACAACTATGGTCGCATTGCAAGGCCCCTCACTCAACTCCTCAAGAAAAATTCATTCCTCTGGAATGATGAAGCACAACAGGCCTTTACAGCTCTAAAAAATGCCATGTGTTCCACTCTAGTCTTAGCACTACTCGACTTCACCAAATCTTTTGTCATTGAATGTGATGCTTCGGGTACGGGTATTGGGGCAGCAAGGATGATTTTAGGGGCGAATGTTCGCCCTTTGGCGAAATTAAGGGGTTTTAAATTTTTAGTGGGCGAATATTTTGTATCATAGTACATTTTTACAAATCACCTCAAATAGCCCACCTTATTTTAAGGGAGAGGGTAAAAAAGGTAAATTTAGCCTTGAAATTATGACTTACAGCCTTCCATTCGCCCATTTTCAAGAATAGGTTTTATTTAAGTGAATCCATTCGCCCATATTCAAGAATAGGTTTTATTTAAGTGAATCCTATGGGCCAAATACCATATTTATAAAAGAGACATGGTAAATTAATAAAAATATAAATAAATGAGTGGTATGGTAAATAAATAAAACATTTTTTATATTTACTCCATAAGTCACCTTATATACATGTAAGGGTGTAAACAAATAAAAATATAAGTAAAGTGGAGGTATGGTAAATAAATAAAATGTCTTTTTATACTTACTCAAAAGGTATGGTAAATAAATAAAAATATAAATAAACTAGACGTATCGTAAATAAATAAAACCTCTTTTTATATTTAGTCCATAACCCTCGTTCTATTTATGAAGGCTCAAGAAAGAGGTTTTATTTAAGTGAATCCTATGGGCCAAATACCATATTTGTAAAAGAGGTATGGTAGATTAATAAAAATATAAATAAACCAGAGATATGGTAAACAAATAAAACATTTTTTTACATTTACTCCATAAGTCACCTTATATTTACGAACACTAAAAAAATGGGTTATATTTAGGTTAAACCTATGGCCAAAATACTATGGGACAAATACCATGGACTAGATTGTTATTAATACCATGCAAAAAACCATTATTAACCCTAATATTAGAATTAATAAAAATAAAAATGGCACATGGTATTGACCCATGGTATTCACCAAAATGGCACATGGTATTGACCCATGGTATTCACCTGGAATGTAGCCTATTTAAATGGGGGAATTAAACCAGCATGTAGCCTATGCTAAGATTCACTAGGACTTTACAAAGTTTTATTATTTAGTGAAAGACTCGCCAAGATCTTACAAGATTTTATAATTGAGTAAAATATTCGCCATGCCTGGTGAGAGATTCGCCAAAAAATTATATATGCATATTATATTATTGATAAAATCGCCTTCCATTTTTCCTATATACCATGGAGATTCGCCCATTTATTATATTTATAAATTTAGGGGGGTTCTTAAAATTTTCCCTGTGGGGCAGTCTTAATACAGGAAGGTCGACCCTTGGCCTTCACAAGCCAACAAATAAGTGGGAAGAATCTGGGACAATCTACCTATGAGAAGGAGATGATGGCCATCTTACATGCAATAGATACCTGGCGACCTTACTTGTTGGGGCGACGCTTCCAAATCCGCATAGACCATCAAAGTCTTAAACATTTTTTGGAGCAATGCCTATCCTCACCACAACAAAATAAATGGCTCACCAAAATGCTGGGATATGATTATGAGATAATTTACAAGAAAGGGCGCGAAAATATTGTAGCAGATGCATTATCTCGCCAATTTGAGGATGAAAGTACCCTGCTCGCCATTTCCCTTCCCATTCCAGAATGGATTGAAGAGGCTCGCAGAGAATTGTTTTCACATCCCTGGCTCTCCCAACTCATTACTCAATTGTAGGTGGATCCAAATTCCACCAAGGGCTACTCATGGCAGGAAGAGATTCTGCGCTACAAGGACAGAGTTGTACTATCACCAACGTCCACCCTCAAAAGTAGCATTTTGGTGGAGTTGCACTCATCCCCCACAGTAGGAAATTCAGGTTTTCAGAAGACTTATGCTCGCACCTGAAGATCATTTTTTTGGACATGAATGAAAAAGGACATTCTTACTTTTGTAGCGGAATGTGACGTCTGTCAGTGCCACAAAGGAGAGACTGTCAAAGCACCAGGCACATTACGACCATTGCCCATCCCAACATCAATATGGATGAAGGTTTCTATGGGTTTCATTACAGGCCTTCCAAAGTCAGGAAACAAGTTAGTCATCATGGTGGTGGTGGACAAAATTTCTAAATATGCTCATTTTTGCGCCCTACCCCACCCTTTTACACCAACTTTGGTTGTTCAATCTTTCATGGATCAGATCTTCAAATTTCATGGCATGCCCACTTCCATTGTGTCTGATCATGACCCGGTCTTCACCAGTAATTTTTGGCAGGAACTCTTCAGGCTACAAGGTACCCAACTAAAGCTCAGTGATAATGAACCACACTAGTTGGTTTGAAACGCGTCGACAAATGATTTATCTTGTGATTTACGCCGAAGAATTTCTCTTAAACTTCTTATCATCCACAAACTGATGGTCAAAATAAAGCAGTCAACAAATGTCTGGAAACCTACCTTAGGTGTTTCACTTCAGAAAAGCAACATCTTTGGGTACAGTGGTTACCTCTAGCTGAATGGTGGTATAACACCAACTATCATGCCACCACCAAAATGACTCCATATGAAGCAGTTTATGGTCAACTCCTTCCTTCCCCTACTTCTTATATCAAGGGGTGCTCAAAGGTACAAGCAGTGGATCAACTCCTACAGAACCGCACAACCATGCTAGCCCATCTTAGAGAGAATCATCATTAAGCTCAAAACCGCATGAAGCAACAGGTAGATCAACATCGATCAGAATGCCAATTTCAAGAAGGTGATCAGGTATTTTTGAGGCTATAACCATATAAGAAAACATCACTCAAAGACAAGGGGTGTAAGAAACTATCTCCAAAATTCTATAGACCATATCAAGTACTTCAGTGCATTAGAGAAGTGGCCTACAAGCTAGCTTTGCCACCCACTGCAAAAATCCATCTAGTTTTCCATGTCTCATGCCTCAAGAAAGTGATTGGGAACAACTGCAAAATTCAAACCAGTCTACCTGAACTGGATGAAGAAGGGTCAATTTGGCTCCAACCTCAACAGGTCCTGGACACACGCGAACGGCACCTGTGTGGCCGCATGATCAAGGAAGTCCTTGTCAAGTGGAAAGACACGTCTCCAGAAGATGCAACCTGGGAAACAACCACTATTCTTCAGCAGGTTCCGCAGCTTCAGCCTTGAGGACAAGGCTATTCTTATGAGGGAGGGCATGTTAGGGTCCCACCCTAACCCCCTTATTTATGTAGTAGGATCGAGTCATAGTTATAGTTAAGTAAAGAGTCAATAAAGCCCATATTAATAATTGTAAGTGGTTAACATGCATTTAATGACGGGACCACAGTTAGTTGCAAATGGGCCATGGTATTATATAGATGGTATTAATAAGAACCATGGTATTGCTCCATGGTATTGCATGTACGAATCATATATAAAGGATAGAGACTCCCTACGAGGAGCATCGTGTCTTATTTTGTAATCAAGCTCAGCTCTATTGGAGGTTGCCCCCTCGAAGAGGCAAGTGAACATTGCGTTCTGAATAATAAAATACTTGATATTGTTTTTTGGGATTCAACTGCGTTAAGTAAGTCATTAACGTATGACCATTTCCATGAGAGGTAGTCGTAACTGACTAATTTCTCATGATTTTTGAATTGTTCACTTAGCACTCATTGCATCGGGTGATGCTCACAGGGGTGAAGAAGTGGGATTGAAACTAGTGAAATGAATCACATAGCATCAATTGTCACTTCCGGGGCTTGCACCTGGTAACCAGGACTTCCCGGGAGGTCACCCATCCCAGATCTCCTTTGGCTCAAGCACGCTTAACTGTGGAGTTTTCCCCACAATCAAGCCCACTTAGCTTGCTACCCCATTTGCAAAACCTTAGCAAGTATTGTGCCTCATGAACCTTTCAAGTAGAGATCCCTTCACTCTTTTTGAATTTAAGTATTAGGGGTTTACGCAGTGCATTATATTAGATATTGTTTTTTGGGATTCAACTGCGTTAAGTAAGTCATTAACGTATGACCATTTCCATGAGAGGTAGTCGTAACTGACTAATTTCTCATGATTTTTGAATTGTTCACTTAGCACTCATTGCATCGGGTGATGCTCACAGGGGTGAAGAAGTGGGATTGAAACTAGTGAAATGAATCACATAGCATCAATCGTCACTTCCGGGGCTTGCACCCGGTAACCAGGACTTCCCGGGAGGTCACCCATCCCAGATCTCCTCTGGCTCAAGCGTGCTTAACTGTGGAGTTTTCCCCACAATCAAGCCCACTTAGCTTGCTACCCCATTTGGAAAACCTTAGCAAGTATTGTGCCTCATGAACCATTCAAGTAGAGATCCCTTCACTCTTTTTGAATTTAAGTATTAGGGGTTTACGCAGTACATTATATTAGATATCGTTTTTTGGGATTCAACTGCGTTAAGTAAGTCATTAACGTATGACCATTTCCATGAGAGGTAGTCGTAACTTACTAATTTCTCATGATTTTTGAATTGTTCACTTAGCACTCATTGCATCGGGTGATGCTCACAGGGGTGAAGAAGTGGGATTGAAACTAGTGCAAGCCCCGGAAGTGACGATTGATGCTATGTGACTCATTTCACTAGTTTCAATCCCACTTCTTCACCCCTGTGAGCATCACCCGATGTAATGAGTGCTAAGTGAACAATTCAAAAATCATGAGAAATTAGTCAGTTACGACTACCTCTCATGGAAATGGTCATACGTTAATGACTTACTTAACGCAGTTGAATCCAAAAAAACGATATCTAATATAATGCACTGCGTAAACCCCTAATACTTAAATTCAAAAAGAGTGAAGGGATCTATACTTGAATGGTTCATGAGACACAATACTTGCTAAGGTTTTGCAAATGGGGTAGCAAGCTAAGTGGGCTTGATTGTGGGGAAAACTCCACAGTTAAGTGCGCTTGAGCCAGAGGAGATCTGGGATGGGTGACCTCCCGGGAAGTCCTGGTTACCGGGTGCAAGACCCGGAAGTGACGATTGATGCTATGTGATTCATTTCACTAGTTTCAATCCCACTTCTTCACCCCTGTGAGCATCACCCGATGCAATGAGTGCTAAGTGAACAATTCAAAAAAAATGAGAAATTATTTAGTTACGACTACCTCTCATGGAAATGGTCATACGTTAATGACTTACTTAACACAGTTGAATCCCAAAAAACGATATCTAATATAATGCACTACGTAAACCCCTAATACAAAAAATAAAATACTTGCTGTTGTTTCTCACTGTTCTATGTGCTGGGTATATTTCTTCGCATATTTAGTATTCTGGTATCGTCTTGCAGCTTAAGAGCATAACACGATATTAGTTGATTAACCTAGCTTACTTGCATGTGTAAATTATTCTTAGCAATATAAATCATTCATACAAGTGCGTGCAGTAAATAACAATACTTTAGAAATTGAGATCAAACATGTAATAACTCAGAACAAGTACACAAAATTAAGATAAAACTTCTCTTTATTATTCTCTTCCTTTGGCTACAAACTCTATTCCACCCTGCGCACTCAACGGCAGGGGTCTGCGCACTCAGCTGCGGACTCTACTAGGCCTCTGTGCACTCAGCTGCAGAGCCTCTTCCTACTACTATGACCCAAGACACACTTAGACTCTTCTTCTATGCTCGCTATCTCATCCTATCCATTAGATTCTCTCTTATCATCTTCTTTACCACTTAGATCGTCGCTCTATTTATACAATCCCATGGTTCGCAGACCATGGGTAGGCCGACATTACATTCAAACTTAGGGCGGACATCCCCATGACTCTAACATACATTTCACGCCCACAATTCGCAGAGTTTTACAATAATATCACTCAAAACTTGGGCTTTGAGCCCCAAAACATGCTGTGGGGGGATTCCATGCCCAACACTGTAATTAGATAATCATATTTCAAATAACCTAATAAAAATGGATAATTTACTCATTAAAAAATTCCAATGTGCATTTACTTTTGATTACCTTGGACTAGTTTACTCATTAAATCATTCCAATGTGGATTTACTTATAATTACTTGCATTATTTTGGAATTTGGAAGGTTTAGTTACGAGGGAGTAAGGATTCTTGTTGGACACATAATCCATTAGGGTTAGTGTGGAGGAATTCCAACAATGATTGAAGTCCAAGAGACCTCTTGGAAGATGAAAACTAAGGGTAAGGACAATGTGTATTAATATGCACATTTTGTTAATGAAATGCATCTCACAATTTACCTAAATATGTTTTCTAATCATGTGAGTTTAACATGGTATTAGGGAAATTTAGTCAGACCTACCCCTTTGCCACTTAGATCTATGATTTTGAACCCTATGTTAGCAAAATCTCAGTTGGGTTCTCTACCTACATTCCCAAAATAGAAAAAACGAACAAGTGCACCCAAGGATTCTCAAGAAATGATTGAGTTGGTTTATGTGTTCAACCTAAAGGCTTGTCTCTCTTTCAGTGCAACTCTGACTTTGCTCACTTTGCTCATGTAGGTGCTCTATCAACATAACCTCACTATAGAAATGATCATAAATTCTTAGTTATACCTGATATGTATGAACTGTAAGGTATCTGAGACATTACAAACTTGACCCATATGGACCATAATGCTCTTTTCTCATGTAGCTCTTTGCGGTGAGAAGGTTGAGATTATTGTTTTGCTCTCATCCTGCCCCTCTTGTATTTAATTTCACTCTTGTCCTATCTCTATGGTATTTAAATTTTAAGCAAGCATGCACAAATGCACTTACTCAGAACCTGAAAGATGATTAGCAGAGAAACAAAAGTCAATGAATACCGCAAGAGTTTTTAAAAAATACATCTTGAATATTATGAGTGGTTAAGTTATGGTCAAGCACTCAAACACATTTGTAAGTTTGCACCAAGTTTGGTAGAACTTGGTCATGAAAGAGGAGATTCTGTTGCAATTTTTTGCTGGAACTCAGGTAGAATGGTTTATTGCCTTGCAAGACTACGATTATTTTGAGGCTTGAATTCATTTTAATGCTAAGAGACTTAGTAGTATTGGGAATTTGAATTTTTAAATTCCAATTTTGCAATGCATTTGCGATGAATTTCCTACAATCACAACTGAACTTGCAATATATTCAGATGGAGTTGTTGTATAACCACCATAACCTATAAGAAAATAAATATGTGGAGAGTTTCCACTAGCAGTACTAAGCTTATACTGTGACAATGTGTATTTTATAGGTGTATTACCCCTCATGCACAAAACGAGAACATTTGTGGAGCAATTTTACATCTACAACAACCTTTCACCCCTTAATGTTAATCTTCTCGTTCTGACTCTTCTATAGGTCACTCGAGAGATATTTTAGCATAAAGAAACCTACCCATGGCTTGAGCAATGGTGTGTGACCTATGTTTGATGTGAAATCTTTGGGATGTTTACATTTTATGATGGAGGGGTTCAGAGTGATACCCTTTAGGAAGTCAACCCTATCCAATACACTAGTTATTGGTGCTCAATGGATTTTTTTCTCCAAGTACAATTATTTTAATTATTGTAACGGGTGTTGCAAAATCATAACTATGGAAGTGGAATGCATTTCTCAGCGAGTGCATAGGTCTGTTGAATCAATCCGCGGCCCATTTGTTGGACAAAGGAGCTCTTTCCATTCATGACAATGAGTTTGGCTTAGCGATTTAGGAGGCTGGTTATTTTTGGAGATTGATGTTAGAGGTGAGACCAAATGAAGTCAAAGTTGTTAGTGACCATGGTATTGGGCCCATGGTATTATAATGAAATATTTGTAGATATGGGGGTGTGAGTAAAAAAGGAATTGTGGATGAGAAAGAATGAAGCGAGTGAAACACAAGAAGATTTTCATTGTGATAATAAAAATCTACTAAACCCTTTCCCATGGTTTTTTACCAAATGGGTTTTTCCATGTAAAATCTGGTGTTCTATGTTTGAATAATTTTTTAAGTTAAATATTGTTTCCACTGTGGTTATATATATATATATATATATATATATATATATATATATATATCCAATTTAATTTCTTTTGTTGTCTTTTATTAACAACTGGTAGCAGAGAGAGGGCATTCTGTTTAATTTTTGGCGTATGCCACGTTATTGTTGGGGAGAATTATGAGAATGGAGATAGTGACGTTAATTGATATGGATAAATTAAATGGGGCTAATTTTTCCTTGTTGAAGGCATAGATGGAGGACATATTAATTTTAAACGATCAATATTTTTCAATTGAGGGAGTAGAAAAGAAGCCCTCATCGATAAAGGATGAATAATGGAGTAAGCTGGATAGAAAATCCATCACCACAATTCATTGGTATTTGGAAAATAATGTATATTTTAATGTCGTTGGAGAAAAGACAACATAAGGGATATGGAAAAAGCTACATGATCTATATGACAAAGACACAACATTGAACAAAGTCTTCTTGATGAAGAAGTTGTACAATCTCAAGATGAAGGAAGGTGCTTTAGTGCGGAGCATTTGAATGAGTTTAATATAATCACAAGTTAGCTTGACCCTATTAAAATTATTTTGGATGATGAGATTAGAGCCATCTTATTATTGTTCTCTATGATGGATAGCTAGGAGAAGTTGATTTTAGTTATCAACACTTCAACCCCTACAAGGACACTAAAGTTTAATGATGTCAGTATCAGTTTGATGAATGAGGAGTTGTGTCACAAATAAATTGAAAAAAAACAGGGAGGAGAAGATGTAGTCTTAGCTAATCGTGGAAGGAAAATTGGACGTGGTAGACAGGGGCATTCAAAATCAAGAGGTAGATCAAAATCAAGAACAAAATCACTTGTTTTCACTATGTAAGAGAAATACACAAGAGAAAGGATTGTTGGTTTTGGAAGAAGGAACAAAATGAGTAGAAGGAACAAAATTCAATCAAAACAAATAAAAAATTAAGCAACACAAAAGAAGGTAAGACTGTAGCTTTTGAAAGTGATGTGTTATTTACTATTTCAGTAGAAGAAGTCTTTTTATATATTTCTAGCAATAAAATTGATTGGGTACTTGACTTTGGAACATCTCACCATGTGATCCCATGTAAAAATAATTTTGTTACATATAAAGAAGTTGATCATGATAGAGTACATTTAGGAAATAATCATTCTTGTAATCTTTTTGGAGTGGGAGATGTCTGTATCAAGACAAAGGATGGATAGGGTATCTTGCTAAAACAAGTTAGGCATGTATCACAAATGACTATGAGTTTGATATCTATGGAATGATTGGATGATGAAGGCTGCTCCACAACCTTTGGGAAGGGTGGCTGGAAAATTACTAAAGGGTCATTGGTGTTGGATAAAGGATCCAAGTCAGGAGCCTCGTATACAATTAGGGAAGCAACAGAGGTGTCTGATACAACTGCTATCGCCAAAGAAGAAAAATCAATGGATTTATGGCATAAGCTCTTGAGTCACATGAGTGAAAAGGCCTAAAATTTCTTGTTGGTCAAAATCTACTTCCATGTTTGAAATTCTATGAATTTGGTCTTTGTGAACATTGTATTTATGGTAGGCAAAGAAGGGTTTCTTTTATGAGAGGTGGTCATGAAATGAAAATAAATTTGTTAGAATTAATACACTATGATGTGTTTGGGATGCTAAATGTTAAGTCTTTAGGAGGAGCCTAATATTTTGTTAAAATCATAGATGATGCATCTAGGAAGGTTTGGGCCTACCCTATGAAAAGTAAAGGTGACGTGTTTGAGATATTTCATAAATTTCATGTTGTTGTTGAGAGGGAGACTAATAAATTTCTCATGTGTTTAAGGACAAATAATGGTGGGGATTATTTCTCCAATGCATTCTGTTAGTGCTTAGATTTACCTCAGGCTGAAAAGGTAGGATCCAGGGCCAACATCAAACCACACTTAGCCTAGTAGCTAGCCCTACCAGGTCAGGAGAGGGCTCTCTCTGGGTCAATCTCAGCAAATGATGATCTATGGGGCTTGAGATGACTGAAATATCTTCTGATTTTAGGCTAGGTATATGTGCAAAAGAGTTGATTTGATAAAATGGAGTTTTGTTGGCTCAGAGGGAAAGGCACATTTTGGGGTGCGGGGATTGAGGCTCAGTTCTGCAGAGATCTCAATGGGGCAAGGTAGGAAATCATTTTGGCACTTAAATTTTAGTGAGATGGAAGGAAAAGACAGGTGAGGTGTTGAAGAGGGCAAGAGAAATCATGAATCCTCCCCAAACAGCTGAAAACATCAAACAACTAAAGCAAACTTCAAGTAGAGCATTGCACTTTCAATGAATTCTACTTACACTCTTGTTTGTTTAGTTTAGAAGAAATAAGATAGAAATGCAATCACATAAACAAATTCACAATCACAAAGAGAAGCACTGTACCAAGACAAATTGCCACATGAATCCCAAAGAGTGCTGCAAATCCTAGTCTCAATTCCTTAACCAAAATACTAAAAATGAATGTACAATGAAGCTCAAGGATTTCTCAAGAGTCCAACCATCTACTAAAATCCAACCCCTAAACTATGAAATTCATAAAATATATACATTTTCTAATCCTTGTACTAAGGGATTGAGCTCAACCATTTTCTTCAAAATAGAATTAGTTACATTAAACTTGGGCCGAATTTCTGAAAATAGGTGTTGAAGATGAACTCGTATCTCCTAAACCATAGCACCTGTTACAAAAATGAAAGAGATTTTTGTAGATAATGTAATTTTGGAGAAAAACCTCTCTCAAATTTGGGAAATTCGTTTCCAGTAGCTCACAATATATTCCAAAAAATAATCTCTAAAACAGAAAATCATTAAAAATTTAAAACTGTGAAAATGAGCTGTAAAGATCTAGTCACATATCCCAATCCATGACACCTGTGAATAAAATAAAAGAGGTTTTTGTTGTATGGATTTTTCTTAAAAAAATCTCCTTGTGTTTTTCAAAAATACTTTCCATCTGTTCTAAAATGGCCCCGCACTAAAATGACTAAAACAATAAAAAATATGAAAATTTTGGTTTGTTTAAATGTAGGCTCCAAATATCACTGTATATATCCCAAATAGTAGCACCTGTGCATAAACGGAAGGAGGTTTTTGTTATTTAGTATGTGATGAACAAAAACCTCTTTCAATTTTGAAAAATTTCTTACCATTATTTCAAAAACTGATTTTGTACTAAACTTGTCATTGTGTGCAGCAACTGACCTCAAAACATGCAAAACCAAGAATCACTCATTCATTTCTTCTAATCCAGGAACCGGTGTGATATACCATTGGAAATATTTTTTTTGAGATTCTTTTGATGGAAACACTTGTGACATGTTTTGTGCTGAACATCATGTGCAAAACATCTAACAAAACCAGACATAGTAAGAGCTCATGTTGATCCCCGGTGACAGGCTGCGAAGACTGGAACTTACACATTCAATAATTATTGTAATAAGTTTGGCATTAAACATGAGAATATTATGCCTAGTACCCCACAACAAAATGGTAATACAAAAAGGATGATCACACTATTGTGGAGAAGGTGAGGAAAAGGTTGTCAAATTACGGATTCAAAATTTTTTATGGGAAGAAGTAGTAATAACAACTTATTACCTCATCAATCACTCACCTTCTATGTTATCTAACTATATCACAAAATAAAAGAATAAATAGATCAACAACCTCAAAATAAGCCTCTTTGGGGGGAAAACCTCCTTTTACATCACATAAATGAACAATTCTTGGATGATACAAATGACAAGATCTACTTGGTATATATAGGAGCCTAAGGGGTCATAATATAATCAGAGCCTACATAATGAAAAAAATGTAAGGGCACAAAAATAACAATAATGGGCTTCTATGGGGTAAACAATAACAATAGAGGGGCTACATGGACACAAAAATAATAATAAGGGGGCTACACTAACAATAACAATAAGGGGGCTACACTAGTATTATAGGGACCTGTTGATAGTTCTGGACCTGCCAACATTCAAGAGGGTCTCCCTGATATGTGGTCCTAATTAGATCTCACACCATTTGGGATAGGATCCCCATTTGAAAAATGGCATGGCTACCATTTTCTTACAGGTTTTCCTTGGCTTTAATTGTCAGCAAGAGAGAGGAATGCATATGTCTTTGAAAAGAAGGCGAGTGTGCCTGGTACATGTTTAGTTGTAAGTGTGTCGAAATTCTTCTATTCTAGAGGGAAAAATAAAGTGAGCCTCGAAGAGAAAAGTAGTAGTAACAATCTAATAGAGACACACACAAAAATGAGAGATTCGTCTAACATCCAATGGAATAGTCCACAAAGATGTGACGATCATTGCAACCATTACAACACATTCTCAATATGATAAGCACTAAAATAACCGAAATAGTTCAATTACTTTAGTACAGGTGAAAACAAACATTAATCATAAATATTCACAGAACAATCTTACAAATATTCATAATCCATGCATGAAGAACGTGCTGGCCATCATGTTTCATATATTAAGTAAAAGTCCCAGGATACATGTATACACCAAACACCATTATCTCCAATAGTGGAGTGTTGGAGCCACTACTTGCTCCCCAAAAGAACTAGCTTGTCTCTCTAATGCCTTGTGGGAGGAGCCAAGGTGAAAATTCCTTTGCTTTTACAATGAGGGTGCATATATAACCAATGGGGTGATCCTTCACCTTCCTTGTGACTCTTTGACTACGCTCATGACTATTTGACTTCCTTATGACTTTTCGAATTTTACATGACTCTTCATATTATGGACATGTCCTTTAGACTTCCACTTTACAATACATTTTTGAGTAAGAATTTATATCATCCACAAAATGATGTGGCATATGGTGACTCATGAATGACATGCCATGGCACTGATTATGTGGACTTCATGATGACATGACAATGTCAATCCATTATTGCTAATTCTTGTTGTATGTCTTCCTGAGAATGATCCATTTTCCACCTCCATATGGATTAGAGATGAGGATACTTCAAGGTTATAAGGTATTGAGTCGCAGTTGCAAAATGATGTCCATTTTCTTTCTCCTGATCAATCAACTTGCATATTCAACTACAAAGGTGTATTCTAGCATTCTCTCTCCCTCCATTTCCTTCTTCATCATATTTTCATAGTATGATAAAGTAATTGCATCTACAATTCACAAATGACAAGATGGCATTAGTCTAATAAACCCCTAGTCTAAGATGTTGCATGATGATCTACTGACTGACCTGAAATCAGGTGACAGACTAAGGGAGAGGCTCAATGCCTACACAGTTGCACAACTCAAGTAGTCAAGGGTCGTGTCTGAGCCTTGAGACTTTGCAATGCACGGTTCAGGTTGGACTAGGCATGATGATTGCATAGTTGGGAAGCTGAAGGAGCCAGGTTGAGGGATTAATGACTGAAGTTTCCCATTAAGCTGTGATGGAAGGATAGGGAGGCCATGTGATTGCGTAATTTTGCAGTTCAAGAGCTCAAGGTCATGGCTTGAGGACTGAGACTACGCAATGTGTTGTTTAGTCCTGGTTGGAGGGAAGGATTGCATAGTTTTGGAGCTATGAGGTCGGGGTTGAGCAATGAGACTACGAAATGTGCAGTTATGGGAGGAAGGAACTGAAAATTGTGCAGTGCCAAGAGGCAGTGTTACTGCTTGAGGGCTAAGACTGCGCAATACATAGTTTAGGAGGGTTGGATGAGGCTAAGTTGCCCGGTCGGGAATCTTTTTAGATTTTCTTAAGTGTGGGAATCATGAAGGTATTGTGAACAATGAAAATAATTGATTTTTATCACACACTTAGAAAACTTGATGACACAACCTAAATCATCTAGAACACATGAACCTACTCCCCTCAATGTGACAACTTTGTGACGACTTATGCCAAGTGCGACACCAAAGATACACTTTGCGATGACCATGATGAAACTTGTGCGACAATGCTTGAACTTTGGTAATGAGTGTGACACATGTTTACATGGTAAGACCAACCCATTTATGAAAAGATTACCCCTTGAAACCACCAAAACTATATTTCAAGTGATGTCAGACACTTAACATGCGAAAAGACAACACTTTGATTTTCTTGCAAATGGGACCAAAATACTTAGAGAAAACACATGCAACAAGTCTTAATGTTTGCGATGACAATATAAAAGACCAAGGTAGGCTTCGAAATTTGAGTGTAGGCCAAATTTTTGGGGGGTGTTGTAGCAGTGACAACATGACCTAACATTCCCCTCTCCATAAAAAAAAGTGTTGTCCTCAAGGCTTGAGTAGTTATGGACGCTTATGTATAAAATTCTCATCCTCCCATCTGGAATATTCAGTGGGTAAGTTATTCCACTTAATGAGAAACTCTTAAATAGATCGATTTTGTAGCTGTCAGGTTCTTGTTTCCATGACGAATTTTGGCTCCAATATTAATTTTCCTTCCTCGTCAAGTTCTAGAAATATTTTTTGAACCGGGAGCTTGTCACTGATAACCTTCTTTAAGCATGAAACATGGAAAATTAGGTGTACTTGGCAAGATGCAGGCAACTCCAATTTCTATATCATAGTACCAATCTGTTGATGGTGTTGGACCCACCAACATTCAGGGGATATCCCCAATATGAATTCCTAATTAGACCTCACACCATTTGGAGTAGGAGTCCCATTCGGAATACGACCTGGTTGTCGATGCAATGGATTTTAATGATGTGCCTTGGCTGCAATAACGCATAGAGTGATGTATAGTGACTTTAGTGAGGAAAACTGTGTGACCCTGCAGAGAGTCAAGTGCGATGCATGAAGGTTCTGCCAAGCGGAATGGAAAATAAGTGAGCCAAAATCTTGTAATAGTACGAAACTTTAAAGGAAAACGAAAACATCAAAACTTCTCTATCGCCTTTCCTTTACTTTAGTTATAACATCATGATTGTTCTAAACTGGGTTAATTAATCCATTGCAACTTATGATATAACTCTTGGATGGGAATATAGAGACTAAATAATCTACACAGTTATAGATTTTGAATGTGTGGTTAGGTTGAAATTGGAGGGTACATTTTCCTTGTGCCAATGAGGAAATCCCTTAATATGGATTTAGCAAAATGTTTATATGCTAGTATTGTTATAGATAAGTCTTGTCATCTTGGTTTATGCCTTTTGAATTAAATTTTTTAGCAAATAATTAATGCTTGATAGATTTGACTCATTTTAACATTTTAACACAATGAATAATGTTAAACCTTTAAGAGATCCTTGTGGGGAACCACTGTACTTCAAGGAAATTTATTGATTGCTTATGTGCAGTTTTAGTTATGTGTTATTATATTTTGATGAAACTTATTATATGTGGAATATATTCAAAGTTGAGAATAAGAATGTTTTTGTTAAGAAAGATGCATCTTGCAATCTTGTAATGATCACATAAACACATGTCAATATGTTTAGAGCTATTCATTTGGTTAAAAAAAATAGTATCACTTCTTTGGGTGGTTTCATTGTTTCATGTATAGTTAGTTGATGTAGTGTTGATGACACTACATAGTGGTATTAGAGAAAATTTCAACAATATGGTCTTGGAACTACATTGTTGGATATTGATACGAGTGGCAGAAGTTGTTTGTTTTGTGGACCAACAAAATGCTAATAGTATGTTGCCCATTTTATAGACATTACAACGTAGTTGGGGATAGGAATGTGTTATTTCTAACTCTTTTGTTATGTTCATTTCTTCCACCTCCATCATATTCTACTCCAAATAATATCTTGACCATGTGATTATAAGGGAGGTGTGAAAGATGACGCAATTATCTCTAAATAATTGGAGAAAAAGTTGGGTGAATGCCATTCTCTAAACTAAGGATCTTGGATAGTGCCGAAATATGAGGCACAAAATATGGAATTGATTAGCTATGTTAAGAATATGAACATTGAGAGGATGAAAATGAACAAGTTTCTCTTGGTTTGAATTATTGAATTGAGATGTCTTAGAATTTGCACGATGCAACACAAAGAACATAAATTGTTGAGGAATAGTTGCTAGTAGAAATGAAAATAGAGATGTTATGCTATCACCCATGTTTTCAATGCTATATTTTTCACAATGCCCCAATGGAGTTGAGTTTGTGAGGGAAGCTTTAATTTCTCTTCTTCTATATACCAAAAATCCTAAAAGGGGAATATTTCAAGAACTTAGACCTAATGCTTTAGAGAATGGTATTTGTTTGCAAGGTCATTTCAAGAACTCAACTTAGAACCCCGCTAAAATGATAAATTCCAAATGAAAACTTCTCTATCGCCTTTCCTCCAGTATCTGTGATTTTCAGGTTCTTTATCTTGTACATCCAATTTTCATAGGAAGAGTTGGCCAAGGTGCTTTCTTATTCCTATGAAAAGCTACTGACAACCCAGTGGCGAGATGATATGACGCTTATTACATGACAAGCTTGTCGGTGGCTTACCTTGGAAAAATATTTGACAACTTTTCCCCGCAGAACACTCTAAGGAAGGTGCCATCCAATGAGGCAAACCAATCTGCAATTTCTGATACCGCTTCCATTGCCCCAAGTGATATACAAGGTGGTTCTTCCTCAAAAATAATTTTGTACAGCAGAATGAGGAAGTCGTCAGTTAGATTTTCCATAACTCGATGGAGATAATCTGAGAGCAACTTGCAGTGGATGTACACAACAAGGTTGCGAGGTGTCCAAGCCCATTTCATGCCAGAGAATGCGTTATGTTCACAAATTGCATCTAGTAAATATGGAGATATATAAAATATCGTTTGCCCGCCCTTGGGAGGATTCAGGGCATTACCTACATGGATATTTAACTGTTGAGCCAACAAGTCTGATCAGTTGAATGGCTTCCCCTCGTTCAAAACCTGGTTCAATAAGATTTCCCACCCTTCCAGAAAGGTCTCTGTGTTCTACTGACCATAGATTTTGCAAGCTAAGATGATTAGCAACTGACAGGCCCTCCCGAGAGACCTTTTATTATATGTGTTGGTGGGTGTCTATTGAAGATTTGATGGCTCCTTCACCCAACTCTTAAAAACATATTTCGTGCCCAAATAGCTATTGGTGGCATAAAAGTATGAATCCATAAGTGTTTCTAGCTCAAGAAAGTGGTATATATGTCGGTAATCTGCTGCTAGAAAAGTAGCAAGCCTTCGTCTGCTGGTAATACTCAAAGTCATGGTCTTCACATCAATATGTGAGACAATCCAGCTGATGACATCTACACATGGGAAGGCTAGATATCTGCATGCAAGCCTGTGTAGCCCTGATTTTTGGACATTAATGTATACTTGCCAGTCCTCTAGATCTACTTCGAAGCTCTTTGCTGAAAAATATTCGTTCACTTTCTACCATGTAAGATCTGATTCCTTTTCCACATACAGTTGAGTGTCTAAGTATAATGACAAGTTTATTGGCGTGTTCTCAATTGTTTCCGCAATACTACTTTCTGTGGTATTTTTTGAAGCAACTCTCTTGGGTTCCATGGTAACAGTGACTGCTGGAGAGAAGTTCTCAACAACTGTGGTACCTGCGAGAAGGAAAAGGCACTAATGGGAAGTATAAGTTAGATATTGCAAATCTACTTTCAAAGCAAGATTAGGTAGAAAACTGGTGCATTGATGAGAGAGATTGCACAATTTTTCTAAGCAAGCGAGGGAGACTAGCTGAGGGAATTTCGCATTGCGCAGTCTCAACAGTCAATGAGGCAACCTGAGGCTTGAAATTGCGTAATTCACATTTCAACATAGGAAGTGACAAGGAGAGATTGCGCACTGTGCAGTCTCAGTGGAAAAGGGGGAAGGACTGAGCCTTGGAACTGTGTAATGCATAGTTGGTCCAGCCTGTAATGCACATTACGTAGTCTCAGAGGCCAAGCCTTAGCTTGAGCTTCTGAATTGCGCAATGCCCAGCTGGGAAAGGCAATGCATGACCACTAGAAGTGCAGATCTACCCACTAAAGGTGTGGGAAACAAGTAGATCTGAGAAATAATGAAAGTTAAAACATGGATTTGACTAAGTATGGATAGATCAATGCGAATCAAGTGCAAATAATTAACAAACGAAAGGAAAAGCAAATATGTGAGGAGAGCTGCCGAAACGACGATCGTTGGTGTGCAAGGACAATAAAATTGATTTGACACTTATGAAAGTCAAACGAAAAACTAAAACAACACTTCTAAAAAGTAATATAAGTTAAAACACCAACATCCATGAAAAGAAAGAAGAAAAACAATGCTCACGAAAGCAAAATGACAAAAAAAGACATAAAAAGCAGCAAAAGATGACAAAAGAAAAACTCACTCGGAAAATCGACGCAAACTCCACCGAAGGCTCCTTGATTTCCTTAGGAATGCTAGAGATCCAAGATCGATCATACAAATGAGCTTTACATGCATCTATTAAATAGATTTGGGTGGATTGGGGTTTATGACGTGCATGCCTAAAATAAGGGAAAAAGCAATAGTTGGCATAAATTTCTAAAAATAGGGACTGTGACACCTTTGAGAAACTAATGATGAATCCCTATTTTCTAGGGATTGATTTTCACTTTTATTTTTCTTTTTTCTTTTTTCAAGAAACTTTCCATGCACAATGATAAGGAAGATTGCACAATTCTGGGAAACTGGGCAACTTCCCGACTCAATGAATTTCGCAGTTTGTGACCTCAAGGAATGGATTGCACAACTTCTAAGCTTAGTACTAGGTTGCCATCCATGAATGCACATTTCTCAAGCTCAAGGCTAAGCTGCCTATTGGGATTGCAAAATTTCCATCATCAAGGCTAGCTTGCCCTCATAGATTGCACAATTTCTAGAGGCAAGCCCAATAATGTTGTAAGATCAAGTCAGGAGGCTACTTGTGACTCAAAAAGATTAGTTAAGTACGAAAAAAAGCAAACACAAGCACGACATAAAAATACAAGTCTTGATCAAAGCATGAATACTTGACGACAGTCAAAGATAAGCTCATGTAAATAGAAAGGAAGGCTCAAAAATCAAAGCATAGGTAAAATTTTGGAGGGTGGTTGTAGTTGCTACAACACAATATTTTGCAGCACCTTGTAAGGACCATAATACTTGGGTGATAATTTATTATCCTTCTTAGTTTGCTTGAGGTGCATTTGTTTGTATGGTTGTAACTGTAAAATACCCAGTCACCTACGTCAAAAATTATTTCATTGCTATACTGATATGCCTATTGTTTCATTCGATTATGCTCCAGAGTGAGGTTATCCTTTAAAATATGGAGCACCTGTTGTTGATGCTTGATGTGATATTCCACTTTTTTAACCTTATAATTTTCTCTTAAAGATGATGTGATGGACGATGGATGATATCCATAAAGAACCATAAATGGGGTCATTTTTGCTGCAATATGGAAGTGTTATACCAACATTCAGCCAGAGCTAACCACTTGACCTGTTGTGTTTGTTTATCAGATACAAAAAAATGAAGAAATCATTCCAAAAATTTGTTCACTATATTAGTTTTCCCATCAGATTGACAATGATAGGATGAACTATGAGCTAATTGAGTAGAAAGATAAGAAAATAATTCTGTCCAAAATTTTCTAGTGAAAATGAGATCTCTATCACATACAATAGCCTTTGGGTTTCCATGTAGATTTTGAATTGTTTCCTTAAATGCAATAGCAACTATACTAGCTTTAAAAGGATGAGATAATGCACAAAAGTGTGCATACTTGGTAAGTCTATCAACTACCACCGTGATGACACTCTTTCATTTTGACTTAGGTAAATCTATGATAAAATCCATTGAGACCTCCTCCCAACGCTGACTTGGAATGGCTAAAGGTTGTAATAAACATGGGGTCTTAATTGTCTCAAATTTATTTCGTTGGTAAACCAAACATTTTGCCACAAGCTTCTGAATATCAAATTAAGGCCATCCTAAAAAAATCCTTCTTGACCCTGTGGTATGTTTTTAAAAATCCTGAGTGCCCTCCTAAAGGATAGGTGTGCAATTCCAAAAAAATCTTTTGTTTGAGATGGGAATTATTATATAGATATAAGTGATGTTTGTACCATAATTATACATTCTTTCAGATAAATGTATTATATGTATTGTAATCTTCTTGAAACTTTTGAATGAGTTACCACACCTCTTCATCATTCTTCCATTCCTCCCTTGCTTTTGTTATCTAGTTAGGTTGGAGAATGTAAATGGCATAGATAAATGCTTCCACATTCTCATCCCTTCTTGAGAGTGCATTTGCAACAACATTTTTCTTCCCCTTTTTGTAGATGATTTCAAAGTCATAACCTGACATCTTAGTGACCCATTTTTGCTTCTCTTCTGAAGATAATCTTTGTTCCAAAAAGTATTTAACACTATCATGATCTGTTTTTACCCTGAAGTGTCTTCCCATTAGGTAAGGGCACCATTACTTTGAGGCATGTAGTATTTCCAAGATTTCCTTCTCATAAATAGGTTTTTGTAAACACTTTCCCTTGATTGGATGAATTTCAAAAGTAATGGGTCTTCCTTCTTACATTTAAACAACACCAATTCCATTTCCTGAGGCATCACATTCCACGATAAAGGTTTTTGTAACGTCTAGAGTAGCTAGAATCAGAGTTTGGCACATACCCTCTTTAAGATGTTCAAAGGACATAGTTGCTTCTGGAGTCCAAAAAAATGCATCTTTCTTTAGTAATTTTGTTAGAGGTGTTGCTATTTTCTCACAATTTTTAACAAACTTGTGATAATACCTTGTCAACTTGAGAAATACTTGAAGATGCTTTAGGATTGTGGGGATTTTCCATTCCTTGATGCCTTTAATTTTGTTAGGATCTACCTTAACACCCTCATGAGATACAATATGACCCAAATATTCCACCTCCTATACCCCAAAGAAACATTTGGAGGTTTTTGCATATAATTGTTTTTCCTCCAATGGTTTGAGCACCCTGTCAACATGTTGAACATGATCCTACCATAAATTTTATAAGGAAGGGTTTGAAATGGAATTCATCAAACCTTGAAATGTGGAAGATGCATTAGTAAGGCCAAAAGGCCTGACCAAAAATTTATAATGACCTTCATGAGTTTTTAGTTTTGTTTTCAAAATTTCTTTTTGTCTTAATTCTAATTTGATGATATCCTGAACGAACATCCAACTTGGTGAAGTGAAATTCTCTATGTAATTCATCAATAAAAGGAACGAGAAATTTATCTTTAATAGTGAGCTTGTTGAGCTCCTTGTAATTTGGACACATACACAATGATCCATCCTTCTTGTGTACCAATACTACTAGAGTAGAGAAATAACATTGGCTAGGTTGAAATATACCTACCTCTAGCATTTCTGCAACCATACGTTCAATTTCACTCTTTTGGGCATAGGGATATCTGAAGGTCTGATGTTTGGAGGAACACTTACTAGAATCAAGTGAATAGAATGATCATGATCACAAATAGTTGGAGGCCTTTAGGAGTCTCAAATACCTTGGGATGATTGTACAAGATTCTTTGGAGATCTGGAGAAACACGTGATTTTGATGTTTGAACATCTAGTAAGCATAATTGTGAAATTATGCCTCATTGTTCTTTCTTCAAAATATTTTTCATGCCATTAGAGCTAATGATCTTCCTCGGTTTCACTGTGATTCCCCTAAGTTCAATTTCCTTTCCTTCCAAGGAAAATTTCAAGAAAAGTTCTTGAAAACTAAAATCTATCATCCTCGAATATTGTAACCATTGGACTCCTAATACAACATCATTACCATCAATTGGAATGGAAAACATTGGACTATTCAATACATATTCCCCCATGGTTAGATTGATATTATGACAATTCCCTGAGAAATTTATAATTCCTCCATTTGCAACCATCAATTGACACTCTGATGCTAGATATAGAAAGACATTCAGTTCCTTGACTACCTTACAATGAATAAAATTATGGGTACTACTAGAATCGATCAACACTATTACCTCTCTTTTTCTTGATATATTCTTTTATCTTTAGAGTTTGAGGAGTCGTAATTCCTGCCAAATCATTACAAGATATGATCAGATTCATTTCTTATTTCTTTGGGGTTGGTTCCTAGTGTATATCCTCTTCTTTTGATGTTTCCTTTTCCTTTTCTTCCTCCTCTTCACAATCTATGTAAAATAATTTCTTCTCAACACACTTATGACCCTTAAAGTATTTTTTAATCACAACTGTAACAAATCCATTTTGATATTTTTTCCTCCAATTTCTATGGCTTCAACCTTGTAGGTGGTGGGAGGCTAGGATCAACAACACTTCCATATTTATAGTTGTGAGTGGAAGACTTCCTTGTTGCCATAAGTTTGTTTTAAACTTTTCTTTCCACCTTGAATGTCATGTCCAATGAATTAGGTTCCCAAAGGGGAACCTCATGTTGGATGTTATCCTTAAAGTCCCTATGAATACATCAATCCTATGCTCCTCTTGGATATCATTTACCTTGATATTCAATCTTTGGAAGTACTCAATGTGATCCTCTAATGAACCCTTTTGTTTGAGATTTATCAATTAGCTAAAGAAGGTATTTCTCTTTGTATCCTCATAATGTGCTACCAATTATTCCGTAAAAATTGTCTAAATGATAATTTATTTATGAGAACAAAACCATTGATACCACACAAACTGTTTTTGTTATAAATATAAAGATGTAATGCGTACCTTTTGTGTGTGCGACGTATCATTTAGATCTAAGAATTGCTCCATCTACAGTATCCATGCTACTATATTCTTTCCATCAAACTTCCTCATATATATCTTTGGAATGTGGTGGGTCTTAAACCCAACATTGGAGTCTCTAAAATCATGATTCATATTCCTTTTATCCTTATCATGATTTTCATGGATTACCTTGTCGCCATTGGGAATCCTTTATTGCAACAACTTTGTCAACCCTTCCAACTTGACATTCATCACATCCATGACTACTTTAAAAATTCCCATGTATGATTTTAAACCACCCATATTAGCTTCCAATTCATTCTTGGTAACTCTCTGTGGGAGCGAAATTTGTTGCAATTTGTCTCATAATTTTGATATATCATGTTGCATTTCTTCCTCTTCTTCATGCATCATAGCAGAGATTTCTGGTTGCTTACTGGGTGTATCCACTTTTTTTTGTTTTGAGGAATTTTGGAATCAAACAATGATATCTATGCTTCACTATGCCTTTTTAATCACTTCAAACTGATTTTTCAAACAAAATTTATGCAAAATTTCAAAAGATATGCACCTTTTTCTTGCTTTTAAGATCTTGATCTTGAAACTATTCTATGTTTTTAATTTCAGCCTCCCATGATTTGAAATTCCGTCTATGATATCTCTCTGAGTCTTCTTTCCAATTCCATAAGTCAGAACAATATTGGATTCATCAAGATAAATTTATGCCAAATCTCCCACGATGACCTGATTATGGATTGGTTCAGTAGAGTGAACTTGTACGGGATGCCGCATGTCACTGTTTTAGCCTTCAACCCTGAAATTGTTACACGAGAAAATATAGTCCGTGAAATTTTAGTCACTAGCTATGAAATTCAAATTCGATGCTCAAAAGAGGAAGTTATGATAAATTTTCCTAGGTCACTTGTTTGAGACTGAATTCTGGAGCATGCATAGACCCTAACTTATTTAGATCATATCTCAAAAAATGTAGCAAACAAAGATCTAAATTTTTTGCACAAAATTCACCAATATTTTGGCTCCACGTGGTAGAAATTTCATCATCTGAAGCCTCATATAAAAAAAATTATAGCGAAAATTATAAGATGGCCTGTTTGAAGCAGCAAAACCCTAGAATCCAAAGCTATGATACCAAATATTATGTAACTAGATAGAATATAATAGAAGAAATAGATCAACAAATTCAAAATAAGCCTATTGGAGGGGAAACCTCATTTTTTTTTCTAAGGAAAAAATCTAACTTTCTATTAAGGCAATAAAAAGTTACATTTGTAGATGCATTTAAGCATGCAGAATATTGTATGTCCACAAAATAAACATAGCGTAAGTCATCTCTAGGTTGTAACATAGAACTGTGTGCTACTCAAACCCAAAAAAACCAGAAGTAAGTCAAGTCAAGTTCCCGGGCCTCCTCATTAGTGAGGAAAACAACCCAAATACGAACATAGAAATTGTACAAAAATACAAAAAGTAATGTTTCAAGATAAAACATGTTATTGTCCACTGTAAAAACAAACAATATAAAAAAAGGGACCATAGCTTGTGTAGATTTTTTTTTTTGAAATAGGGCTTCGCCTCTATCAAGAAGCGTATGGATGTTGATCTGACACACAGATCCTATCCTTATCAGCTTTTGTTATGCACCAGTTACCCATAGCCAGTTGCAAACTCTCCTTAGAAAGGAGGTCTGCGACTAAGTTCTGCTCCCTTCCAACTGCGGCGAAGGGACAATGAAAACCTCATTTTACATCACATAAATGAACAATTCTTGGATAATACAAATTACAAGACCTCCTTGGTATATCTAGGAGTCTAAGGGGTCACAATATAATCAAATCATACATAACAAAAATAATGTAAGGGCACAACAATAACTATAGTGGGATTCTATGGGGCACAACAATAAAAATATGGGGGCTACACGGGAACAATAATAAAAATAAGGGGGCTACACTAACAATAACAATAAGGGGGATACACCAGTATTATAGGGACATAACATTCTATAGTCCTAGATGGCGGTATTCTTGAAGAAGTTTGGACAGGTAAAAAGGTGAATTATTCTCACCTATTTTTTTTGGATGTGAAGCATTCATGCATATTCCCAAATATCATAGAAGCAAATTAGATGGTAAATCAAGGAAATGCGTTTTTCTGGGATATGCGGGTGGTGAGTTTGGTTACCGTCTATGGGATCTAGTTAATCAAAAATTTGTTAGAAGCAGAGATGTAATATTTAATGAATTTGAGATGTATAAAAGGCTAGCAGGTGAAACAAAGGCCAAGAAAATTATCGACAAGTTTATATAACAATAATAAAATATCCCACCATTGGAAGAATCCAGGCAACAAACTCAAGAACATGATTGACAATGAGAAGAAGAAAACCTGCCCTAACCATTACAAGAGATTCAAGTGAAAAACACACCAAAACAGTTGGTTCACAGGTCTATTAGGCCTCTAAAGCCCTCACAAAGGTATTCGCCCTCAGATTATATTTTTCTAACTAATGAAGATGAAACTAATTGTTTTAAGGAAGTTTGTAAAGTGGAAACTAGCACAAAGTGGAAGAAAGAAATGGAATCTTTATTGAAAAATGAAACTTGGGAGTTAGTGAAGCTTCCAAAAGGAAGAAATGCCCTACACAATAAATGGGTATACCAAATTAAACATGAGGGTGAGGAGAAGAAGGAAGGGTACAAAGCAAGGTTGGTGGTGAAGGGATTTTCTCAAAAGGAAGGTTATGAATTTACAAAAAAATATTCACCTGTTGTTAAAATGTCATGCATAAGAGCTATCCTTGGTCTTGCTACTGATTTAGACTTGGAATATGAACAATTAGATACGAAGACAAATTTTATTCATGGAGATTTGAAGGAGGAAATTTATCTGGAACAATCAGAAGGATTCAAGGTAAAAGGCAAAGAAGATCTTGTCTGTAGGTTGAAGAAGAGACTTTATGGGCTGAAATAGGCACTTCGCCAATGGTACAAGAAATTTGATTCATTTATGCTAGAGAATGGCTTCAAAAAACTAGAGGTCTATCATTTTCTTTACATCAAGAGATATGACCAATAAAGTTATATTATACTAATGTTGTATGTGGATGATATGCTAATTGTCAAACATGATAAGAATATGATTAATAGGTTGAAGAAGGATTTGGGAAGTAAATTTACAATGAAAGATTTAGGTCCACTGCAAAAAATATTGAGCATGAGGATTATACATGATATAAATAATAGAAGGTTGTGGCTGTCACAAGAAAAATATATTGAAAACGTGTTAAACAATTTCAATATGAAGGATGCCAAACCAATTGGTACATCCTTAACATCACACTTCAAACTTAGTACTGATTTGTGCCCATATGATGACTGTTGGGATGGGGTCCCTGGGTTAATTCTTGTTAAAATTTTGTAAGTCCTTTTTGTAAACATGTAAAGTCTTCGCGATTTGTGGAAGCGGAGCACAAAGATAGTAAGAGTCAAAGGGGCTTTAGTCCCTTAGGTGGGTAGGTGATAGGAAGGTTTTGAGACCCGCCCATGGTCCGCAGGCCATGGTATTGTAAAAGCAAGGGCTATAAATAAAAGAGTCATAGTGAGTCTAGAGAAAAACAGGTAGATAAAAATATTTGTAAGGGAAAGTAAGCTAAGGCAGGAAAGGTATGTTTCCTATACGTAGGCAAAGAGGAAGGCTCCTGCAGCTGAGTGCATGGAGACCTCGGTAAGTCCGCACGTTGAGTGCGTTGGCCCCCGTAGCTTAGTGTGCAGGGAAAAGGAGTCTATATCTAAACGATTACATTTAATAAATACTATTTTGATCCAACACTTGTGCAATTGTGTATTATTTCTTACTTCTATAAGTTTTTGTATTTTTGTTATGCATCGCAATTTATATGAATACATGCTTATCTACTGTGCGAAAGTGATAGATCAATATAATTTATACATGTTATGAATATTGCATGACCTTCGCGAAGGTATATATATTGTTTAAGTGAATTACTGTAATTATTTGTCCTGGAATGGTTAGGGTTCGCGAAAATAGAAATAATCCCTACGAGCCATAGGAACCTATCACACAGACCTCTGGATGTAGAAACTTGGTTATGTCATCCCCCAATACTACTTCGGGTGAGACTGCAACCCGTGCTACGCAGGTTGTTGCCGAAAGGGCCAACAGTCTAGGGTTCTGTTGGTTGGCGCATATAACTTTGAACCTGGGTTAGGCCAAGTCAAGCCAAAAATGACAAGAAGAAGGAAGAAATGAGTAAAATATCTTATGCTTTCGCTATTGGTGGCTTGATGTATGCCATGGTATGTACTCATCCATATATTTCACATTCAGTGGGAGTAGTGAGTAGGTTCCTTGAAAATCCAAACAAGCAATATTGGCAAGTAGTAAAGTTGATTTTGAGGTATCTCAAGGGTACTAGTAATTATTGTTTATGTTTTGGTAATAACAATGTTGTTCTTGAAGGTTGCACATATGCAAACATGGCTGGAGATGTGGATACTAGAAAGACCAACATTGGTTATTTATGTACTTTTGTAGGTTCCACAGTATCTTGGGTGTCTAGATTGCATAAAGTAGTGGCCTTCTCCATAATAGAGGAAAAATACATTTTTGCCACGGAAGCTTGTAAAGAGATGTTGTGGATGCAACGATTTTTAGTAGAGTTGGAAATAAAGTAAGATAAATATTTGTTGCATTGTGATAGACAAAGTGTTATTCATTTAGCAAACAACCCAACATGCCATTCTAAGACAAAGCACATTAATGTTTGATATCATTGGATATGTGAAGTCTTAAATGATGGGCTGCCACAATTGGAAAAAATACACACTATAGAAAATCCAATTGATATGTTAATGAAGACTTTGCCAAGGGATAAACAAGAACTTTGTAGAACCTTGGTTCGAGTAATGAAAACATGATAAAACTGCATCTTCGGAAAGGGTTAGTAGTAAGAAGAGAAAACAATGTCAAAAACATTCACTCAAGATTTTATTTGGTCTCAAGTGGGAGATTGTTAGATGTGAGACCAAATCAAGTGAAAATTTTTAGTGCCCATGGTATTCACAAGCCATGGTAATGGGCCCATGGTTTTATAATGAAATATTTGTATATATAGGGGTGTGATTAAAAAAGGAATTATGGGTGAGAAAGAATGAAGCAAGTGAAATGTAAGAAGATTTTCGTTGTGATAATAAAAATCTAGTAAACCCTTTCCCCATGGTTTTTCCCTAAATGGGGTTTTCCATGAAAAATATGGTGTTCTGTGTGAATAAATTTTTACGTTAAATCTTGTTTCCACCGTGGTGAAAATTTTATTTTTGCAGTTTAATTTCTTCTGTTGTCATTTATTAACAATTGATAGTTCTACTTGAGATTTTGTATAGATCTACTGTTGTGCATTATAACAATAACTTCATGTATCTAAGGTATTATTTGTATTCTAAACAATAGTGAAATTGCTATCTTAGCAACTATCTTCCACTTCAGTGATACAAATCCTTCCTTTTTGGTTGCATGGAGATAAATAACAAGGGCATAAATTTCTTCTACTTCAGTGATACAAATCCTTTATTTTTGGTTGCATGGAGATAACTAACAAGGGCCTCTCTTTTATGTGGAGAACCACTTATTGGTTAAATCTATAATAGTGCCACAAAATCAATAGCGAGGGATGCAATTTGATTACAACACTTTTATGAAAGTGCAACAAAAAATCTTGGAGGTTTAGTCTTAATTGATAGCTAGTTCTGGTTAAAAAAAAAGGAATAAATACTGTCATCCTTTTAGTAGAAAATTTTGGATGCATGCAACTAAAGCCAAGTTAGGAGTTTAGGTTTATTTGGGTTTGTAATTGGGTGCACCCAATTTTGCATTGGGTGCACCCATTTTTGCATGTGTAAGATGGAAGTGTTGCTTTCGTGGAGATTATAAAGCACCTTCATAAGACTCCCTTTACTTTTCTAGTTTGCAATGTCATTTTCTATTTTTGAGAATAGGTCTTTTTTCACTATACTTGTACTTATGACATCTGGATGATTGTTCATAACCTTTTTTGATACCTCAAGTCTTCTCTTCTTATTGTGCTGAGAGTACAATTAGGTATATTTTACTCATTATACTATCATTTATTGAGCTTGAAAATGGGGATACTTGAGGGATTATTAAAGTTATTGAGCAATCTAATCCTATTTATTCCTGACAACACAATCAAAATCAATAAATCCAGTCTTGATGATACTAAAATCTATTTGCAACTTGCACTAGAGAAGATTGAGTTTCTCCAACTTGAGTCCAAACTACAACAAGATCATCTCTAGAAAAATAGTCATCATTATGAATTGGTTTTTGTTCAAAATAATTCTTTGTTTGAAGTTGACCCCCATCAGTAACTAGAAATTGATCAAATCAGTGAGGCCATAAAGAAGATTTGCATGAATATGCAGAGGTTCAGGTTGCACTACCCAAGCCATCATCGGAATGGGAATAACTTATCAAAAACAAGAACAAAATTTGTCTTGGATATGACAAGGGTGTTTCCTTTTGCATTTTGGACTATTCTAAACCCATCAAGTTTAAGAGTGGTGGGTTTATTCAAAACAAATCAACTTCACTAGTTCCTTTTCCATAACCACATCAAAGTGTCAAATGCCATTATTATGATCGACTTGGCCACTTGAAAAATCAATGTTTTAATATTCACCTTTGTTAGCATTGTGGAAAACACACCCATCATCCAGCAAAGTGCTTTATACATAAGTACCCAATATGAGAAAAGATTCACCTTGGATGGATCACTTCTTTGCAATGGTCTTCATTTTCCAAGAATATAGATAGGTCATACCTTAGAGTTAATTCTTGGGTATTGACACATCCTATAGTTGAGATATCTTCATCATCTCACCTTGTATCTGGCAGGTTGAGAATTGATGGTCAACTACCAACTTTGAAGAAATATTAGGCGAGCTTGAGCCAAAGCCTGAGGAAAAGCTAGTCGTTAGAGCCTAGTGGTAGAGTTAGCCATAGCTAGATTTGGAGTTGTATCTAGAGATAGATTCATGCTCCATGAGCATGTTTTGGTTGGTGGCTTTCCTTAAACCACCACCTACAGAAGACTTTAGCTTCTACAACCCACTTCATTAGTTTTTGGTCACATTTAAACCATCATGAGGGATCACTTCCACTTTCTAGAAGACTTCAACTTCTAGCTAGATTCGAAATTGTTCAAGGAACTACTTTGATCCTAGTTCCAGAGTTGGTGGTTAGCCTTAAACCACCAATAGTAGAAACTTTAGGTTATTCTACCTAATTTGGTTTGTAGTCTTCCTTAAACCACCATTTTAGATAGCACATCCAACCATCATGAAATTTTGTATTTCATCTCTCTTCTTGGACTCATATACACCCCTTCAGATTAAAGGGGGAATGTTGGACACCTAATCCATTAGGGTTGGTATGGAGGAATAGCCATTGAAGTCCAAGAGACCTCTTGAAAGATGAAAACCAAGGGAGACAATGTGTATTAATATGTACATTTTTTTAATGAAATACATCTCATGATTGATCTAAATCTGTTTTCTATTCACGCGAGTTTAACAATTTCACACACCTATTATGTGCCCCCCAATCATAATTTTGAAATAAGGACTCTGTTCCCCTAATCCCATGATAGAAGTACTCCTATCACATTCTACAAAAGAGAGACTCCTCACCTCAAACAAGGCATCCTATTCATGCCCCACACCAATGTAATGGTGAGTTAGCAAGGCTTTTCCCTATGTCTTATACATGTGAGAGTTAGATGAAGTAGATCAAAATATAATTATATCATAATTAGACTCAATTATTCAAAACATATGTTACCCTTGGGGAGTCTTACTCAAATGGCCTATAGATCCTTGTGACCTTTGGTGTAGGTCAACAACACATATCTTCCCTAAAGTGTCTTCCAAATTAACTTCCTTGCTACATCTCACATTTCTTCGATGACATTAATAATATTTAAATGTCATCATATAATCAAATTCATAACATCCAAATATCAAAACTATAACCCATTATTATGATAACAATCGTATCAACATCATGATATGCATGCTAATCAACTCACATGTGAGAATACAATTACATATCAGTGATAAATAACATCCCACATATCATCTATGTGTATGTGTGTGAGATAAAATAAACAATATATACACCATATCAACATAGTACATAAACTCATTTATCTTCTTGTCACATATCCCACAAAACATCGAAATAACCTTCCTAGTCATAAAAAAAACAAAGACATGCAAAATAGGGGATTATATACACCATATCGACATAGTACATAAACTCATTTATCTTCTTGTCACATATCCCACAAAACATCGAAATAACCCTCCTAGTCATAAAAAAAACAAAGACATGCAAAATAAGGGATTACATACTCCCCATTATTTAGATAAAATCCAACCTAAAGTTTTCATGCAACCAAAAGAAACTTGTGCTATGCATATTTGAATGTAAACAAGGTTACAAGCTTATATGAATCATTATGATAATCATAAGAATTTGAAATTTTGACTTAATGTCGAGTCATTGTTCGAGTTTCTCCCATAGAAAAAACATTCTACAGATCATATACATTCTCTCATATCAACATTACCTATGAGTGCCCTACCAATACCCAATTAAGACATCAGGAATGTACTACTTAATATGTGTTATATAATTAAAAATGTGGCAACTACTACCTGCTTATCAGATAGTTATGTATAACCCTTTAATTCTTCCAAATCAATAATTAGTTTCATCCAAAGCCATATCTCATTTAGCCTTCAATTATTATTAATGTAAACATACCATTTATAGGTAATTATAGATTTCATTAGGTAATGTCACAATTAACCATGATAATCATAAATGAACTTCCATTAAACAAATTGACCATTAAATTTTCGTATGCCTCAATTCCCAATTTATCCCTTCATTCTCATATTTTCCCTAGAAATTTATGGGCATTGGTCTTCACATAGGAAGTATAGTTTGTCCCTCTCTAACCCGTAAACGAGAATGGGACTCTTGGAATCTTATTACAACCACATTAATATTGACAAAAGAATAAACTTCTGCCATGTACATACCCTACTCCTTTCTAGAATTGAACATATTACCTCCAAGAAGAAAACCCATGTCCTTAACCATTTGGCTCACTTAGGTTGTAGAATACTTTTGTTCTCATATACTAGAACACTCTTCAATATATGTATTGCACAAAGCTTTCAAAGATTTAAAATATCATATAATCAATTCTATTGGAAACATTGGTTATCTATTTGATCATATAGTCAAAATGATTAAATATAAAAATAACTTGCAATAAACCATCGCCAAACATTTTTCATATTAAACTAATCAACTAACATATATAACACATAATATCATTTACAATAAGCTAATTATAAATCCAAATCCAACAATGGCATTATACATTTAGCTAGCTTTCGCAACGCAATATTTCTCTTTAAATACTACAAAACAACCTTAATATTTACTATTCGAAGATAATAATATTACTTTTCACCAAATCCTTAACATCAAAAGCATAATTAATAATCTAAATTTAAGGCTCAATTGCTATTGAAGCTATATAATAGTTATACACAAATCCTAATCAAAGACCGTTTTCATACTTTCATATTTTCTTCAAATCCCAAAATAATTTTCTTCAAATCCCAAAATAATTTTAGATTATTTGCTTTGCCATTTTAAGAATTAATATTTCAACCACCATGAAAAAGTTACTAACATGGCAATAAAAAAAATATTGTGAGTTCATGCAAGTTTTTCATCCATTGAATATTTTGATCGTTATGAATAGTTTAACTCTTTTTGGGTAGGTTGATACAATATTTATATATAATTACATTGTTCATGCAGAGAGGACTTGAACCCGAAACCATAGGGGACCAAAGTCATCGCTTACACGACCATTTCTTGAACCCGAAACCACAGGAGACCAAAGTCATCGCTCGCATGACTATTTCTAGTCAGGATGTCTCACCTAGGCTTCAACCACTATGATTTATCAAAAGCTCCAACTAAGATTTAACCAATTAGCAAGGATAAGATTAATATACTCATCCAAGCCATCATTGCGTAAATTGAAATTTCTTCTTTAGTCATTTTCTAATAATTATACATTTGAAAACATACTTTCAATTTTATCTAATTTTCGTTTTTATATTAACCAATTCAATTTAATAGATTTATAATTTTTTACATATAAAGTTTATAATAAATTTTAGCAACTTGCTTATTAAATAGATATAGGTGTTTATTTTGAAATAAAGTTTTCATAATTTTAATTTAATTATCAATAAATAATAAATGGATGGTAGGAATTAACTTCTACAAAATATACATGGAATATTTTTAGTAGTAATTAATATAGAGGATTCAAATTTATCTCAAAAATAGTTATGTCCTTTTTGCTTCAATTTAATTAAAAAACATTATAAACTTAATTACAAAATCATATATATAATTGTAATTAATTTTATAACGTTTTTATAATTACATTAAAAAACAAAAAGAACATAACTATATTACCCTTTTTTTCTCTCTCTCTTTTAATAATGTTATTTTTTTCCCTCACTCTTTTAATAAGGCCACATAGCTAGCGTTCTGAACTAGTTATTTATGACATATATTTGGATAGTTACGCTCCAATTTTATTTTATTTCTCTTGTATTGTTCATTATGCATAAAAATAATGAGGATTTTTATTTTTATTTTTATATTTTTTTTCCCACGTATATTATCTAATACTTGATAGAAATTATTGAACTCATCGCATATTATTTCATGTTGTTCATTAACCAAGAAAAAGGTATAATAATGAATAATAAACTTACCTACATATTAAAAAAAAACAATAATAGTAACATTTTTATTATTTATTTATTTATTATTATTATTATTATTTTTTATGTTGTGGTTCACGGACACCCTGGTCAACGGGTGGCACTACGTCCATGGAAAAATTTGGGCTGATCGACCCCGAAAGGAATCTAGCCCCGCGGCCCACTAGCAAGGCCTGATCCCAAGGGCTTCGGGGAGATTGGAACCTGTGACCTCCTGATGGCGAGGCACTGATTTTGACCAACTAAGCTAACCCTTGGGGCTAATAATAATAGTAACATTGTTATCATTGACCACTACAGTAGATTTTACTCATATTCACAAAATAAACTAAACCAAAATAAAAAAGTTAAATAACCTCATTACCAACGGTTGAGTTGGAAAGTAAAATTGCACTCAAAACTATAAATTATTGTAGATAACAAAAAGATTATGTTAAATGTAGTGGGTGATATCGTTCATGTAATAGAGTTATGTTAGATGTAATGGGTGATGTCGTTCATGTAATAGAGTTATTTTATTAAGAAGAGGGCAAGGCTCCACCTCAGTTTTAGACATAGAGATCGAGAATCTCGGACTAGACACTTAGGTTAGAGCTCGTAACATCTGAGTCTATGATCGATATGCATTTATAATTAAGTCATACCATAGTGGCTAGGTCCCATGTTGAGTATGCTTTCACATCAGGTTGAAATCTGAGGAGAGATGTTGGAATTGTTTGTCATGTTTTTAATTAATAGAATTAAAATAATATATATATATATATATATATTTTGTCATTAGTAACTATAATTTAATTTTTGATCAAACAAAAATTAATCCAATGTCTAGCAGGGATAATAATAATACAGATCCCAACCAAACAATGTGAATGACCAATACTTGCACTGCACAGGCACTGCCATTATTACTACATCGTTCTATGCTATAGTGTTGGCACCGTATCAAATGCTTTAATTAGATCTTTGCATTGAAAACAACAAAATCATGCTCTGATGCCTAAAATTTGATCCCATTTCAGATCAATTTTTGACTTGGTTCCATTATGGAGTGGGAAATATAATAATGGGCCATACCTTCGTGATTCTTTTTCACCTGCCCTGTCTCACCTCAAACACTTGCCAAGTTTCCACTCATTAACGCTATTCCCTCAGTGCACGACACAACGTAGGATGTTATGCAACCATCTCACAAAATAAAAGAAGATATAGATCAACGAATTCAAAATTAGCCTCCTCGAGGGGGAAACCTCCTTTACATGACACAAATGAACAATTCTTGTATGATTCAAATGATAAAACATACTTTCTATATATAGGGGTCAAAGGGGTCACAATATAATCAGATCCAACATAACAATAATAATGTAAGGGCACAATAATAACAATAGTGAGCTTCTATGGGGCACAATAATAACAATATCGGGACTACATGGGCCAACGATAACAATAAGGGGGCTACACTGACAATAACAATAAGGGAATACACTAATATTATAGGGACCTAACATGCCCCTCTCCTTAAAAAAAGTGTTGCCCTCAATGCTCTGGTAGTTATGGATGCTTTTGTATAAAATTCTCATCCTTCCATGTGGAATCTTCAGAGGGTAAGTTCCTCCACTTGATGAGATACTCTGAAATTGATCGATTTCGTAGTTGTCGAGTTCTTGTTTCTATGACTGCTTTAGGTTCCAATATGGTTTTTCCTTCCTAGTCAGGTTCTAGCAATATTGTTTGAACTAGGAGCTTGTAACCTATAATCTTCATTAAGCATGAAACATGGAAAATTGGGTGCACTCGGGAAGATGCAGGAAGCTCCAATTTGTATGCCATAGTACCAATATTTTGCAACACCTTATAGGGACCATAATACTTTGGAGATAATTTATTATCCTTCTTAGCTTACTTTAGGGAAATTTGTTTGTATGGTTGTAGCGGTAAAAATACCCAGTTACCTACATCAAAACTTCTTTCGCTGCGATGTTGATCTGCCTATTGTTTCATTCTATTCTACGCCAAAGTGAGGTTATCCTTTAAGATTTGGAGACCTTGTTGTTGATGCTCGATGTGATCTTCCACTGCTTGAACCTTAAAATGATTGTCCAAGACTTTTTGGAGATATGGAGAAATATATGATTTCGATGTTTGAAGCTCTAGTGAACATAATTGTGCAATTACGCCCTATTGTCATTTCTTTAGAAGCTTTGTCATACCATTAGAGCTAATTGTATTTCCTAGTTTCCCTGTAATAACCCTTAATTCAACTTCCTTTCTTTCCCAAAAAAATTTCAAGAAAAGTTCTTGAAAATTAAAATCTATCGTACCCAAAGATTGTAACCATTAGACTCCTAGTACAATATGAGCACCACCCATTGGAATGGAAAGCATTTGACTATTCAATACATATTCTCCATATATAGATTGATATTATGGCACTTTCCAGAGCAATTTATGGTTCCTCCATTTGCAACCATCACTTGAAACTCTAGTGCTAGATATAGGAAGAAATTCAATTCCTTGGCTATCTTACAATGAATAAAATTATGGGTACTATCCAAATCAATCAACACTATTATCTTTTTATTCTTGATATGTCCTTCTATCTTGAGAGTTTTAGGAGCTGTAATTCCTACTAATGCATTACAAGATATGGTCGGATTCATTCTTCTTTCTCTGGTGTTGGTTCCTGGTGTATATCCTCTTCTTTTTTGACGCTTTTTGTTTCTTTTCTTCCTCCTCTTCACAATATATGTAAATTAATTTATTCTCATCACACTTATGACCTTTAGTATATTTTCTATCACAAATGTAACAAAGCCCTTTTGCTCTTTTTTCTTCCAATTGTTGTGGTGTCAAACTTGTAGGGTGTGGAAGGCTAGGAGAAGCAACACTTCCATATTTATAATTGTGAGTGGTAGGCTTCCTTGTTGCCATAATTTTGCTTTCAAATTTTCTTGCCATCCTGAATGCCTTCTCCGATGAATCAACTTCCCAAAGGCAAACCTCATGTTGGATGTTATCCTTTAAAGTCCATATGAAAACATCAATCCTATGCTCCTCTGGAATATCATTTACCCTTATATTCAATTTTTGGAAGTCCTTAATGTGCTCTTCCATTGAACCCTTTTGTTTGAGATTTATCAATTGGATAAAGAAGGTGTTTCTCTTTGTATCCTCATAATGTGCTATCATTTCCTCTATAAAAATTGACCAAGTGAAAAGTGGTTTACGAGAAAAAAGCCATCGATACCATACAAACTGATTGGGTTCTAAATATAAAGTTTTAATGCACACCTTTTGTGTGTCTTTCACATTATGAATATCAAAATATTTCTCCATTTGTAGTATCCATGTTACTGGATCCTTGCCATCAAACTTCCTCATATCGATATTTGGAATATGGTGGGTCTTGAATCCAACATTAGAGTCCATGAAATCATGATTAACATTTATTTTTTTCTCATCATGAGTTTCATATAATACATTTTCACCATTAGGAAACATTTCTTGTAGCAACTTTATCAAAGCTTCCTTCAAACCTTTCATGTCTGCTTTCAAAGCATTCTTCAAATATTCCATGTTTCCTTTCATTTTTTGCTTCTATGTCATCCTTCAAACCTTCCATCTATGATTTTAAACTAATCTTAAAACCATCCATCTTGGCTTCCATTTCATTTTTGGTTACTCTTTGTGAGAGCGAAATTTGTTGCACTTGGTCTTGTAATTTTAATATATCATGTTGTATTTCTTCCTCTTCTTCATGCGTCATAGTAGATATTTATGGTTTCTTACTAGGTGTTTCCATTTTCTTGCTTTGAGGCATTTTGAAATCAAACAATGATATCTATGCTTCAATATGCCCTTTGAATCACTTAAAACTGATTTTTCAAACAAAAGTTATGCAATTTTAAAAAAAAAATACACACATTTTTCTTGCTTTTAAGAGTTCAATATTGAAACGATTATAACTCTGTAATTTTGGATCTCCAAGTTCTAAAATTTCTTCCTGTGTTAGCTCTCTGAGTCCTCTTTCCAACCCCATAAGTCTAATTGAGATTGGATTCTTCAAGAAAGAGTTATATCAAATCTCCCATAGTGACCTAATTAAGGACTAGTTTAGTAGAGAGAGGTTGTATGGGATACCCTGCATCATTATTTCAACCTTCGGCCCTGAAATTTCTACATGAAAAGCTAAATTTCATGCACTTTCATCCACTTTTTACAGAATTAAAATCCGATGCATGAAGCTTTTGAAGCCTCATATTAAAAAAAAATTATAATGATTTTCCCGAGGTCACTGGTTTGAGACAGATTTTTGGAGCTTGCAAAAACCCTAACTTCCTCAGAGCATATATCCGAAAATATAGCGGACCAAACTATGATTTTTTTACACGAAATTATATGATATTTCAGCTCCACGTGGTAAAAATTTAATATTTTAAAGCCTTGTAGAAAAAACGTTATAGTGAAAATTCCAAGATGGTCTGTTTGAAGAAGCGAAACCCTAGAATCCAAAGCTCTGATACCAATTGTTATGCAACCATCTCACAAAATATAAGAAGAGATAGATCAACGACTTCAAAAGTAGCCTCTTTGAGGGGGAAATATACAATTCTTTTGTGATTCAAATGACAAAACCTCATTTCTATATATAAGAGTCTAAGGGGTCACAATATAATCAGAGTCAACATAACAATAACACTGTAAGGGCACAACAATAACAATAGTGGGCTTACATGGGGCACAATAATAACAATATGGGGACTACATGAGCCAACAATAACAATAAGGGGGCTACACTGACAATAAAAATGAGCGAATACACTAGTATTATAGCGACCTAACATAGATTTAATGAATTCATCACACGATATTGCCTATGTTCTATATTGACGCATTAACCATGGCCAAGAATTGCCGACACCCCCATTAAGTTCATTATTGACTGCGCTTGCAAATATTTGGGAGATAACCCTTTTATTGGAAATTTTGACATTGACATATCTGGAGTAGAAAGGGCTTCGGATCCTGTGAGGTCTAGTTTGCACTGTAGACACAGAGCTTCAAAAGAAAATTATGTTGAGCGCTGTGTCGGGGTTGGCTCACCAATGTAGGTTTAAGCTTGATTTGACAACTTTTTAAGAAAAATAAGGCTACCAAAGGGGGTTCAGTCCGTTAACTACAAAGCAAATAATTTTACGCTAATCCCTTTAAATTTTCATCCAGATTTGGTCCATTAATTGTCTTTTTTACTTGAAAATGTGATTAGCAGCAAAAGCATAATTATGTAATAAGAATATAAGCGAGTTAACTAGTCAAAATGTGAGAAAAATAAAATTAAAATAATAAAAAAAATAAATTAATTGTTTTACAATGTCTAACATTAAAAAAGGTAGTTTAATTTTTTTTCAAACAAAAATTAATCCAAAGTCAAAGAAACATCAAATACGTTATACCTACTAGCATCCAGATAGGTTTACACGATTAAGATATTATTTCCAAATGATAATGTTAGGATCGTACTCCTGGCACAAGATAAACAATACAAAAGTACAAATAAAAATATGTGATTATAGCCCTCCAACAATGTCCATTAAGCATTAAAGAGTACGACATAATATTATTATAGTATTATTTTAAATACTTTAGTTCTATTACATATGTCCTAGGGGAGGGATTCCTATTCTTGTGCAGGGACCAGTAGTTGATATAATACTGGTCCCACCAAACCACCAGTGATTAAGACTTGTGAAACCAAATTTTAAACAGAAATAAATAACATTATGTATAAATAAGTTTTAAATTATGTCCAAAAATCACCCATACATTGACTGGGCCCACAACTGTCCATAAATAGTATTTTACTACTTAATATTGCAAAACATATTGACCCAAGTAGAAAACAGCTAGAGCCATAAAGGCTTCCAAACTGGTCTATTCCAGAAGTACAAAACAACAGTCACTTCAACCCCCACTCATGAGAACTCCAACTTTGCATCCCAAATAAATATGCCTACCTGCACATAACAAAAGGAATGTATGTCAGCCATAACTGCTGTGTTGTTCAACAACTAAGCACCCTATGTTCAATAAATGACACCCAACCCAATAACAATTAAATCCAATTTGTTCAATAAATGACACCCAACCCAATAACAAGTAAATCCACTTTGTTCAATAAATGACACCCAGACCCAATAACTGCAATAAATGACACCCAACTCATTCTATTTCTCATTAAAACAAATCAAAGCACATGGATCAACAAATAAACAATTCCCAACCATTAGATCACAGCAAATTAAATCCATACCACACATTCAAAATGAAGCCATTGCAATCCATGTGCATCCATGTCCACCAATTAAAATCAAGTCCCCAAAACTATAAAACAAATCCACCCACTGTTGAAGTTGCATCTTATGCTTTCAAACTATTCAGCAAACTTGAAGACAACATCACAAAACAGTGGCCAATATATTCAAGTTAGTTATATCTTCTTACAGTTCTGTTTTCATTTATCAGATTTTTCTTACATTACAGTTCTGTTACAGTTCTGTTTTCATTGTTTTCATTTATCAGATTTCTTACATTACAGTTCTGTCCATTCATTTATCAGATTTCTTACATTACAGTTCTGTCCATAGGGTGGTGACAGTTAACCTATACAGTTACAATTAACCTTTTTTATACAGAGTTTATGTATGTGTTCTAGCTTATACAGTTAACCTATTGAATACAGTGGGAAACTTCTAAACATCTAAACATCGTTTCTCCTAGTTTCTTCAATGGGAAACTTCTAAACATCGTTCCTCGTCCTGTTGTCATTCCCGATAACCCTTTATACACGGTAGGGTCTCCGCAACGAAAGCCCCGCTGTGTCCATGTTGATTGGACCAACTTAACAAAAGCAATATGAAACAATACACTGTACAGTAAGCTCAACTTTCAGACTTCTAAAATAGATCATTTTTTCTAGGATTACAAACAAATTAGTGCAGTAAGCTATCAAACATTTTGCTCAGAAAGACAGCAAATCAAATAAGAGGACAAGATGCTATTAGATTTTAAGTCTGCTTAATAAAACAGGTGTTTTTAAGTTTAAAAATACTTGGGCTACATTAGTAATCCAGCTCGCTATTAAGCCATAGCTGCAAAACTCAAAACTTTAAAGGTGCCAATTTCAGAAATACTAGTTTAAGTTCTCCTGGCGTAAGAATTATTATTTCACACTTGGTCATGTTATGAATATATATTAGAATTGCAAAGATTTTGGAACTGCAACAAAAGTGGTATACCAGAAAAAAACAGATACTGAAGAAACCCCGTGAACTTATATATCAAAATATAATGAAAAGTGAGACCTCTCAGCCGAATTTTAAGTTCAGTCACATTTTACAAAGGTCGCGCTTATTTTTGCTCATGCAACAAGCACATGGAACAAACTAAATAGGATTTTAGTGAACTATCGGTGAAGTAATATGAGGAGATGCAAGCCATTTGTTTCAAAAAGCCTAAGGACAAATTAATTGAAAGAAGAGACAGAGTAACTGTAAAGGAAACAATCAAAACAGGGCACTGAATCCAAATTTCCAGTAAGCATGGTAAACACCAATAAAATACTAAGCACTGAAGCAATAATTTCAACTCTTTTGAAATTATGTAAAGATAGAGAAAAAGACTCATTTAGACATTACATGAAAAACTAAAATCAAACTCACAAATTCCATATCAGTCAAGTGGGAAGCATTTCTAAGTTTTTGTAACCAGATATGCGAAGCAGAGGAAGACATGTCCCAATAATGTAAATAAAAGCACAAGTTTACCTCCATCGTAAAAATCTTGTTTTGACACCACAGATGAGAAAACATCTTATCTACCTAAATTTTTGTAGTCAAATATGCTAAGCAGAGAAAGAAAGTCCCAATAATGTAAATAAAAGCACAAGTTCACCACCATGGTAAAAACTTGTTCTGACATCACAGATGAGAAAAAATCTTAATCTCAAGATCTACCTAGTGTTGTAAGTTACAAATGGTATGAATTCTTTCAAAATGGTATTCATGTGTGTAAGTCTTTTGTTAGCCTTGAAAATTTAAGAATGCTATCTATTTATGTTTAATTTTATTTTAAAACTGTAATAATTTGTTGACCTTATTTGTTGACCTTATTTGTTGCTTACCTTACAGGAATTGAAGGTTAGCTTACAGGAATTATTCGATCATCAGCTTCATAGGGATAATTTTTGCAGAAGTAATAAAGCATAATTTAACATATATTCTAATGTCTAAATGCATGCAATAATTTTATAGGTTGTTGCATCTATGGCAAAAGGAAGTTACTCTGCTCGTACAAGGAGAAGTGGCAGGAGAGTGACAAGGGGTGCGCAGCTGCGATGCACATCGTCCGATGATGACAGGCCAGCTGATGTCGATGCCAGCAATGCACCAGGGAACATTGTTGAAGATGACCATGTGACAGCTGCTGATGTTAACACACCATCAGCCACAGAACCACCATCAACAACAGTCCAAGGGGCAAGCTCAACTAAAAAAATCAGTGCTATAAGAGGATGGACAAAAGAACAAATGTTAGTTGCAATTGACGACATAGAGTTTAATGGATACTCAGTTCGGGCATCTGCAAAAAAACATGGTATTCCTCCCTCATCAATACATTATTGGATAAATGGACTGACTCATACAAAACGTAGAGGGCCTCTTACAGTTATGACTGAGGATGAGGAGGCCGAGGTGGTTGAGTGGTGTAAAGAGATGGCCCAACTGGGACATGGGCTAGAGTTGATACAACTCAAATCAACAGTTGCTCAAATCTGTCAAGGGAGGCCAAACCCATTCAAAGATGGGTTTCCTGGTAAATCATGGTGGTTTGGGTTTAAAAAAAGGCATCCAGAACTTGTATTGCGTACTGCTGAGGGCCTTGACAGAGACAGAGCATTAAATTTGCGCCCTGCAGTTGTGCAAAAATTCTATGACACACTTTCTAGTGCTTATGATAAACATTCTTATGGAGCAGACCATATATGGAACTGTGATGAAACAGGTTTACAGGCAGGGAGGAATTGTGGCATGCGGGTAATTGCCAAGAGAGGGAGCCGAAATGTGCCAAAGATTTTGCCCAAGAGCAGGGAGTGGATAACTATTTTATGTTGTGTTAATGCAATTGGTACTTCAATCCCAGGATTTTATCTATTCAAAGGTAAAAATCAATTGAAAAACTATATACAGAACTGCGAACCAGGTGCATGCATGGCTGCACATCCCCATGCATGGATGACTAAAGAACTGTTTCTAAGTTGGCTTTTTCACTTTGCTGCATCGGTACCAGGTGGCGTCTCACCTAATAACAGACACCTTTTGATATTAGATGGCCATGGGAGCCACATGGCTGTACAAACAATTGAGGAAGCAAACAATTTAGGCATCGACCTATTGACATTGCCAGCTCATACCACTCATAGACTGCAACCCCTTGATGTTAGTGTGTTTGGACCTTTCAAGAACTATTTCAGGTCGGAGCGTGCTGCATGGATGGCAAAGAATCCAGGGGTTGAGGTGAAAAGGTTTGAGCTAGCAGAGCTTGCAAGTAAAGCTTTTAAAAGGGCTTTGACACCATCAAATATCAAGGCTGGCTTTAGGAGGACAGGAATCTGGCCACTGAACTATGATGCTCTCATGCATGATACTGGTTGTAGCCAAGCGTTTCATGTGGATGGTCAGGAAGAAGGGAATGCCCAAACAGGTGTTGAAGTGCAAGAAGTAGATGACCAAGATGATGTTGTTGCAGCTGGTAATATGATTTCCTTGTCTCAAGGACACTTATATGCTGAAGATGATGAAACTGTATGTGAAACACAATATAACAATGAACAAATTCGCAGTAACATGGAGATTGTTCCACCAACTCAAGAACATGAAATTCCTGTTGTTGATATTGTTAATGTTATTGCTGAACATGCAGTTGACAATGACCAATTGACATTGCCAAGCCAAGTAACCCCACCTTCATGGCTAGCAGAAGCAATGATCAATATGAATGCACATAGTGTCTCAGCAACCAATGAAGAAAGCATGAACATGCCCTCACAACCAGCAGAATTGAACAGTGAAATTGTTCATTTTTTTGTGGACAATATATCAATGGAAGAAGATGAAGGACATAATGAGGCATCAAATGAAGATAATGATATAGTTCAATCAGTTCCAACAGAAACTGGAAGGGAAGTACCAAGCAATGACATGCAGGTGGGAGGGGTGGAGAAGACACTTGGACAATTCCTAAAGCTACCAGTACAGAGAGTATCAATGAAAAAAAAGCAAGGTGCACCAGGTAGTCTTCGTCTGGGCCGAAGCTCACAGTTACTCACCTCAGAGGACTATATAACCCTGTTAGTTGAGTCTGAAAAAAAGAAATTTGAAATGCAAGAATTAAAACAGAAAAAGAAGGATCTAGTCAAGGAGAAGAAGGCAGCAAGGATTGTTGCCGCACAACATCGAGCAGATGAAAAGATTGAAAGAGATAAAGCAAGGAAAATTAAGGACCAACAAAAGCAAATGGCAAGACAGGAAAAGGAAAAACGAAAGGCACAACAAATGCTTGAAAAGGAACAAGGGATGATCAATATGGTTGACAATGATACAAGAATAGCTAATGAAACCAGAATTATTTCAAACTCATTGGACTCCATTGCAGATAATACACCATTATTCCAAGATCTCATAAACATTCAAGTGCCTCACTATACTACTGAGGGTTTACCCACTTGCCTTATTCCTACCAGAGTTGGTGCCAATTCTATGTATGCTCATTACACACCTCCACTTAATGCAGGGACCAGTAGTGCAAATGTGAGGTATGGGTACTCAATACCTCCATGGTTGGAAGCTGCAAATTGGAGTCAATCATATGGCAGCAATCAACCATTTCCTAATCAACCCTTGACAGGTAGGCCAACCTACTTGGCTCAAGAAGGTAACTCGGGGAGTTTTGGCACTCAAGATTCTCAGGGCCATAAAGAATAGGGGTGTCATATGTTTTTGTTTGTAACCACATTATGATGTGGATTTTGGATGGATTGTGTCTTTTTCTTGTCACAAAAACATTCTGGCTTACAACCTAGGTTGTTTTATTGCTTTGAAACACTAACAACATTATGGTGCTATGCATTCACTACATTGAAAAGCCAACAGCAGCTTGGTTGGTTGTAAAGTAGTTTTATTTGCGAGTTAAGCACAAATGATATCAGTCCACAAAAGACACTACAATGATAACTTAGATACTTATTTCCCTTTTGAAATTGTTATGTCAATTCATATTATGTCTTGGGGCATCTTTTTCCACTGCAAAGATGAACTATATTTCACAAAATAAATCACTTAATACTTCACCATTAGCTTCAAAATGATGCTCCCAACACTGATAAGTGATTTCTTATGGATATTAAACCTTAGCAAATTGATTTCTTCTTACTAAAACAAGTACACCAGATCTCGAAAAGCATATTTCAGATATCAGAAAACATATACCAGACCTTAGATAAACACTTGGAAAGTCACCAACAGAAAAACATATGACTTTATTAGTCTCTTATGGTCAATGTGCAGTGGTCTTGGGCTTATTATTATTGTCTTATGGTATTTATGCAGTCACCGTAGCAATATGCTTTAGATCTAATTATTCATTGCAGTCAACAAGTATCATAGAAAGCAGGCCACTGTAAGCAGTTTTTCAACTTTGAAAGAATAACCTAGATCTAAGTAAGCTTACCTACAAGCACATACTTCTGTAAAATATCCCAACTCTCAAACACATCCATCTTCTATTGAATACAGAAAGAAGTTAATACACAACAATAGCTCAAAACCAAAACTGAACTAAACTTAAAGCCTACACAACATATTTACTCCACAAAGATCATAAAGAGTTACAATTGGAACTACTGGACTCTTTGAAGTCATTTTCTTCATTTTTGAAGTAATTATTATTTAAATTTGTTGAAGAAAACCTGAAACACTGAGATAATAAGACACAGAGCTGCAAATAAATTCTCAACCATAAATAAGTAAATAAATCCAACAAATCTGATTTTAATATAATCAAATATGTAGTCATATATAGTTCTAAAATAATTGAGCTAAGTATTTTTCCAAGGAAACGAACAAAATGCATGTGATAGACAAAATTGAATGGCATAGGCAAACATGGGAGATAGTCTTTAGGAACCTAACCCAAACTACTGCAAGCACTATATCGGTATTCATCAGATTAGTCCCATGGAAGTGAGAAGCTAACACAATGCTTGAATAAGAGTACTCATTGTAATCAATTCAATGGGAATCAGAGCCATATGCGTGAAATAGTTATAGGTATAAATGTATTACAACTTCTACTAATATGGAGTTTAAGCTTAGTCAATTATATATGGTACATCAATTGATCCCGTGTAAGTGATTAGACTATACGCTTCATATTCCATATCCTTACATTGAGCTTATATCAGTAATATGTAAGAGTTATGATATCACTGTAATCAAGCTATACTAATACAGGAACAAGAGCTTATCGTAATTAAGGCACGTAGATTATGTGAACACTGTCCATAAGGTTATGCATTGTGGTTACTAGTAACCAATACAGAGAAACAAGCTATCATAATATATGAATAATACGTAAGCTGCTTACACCATAGGCTCTAGTATCCTTCAAGAAGCAAACCAACATTCCGAAGAAGGACAGAGACAATCTGAAGATGGTCTGAGACATTAGCTTAGAAGGACTGAGGAAGCTAGATCTTTGGAATGAAACACTAGACCTTGAATCCTTACAATACCTGCTTAGGAAGGAATCCGCATACCTTCTTATCTGTATAACTCCCTTCAAACCCTCAGAACAAGACTAGACGCAGTAGAACCCTAGAAACAGCTTAGCCACCTTAAGACAGTCTGACAAACTTCCTACAAGCAAACAACCTTACATCTCATAGAAAACATAAGGTGGAAAAACAAAAAGAAAACATCCTAGAGCATGCGTTAAGGTCCCAAAATATTGTGAAAAAAGAATATAAGAAAGTGAAACAATCTAGTAGTCATAAGTTAGACTACTCGTAAGCTCAACCACGCTTCAAGAAGATCCATGTAATGATAGTGTAACTTTACCCACAACAATCTTTATTGGACAGAACTAGCGATAAGAATAAAATACAACAACAATCATTATTGGACAGAACTAGTGGGGTACTCAATTAACACTGTTCAAAGCTTAGGTATGATAGTGTTAACACATATAAGATGTATTCAAATTAGTAGCAGTAACCTTGTTCAAATCATGATATCAAAGAACTAGTGGTTCAATTCCAATACCTGCTTAGGAAGGAATCCGCATACCATCTTATCTGTATAACTCCCTTCAAACCCTCAGAACAAGACTAGACGCAGTAGAACCCTAGAAACAGCTTAGCCACCTTAAGACAGTCTGACAAACTTTCTACAAGCAAACAACTTAGAACACCACCGGCTTAGGAGTCTTACAATTCATGAAGTATGCCTAAATTATATGGAATGGTACAGAAGCTCGAAAGGCAGTTGAAACATTCTCTGTTCATGCTCCAATATTGAAAGGCAGCCTATAATATGGCAGGGACCTGAAGCCTCACAATCTCCTGGTGGATACGCGAAGAGGTGTAGTAAAAATAGCATATCTTGGCCTCGGAAGAGCATTTACAATTCCTATTAAGAAATATACACATGAGAATCCAAAACCCTAAACCCTTCAACAAAGCAGCTAATAAATTATACCTTCAACAAAACCAGAGGGCTACCATTATATCAGAAAAAAGCACAAGACCTTAACACCGAAAAGCTACAACATCATTTCCGTATGTTCCGAGTCTCACACTAGCTGCAAGCTTTGGAGATGGCAACCAAAACCAAGCTGCCATTAGAATCCAAAACCCTAAACCCTTCAACAAAGCAGCTAATAAATTATACATTCAACAAAACCAGAGGGCTACCATTATATCAGAAAAAAGCACAAGACCTTAACACCGAAAAAAGCACAAGACCTTAACACCGAAAAGCTACAACAAAACTTCCAATAAGCGAGGTGAGGTGTTGAGAAACACACGGTGAGAGGTGTTGAAAAACACTTCAGAAAATGGCTGGTAGGATAAAAATCCTACCGGATAGAAGCCATCAGTCCAGAGCTCGCCACACATTCGGCGGACCTTCTCCAGTGCTCGCCGGACCTGCCACACCTGCAACAATTGGAAAAAATTAACAAATGAGCAAATGCAGAAGAAAAAAACCCAAAAAACCACACAAATACCACCGAAATTTGCAGTTACCTGTAAATTGGTACTGGCTCCTCCCCAAACAGCAAATAGCACGAATTAAACAACCACCCAGGAAACCCTAAACCACCGACGGTCCTGGCTGAACAGCAATTGGCGGACATGAGCTCAACAATGGCGGACCACCCTAAACCACCGGCGGTCCTGGCTGAACAGCAATTGGCGGACATGAGCTCAACAATGGCGGACCACCCTAAACCACCGGCGGTCCTGGCTGAACAGCAATTGGCGGACATGAGCTCAACAATGGCGGACCTCATGCACAGGTAATGGAGCCCTCCCGCGCCATCATCGGCGGAGGGCTTCGAACAACCACCAGACCCGAACAGAAAACCCACAGTCGGAGCATACATCGCGCGGTAAAGGCGGAAATGAGCCCCTCCATGCTCGTTAAATAAACCCTAAACCCTTGACACGTTCCTTAACAGGTGGCGGATTGAGTTGGCGTGGTGTCGTACGAGGCCACGTGCCTGCAACGTGCCCGTCCGCCAGGTGGAGGGGAGGGCGCACAGGTAATGGCGTCCCTCCCCTATTTAGTTCTATTACATATTTATATTTATAGTACTTTAGTATATACTTAGTTATTTTAAGTAGGGAGAACTATAAACTATTCGGTTACTATACTTAAATTTAAATCTTACTTATTTTTATTTTTATAAATAAAATTATATATATTTTTTATAATATTTGATTTTTTTTATAAAATAAATTTTATATCAAAATGATACATCATAATTACATGAGTTTGGTAGGCAACAAAAACTAGTCATTCTAAAGTTTCACAATTCAAGAATTTTTTTTGAAAAACTATATAAGAGAAATCTATAAAAAGAAATTTAGAAATAATTCTTCTAAAAATCTATTAAAATCAAAATTACAAAATACCTCTAAAGAAACTAGAGTTATGAAGAGGATCAATATTCAATAATGGTGTACTGGATATTTCTTTAAGTTGAAGCATTTGGAAAATTAAGAACTAGTATAATTGAAGTCATAGAGGTTGAGCTTCTATGTGGTTCATGAGACGTAGAATCCTAGCATTTTCTTGAGCTTCGAATGTGCTTCGAATGTATAAGTGATGTTAGATTGAGTTGGTGGAGAATTGTTATGCATTCCAACTTATTGAGCCACCATGGGATTCACTAGATGAGACATAGAGCCTAACATTCATCTTGAGTTTATTGGATGAAATGCTATTGTTTGAAGGAGGAATTCCATTTTACAAACATTTGGGCTTCCAAACTAGAAAAAGATATTTGAAATTGTTAAGTGAGAAGAGCTCCTAATTAACATGTTATTTATATTAATAGTAACACTATTATTTTATTGCTACTTTATTTATTTATTTTGTTTTATGTCTAATATTTGTTCAAAAATTCATCATCCATCTAGAAAATGGCAACGTTGCTATATTTAAACTGAGTGACAGGTACTAGCTACTATGCAACACTTGTTTCTTCTTGCTTCAGATATTCAATTTACATTTAGTCACTCCAAATTTCAATTAAGATATTTACTTTACATTTAATCACTCTAAATTTCAATTATGTTGACATTGGTTCTATTTTTATTTAAAAAACATATTTTTCATAATTAGTCACTCTAGATTTTGATTGATTTTGCATTGATTTTAATTTTGTTTTTATTCCATGTAAATCACTGTAAATATATATTAGTATTTATATGAATCAAATTTCTTCATGTGTAAAACTTTTCTCACTTAGTTCCTTGCTATATATTAATTTTTTATATTAAATAATAAAAAAATACACTTTAAACAATTTGATACCTTAGCATCCTCGATAAATTTAAACTTGAAATGGACCTACCCTATTTTTTACCTTTTTCAAAGTCAAATTTTGAAATTTTTTTGTTATTAATTAAATATAGTAAATTTAACAAATTTTTTTATTTCTAATTTTAATTTTAATTTAAAAATATAATTTTTAATTAACTTTTTTATTATTATTTTAAATTCCATTTATATTTTATTTAAATTTTCAATATAAATATTTTTTTAAAATCCAACGTCATATAACTTTATCTGATAACATCTTTCACATGCTAGAGTACTAAAAAAACACTTTGGTTGAATATAAGGTAGCTCAATTAACCATTATACGATCTAAAGTTTTTGTGAAAGGTATGGGTTGAGGTTCAAATTCCTTAAAACCTCGTGAAACTTGGGTGGGGAGGGGCATGGGTTCATCTAGAGAGGGGCATGAGTTCATCTGGAAATTTAGTAATAATGATCATAATTATGCAGTTCGATAAATTAACCATAACTGGGTGGCGACGAGTGTGAGTTCACATGGGAATTGGAATTATGTAGTTCGATAAATTAACCATACATGATCTACAATTTAGTAGTAATGGTTAGAATCACATAATTCGATAAACTAACCATAACTGATGTAGAAATGAATATGAAGTGTACTCTAGAGTCTACAATCAAACTTCAAAATATGACATGAAACAACTAACCATAAGTGATGCAACAATGAATACGAACCATGTAGAAATGAATATGAAGCATACTTTACTATCAAACTTCAAAATATGACATGAAACAAGTAACCATAAGTGATGCAAAAATGAATACAAAGCACACTCCAATAAAATTTCAAAATAGGACATCAAACAAGCCGGTGGAAGTTTATTGTTATTATTATTATCATGTACTCGTATATGAGAAGATATTAACATATTAACATAGTTGCAGGAAGATAGAACTGAAATTCTACATTGAGCCTTGTTTTTTCAACTGATCTTCAAATCATTTGGAAGATCTGTCGACTATGTCTACTCAACGAGTTTAGCCAACTTCTTCTAGCGGGAGAGCTCGATGTGTCGGCTCATCTTTGTGTTTTTGTCCTGGTTTTTTGAAATATTTAAGGGTATATGAATATCAAATTTTCTAAATATGAAATCATGCACATGCAAATTCTAAGTAGATTTACTCTTTTAGGGCTAACTATTTCATGAAAACTCACACTTCACTTGTCTTCTAATATTATACTTGACTTAGATCTTTCTAAGTCTGCATGCATAAGTAATTACTACTTCTAATCAGAAGACAAACATGAAATTCTACATTGATTTTTGTTATTTAAGTTGATATTCACATCATTTGGAAGATCTATGGACTATGTCTGCTTGACAAGTTTAGCCAACTTCTTCTAGTGGGCGAGCTCGATGTGTCAACTCATCTTTCTAGAGTACATATGTGCAAAAGTGATGGGCTCTTCCATGAAATACTTCTCACCTTCCGCCTCCTTCATAAATCCATCCAAAGGGTAGACGATGGCCACCTGCGTCGGATTCTGAAACGTCACGATAGATAGCTTGCTGTTGTTCAAATTCACCACTGCTTGATGATATGCACACTTGAACTTGTCATTTCTCAGATACTACAATATCATTACATCATAATGGTTAAACCATTATTATTAATAAAAGATTGAGTTCATGTTGATTGTAGATTGAGTGTTTAAAGGAACTAGCTTCCTAACATATAGATGTTCATTAAATGTATAGAATATGCAATCGAAATAAAAATATAAAAAAAACAAAGTACTGAACTTACACAGATATAACTAATGAGTGATTCGATGTGACTGGCATGCATATGATCTCCCAAATTGACAACAAAGGCTCCTTGAATGGGCTCCATGGTGATCCAGTTTTTGCCATCGTCCTTGGTAGCTTGTAGGCCTCCAACTTGGTCTTGAAGGAGAAGAGTGATGGTGCCCGGATCGGTGTGCCTCTTCAGTCCCAATGTCATGTCTGGTTGTGGGAATTTGGGATAGAAGTTTATCACCACTTTCTGGTCCATCTCCATGCAAGCCTTGGTCACAGCATCCGTTTCCAATCCCAACAATTCTGATATTATCCCCAACAGTATATGCCAAACCCATAAGGGATTCATTGTATTTCTCCAAAATCTCCCCACAAATACATTAGTTACAAAATTTGGTGTTCAACTCATATGAAACAAAGATGAAATCAATTTATATGAGCGTGCGGGGATGGACGAGGGTACCTCCAGATGTCAGGCTTGACAGGTCTGTAATCGTGTTGGTGAAGGGGATAAGAGAAGTAAGTAAAAATCTCTCTCTAGTCTTAGACACTTTCACCCTGGAGAGAGCTAATCACCACAAATCCTCCACGTTTCCCACCTCTCATGTCGTATTTGAGCTTCTCCTCTGGCGAGAGGGCGAAAAACTCCTTGGAGAGCCGAGCCACAGACTCCACTAGCTCCTGGGAAACACCATAATTAACCACTTGGAAAATTCTCCATTCAGAACAAGCATTGCTCACCTCGTCACGACATTTATCCTCCCTAGTGATGCGTGAGAGAGAAATGACAGGAACGTCTTTGATGAATTTATTGTAGGGAACCTTGGGGAACTCATCCTCGTCTTAGATGAAGATGGACTGCAGGGACTTCAACAGCTCCATTGTTGCAAGGAAATCAGGTCGATTGCTTGTCACCATTGTGGGCACCATTTTTTAGTATCAAATTAATAGCCACACAACAAGAAAGAGGGCTTACTCTACTTAAGGACACAAGGTGATCTAAAGAATATCGAGCTATTTTAGATTTTCAGGTGTACAACAAGTCGGCTTTGGATGACCATAAAAGAGTTGGTCATAGATCGTAGAATTAGAGTATAGATTGGAAGGATAGATGGACTTGCAACATGTGTGTCTACCTTCCATCTACTTCTTTACAACAATTTTCTTCTCTGGTTGGTGGTGGTAAAGACTATGGGCTAATTCATCTATTTTCAGTGGATATAATAAATTGATTTCTATGTTGACTATAAATTTCTAAATATTTCAGAAATGGATGTGATGTGTATCTATTGAGTTCATGTTGGTTACAAATTTCTAAATATTTGAAAAATGGATGTGATGGACTTGATGTGTATATATTGAGTTCACCCAGTGTGGGTTACATTTCCGGGTCCTGGTGCCAAGAGTGGGGAGGCCACTACATTAAATGTTGCAAATGATGATGATGTACATGGTATGTTCTTTGTCATTACAAGGATAAATACTCACAACCAGAGTGGCTTGTTTATCCACGAGACGTTCTAAGGAACTCTCACTCATATGGGAAAATTCCCTCAACAAAAGTGGCATGTCTCTCCACGAGACATTCTCCCTATAGGAACTCTCACTCAAATGGGCATCCCTTCAACATGACAAGCTAATAAAATTTCACATGATATGGCATACAAGTATCCCTCAACATAATAATAATCAAGGATCTCAACAACAAAAACATCATCTCAACAAATCAAAAGAAAACATGACATCGCTGCATCATATACCTCCACTCTCGGAGATGGCCAAAAAATGCAAAGCTCAGCTACTAAAATGGACTGCACCACACCAAACTCGTGGCGCGAAATCGTGTCAAACGACTATAAAATTTTCCCCTTTCTTACATCGTCAAATTCTTGACCTTCAGGAATCTTGAAGATTCCCCTAAAGATTCCTTCTTGAATATGGATGAAAAATATGCTGCTCAGATGAAGATTCTAAGTACACCACTACACTCCCTATGGAATTCTGTGAAAAATGACTATAAAGTCGACATCATTTTGTCTCAGTAAAAAATTATCCTTTAAGGGAATCTTTTAGATTCCACAAGATTCTCCAAATATTCCTTGTTGTTGGACACTTGAATTTCTGTTGCTTAGATGAAGATTCTGACTGCACAGTTGGACTCATAGTGAGAAAACATGCAAAAATGACTATAATCTTGACAAATTTTATCAGTGGCATCTCTGGCCCTCTAAGGAAAATTTTTTGGCATCTTGGCATATTCCCCATTCATGGGTCTACTGCACTTGATCTACTCATGGTTCCCCCTGGTTCGTCCTCCGTCGTCCTTTGCTGCCCGATCAACTGAATGGTTAGAGGTTAAATACAATTTCTGGGCAGAGCCACTAAGGAATGAGTCCGTGGCTCGTTGGTGGCAAAGCTGACTAAGTCGGCGGTGGTTTCGGGTTCGAATCCCTGCAACCCACTTGTAAAGTGTATTTGCTTTTTAACACATGGTGGTTTGTTTTTTTAAAATCATTTTGATTAACTATTGGATATTTTGTGATTAGAGTGTCACTTAATATTGGAGTGTTGACCATAGTCGTTTCGTTGTGTGATGTGTTGTATAACTGATGTGATTCATATTATGCGGTTTGGAATGACATTTGAACCTTATGCGGGTAAGTGGTTTGATTCAATGATTAACATTTTGTTTGAGCACGGAAAACGTATTACATATGTTGGTGGTTACAATATAATGCAAATCATTTTGTGTGTTGAATGTTCGCTGCCACTTGGAGCCGCCCAAGCGGCGAGCTGGGCTCCACACTTTATTTAACATGTGTTTGATGCGGTTGGTTGTTTGGTTGGTTTTGGTTACATGTTTGAATGGTTTCGACTCCAGTGGGGGTTGAGTGGGTTCGCCGAGGGTGGCCCTCCAACCCCATACAATGTTTTGATATGTATTATATAATACAACAGGGGGTGGTGGGGGTGGTAACCCGCCACCCCTATTATAATATTTTTTTGTTTTATAAAAAAATAGTCAATTTTTAACCGCCGGAAAATACAGGTCACTGAGAAAATTAACGGTTTGACAAATTCACTCATTTCGGTGGACAGATTTCGTGCATCAGGTCTTTGCCATTTTGTTGCCTCCTTAAGCCTGCCACTTGTCCAAGTTTGACCAAAACTTTGACCAGCCATAGCTTGACCATATGAACTAGGATTTGAGTGTCGTTCGCACCATTCGAATCAGGATGACGAGCACTACGATCGGGTCCTAATTTCACTTCCATGCGATGACTTTGATTTTTGAGCTATTTTCAAGGCCACTTGTACTTCTAGATCCTCCTGGATTAGACAAGGAAGGAGAATGTGGAAGAGAATAATATTAACACCACAACACAGAGAATTCAGATGGAGTACCTTGTCTCATAGTGGTATAAGTATTTGGTCCATTATTGGAAGGAACCGATGGAGATTTTTCTATTCGGCCTGGTAGAAGAGGAGATTCACAAGGTGATTGATGAATTCCACAACTGTGTTTGTGGGGGACATTATAGCTGGAGAGCTACATCCCATAAAATCCTCAAAGCTGGTTTCTATTTCCCCAAACTATTCGGTGAGGTGCATACATATGTTTGGGCCTGTGATAAATGTCATATTTTTGCAGAAAAGTAGAAGTTGACATCCCTCCCTTTGATCCTTGTTTTTTTGGAGGAGCCTTTCAGACAATGGGGGTTATACTTCATTGGATAAATACACCCATTATCAAGTGATCAACACAAATGGATACTTACAACCACTGATTACTTTACGAAATGGGTGGAGGCCATCCTAGCCAAAAATGCAACCGATGCAGTGGTCATTAAGTTTATGGAGGAGAATATCCTTGCTATATTTGGTTTCCCAAGGAAGATTATCACTGAAAACGCTCAAGTTTTTAAGTCTGCCAAGTTTCTTAGTTTTTTCCAAAAGTATAACATCATTGTGGGACACTCCACTACCTACTATATGCAGGGAAATGGGATGGATGAGTCTTCAAATAAAACTCTAGCGAGGATTTTCAAAAAGACCATATCAAAAAATAAAAAGAACTGGGACTCACAACATAAAATTTTCTCTATGGGCCAATTGGGTTACTACCAAGAGGTCAACTGGGAAGTATCCTTTTGAATTGGTCTATGGAAAGACTACAATTTTCCTTGTCCAACTAGCCGTGCAAGTAGCTAAAATTTTACATGATGTTGAGGAAGAGCCCAACCCTCTAACCATGATAATAAATCAGCTGGTAGAACTGCAAGAAAATAGAGGACAAGTATCTCAAAATTTGATTAAATACCAAGAAAAGATAAGGGTTCTTTAAAAAAAAAGGAAAGGGACAAATCCTTACAGCAGGGAGATTTGATGCTCAGATGGGATGTTAGGAGAGAGGACAAAGGAAATAATGGGGAGTTTGATCCCTTCTAGTTTGGACCTTTCAAGATATCTGAAGCAAAATGAAATAGCACCTTCTTACTGGAAAAATTGGATGGTGAGGTGCTTGAACTGCCTGTGAATGGGTAGTTTCTCAAACTCTATTTTCAGCATTAAGGAGGTCCATTTTCACCCATTTTATATATCAGTGAGCCATTGTACATACCAATAATGCTTTAAGTTCTTATTGTTTCCATTTTTTCTTTTTATGTACTTGAATAAAATGACTCCATGCCCAATGGATAGAAGGCACTAATATGCAAGTTCTTAATGCATTGCTTGCAATACATTGTCCCAAATTAGAGTCGATGTTGTCACCTATCATATCCTCTCGTAATTATGTCAAATGGCCTTATTTTTCATCCCTAGTACAAAAGAGGATGGGTGAAAATCTTGGATATCCAAAGGAAGAGTCGAAGTCTGAAAACCAAAGGCAAAGTTGAAAAGGGAGGGCCAAAGTCTAAACGTCGAAGGGAAGGCTGACCATCAGGACATGTTATCAGAACCTCATAGTAGAAGGGATTTCAGGATATCAAAGGTCAGAACTAAGGGACCTTGACAGTCTAATCAAAGACTAACCTGAAATGGAATATTGGAGCAAGCATCTGGAAGGAAGTTATATCAAGACCTGATATTGGAACCTCAGAGCAATCTAATTTCAGATCCTCAGAGTTTCATAACTCCTTAACAATTACAATTCTTTAGAAGCGCTAAGGTTGCCGAGAAGAGGAAATACAAAGGAAATCATTGAAAACCAAGTACCCTAAGGACCATTTCTCTCTCATATGAGAAGACATATGGCAGCAGGTGATTTCCGAGGAGCAGACATGGTGGATGACATCAACATGATGTGGCCATACTGTAGACATGTGGTAGTCAGTTTTAGCATTTTTAGGTGATCTTGTGTGGCAAATCTGGGTGAAACATGTCACCACTCCGGAGGCGCCACGTGGAAACTATGACATCAACATATCAGAGGTTGGAAATATCATAAATCCTTTCGAAAAAGTTCTAATGAGAGGGATTCTGATGTGGACTGGCACATGGTCATGAGATATCCAAAGAATCGAGAGCAAAGAGAAGATTTAACACCTAAGTGCTATGGATCATATCGGGAATGCTGATATCAAAACTCCACTCCTAATTGATATTTAAAAAAAAAATCGATGAAAGGGGCTCTAATATTAAATGACGTTTGGTCACGAGGACCCAAAGAGCCAAGGGTGCGGACCAGGGTTGAGCACCCAAGTGCTATGGAGCTAATCAAGGATGGAGATATCAGAACTCTGTGGTAAAAGAATTTTGAAAAAGTTACGATGCCTAGGGAGCTCTGATGTGGAGAGGCACTTGGTCACAGGGATTCAAAAGAACCAAGGGCGAGAGCAGATAACACTAAGAGATAGGTCTCCGACAAGGCTCTAAATGCCTTAGCACCTAAGCTCTAAGCCACCAGTTACGACACTTAGTTTTATGGCGGAAATGTCATAAGGTGGCCAAGAAAAAAGGAGTTAAAGACATCAGAACTTCATGGTTTCGTAATGTTTCTTTTAAATAGAGTTATGATGGATGAAGGATTCAATATTGTAGCACCTAAGTGCTATACTAGTGGTCACTTGTAGTGGTCCTATGGTGGACAAACAAAAGGGGATAAACATAAGAGGGGCTAAAGGCGTCAGAACTTTATGTTTTCATAGTGTTATTTTAAATAAAGTTACGATCTGTTGCAGCTCCAAAGTTGCACTATGGTAATGTTACAAGATGTATTAGGCCCCGATAGTGTAGCACAGAGGTAATAAAGGATAGATGAGTTGACAACTAAATTGCATAACTCCTCCACTTCAACACATCAAGCCACAACCAGCTCCAAAGAGGGACAGTCTAAGCAATTAGAGGGAGAAAACAACTAATGAACTAGAAATTAAATGTGGGAGGGATACCATGATAGAGGCATGGCCAAATCATCATCCCACAACTAATCCAAATACTGGAGCCTAAGTCCACCTAACGAAATAAAGGAATTGACATGTAGATATTTTTCTATATCGATCATGACACCTCTTGTTTTCTTTTTTCATTTTCAAGAAAATAATTGAGTCGGTTAGGTAATCATTAGGACATTTAGGCTAGTCGCATGCTCAAAGAGCAGTGTAGTTCAAAGAATTGTAGCATTTTCAGATATTTTGTAAGTTTTCCCTATTTTGGTTTCTCCCTATAAAAGGGAAGAAGAAACTCATTAGAAATTTTCCTAAATTATGTTCTCAATGGTTCTAAATTCTATCTTTTTAGTGATTCTAAATTTTGTCTTGAGAGCGAGGTTCCAAGTTTTGGTTCAATTTCCTATTCCTGAGGTGGTAATTGTTCTACAAATTTCACCAGTTTGAGCTTGTGATATGGACTCCATTTTTGAATATTAATGAAGAAGATCTGGTGATTCCAAGCATAGGAATGTGTAGTATGTGTTCTTCCTCTATATGTCACTTCATGTGTGTTTCTCTTCATCAGAAATTATGTAAGTTGTAGCTGCTAGATTCACTCATAAATCATAGATTTACTTATGTTATGTTGTAGTAGATAGTATCTGTGAGATTGCAGATTTACTATGTTATATTGTAGCAGAAAGTACCTGTGAAATATTGAGTTGGAAACCTTAAAATGCGCTCCATAATTTCTACACTTCATTTCCTTATTATTTCATGATTCTACTGGGATTTATCACTTAGGATTCTGGGTCTGTCCAGCCCTCTATTATGAGTCCTTCCTTATGTTTCTCCTTCCCATCTTTACTACAACGATAAATTAAGTTGCATTTACTATGTGTAGGCCACCAGACTTGAACATTTACTCTTGGGATGATCTATATTATTTATGTGTATGTTTGAATCTGCCTCTGTGAAAGTTAATTGAACCATATTTAAAATCATTTTACATTTATCTCTTGAGCAAAAATGAATTATCTTCAAGAGACACTAAGATTTCCTAGGAAGTGACCTCTCCTCAACCCGAGGGTTGTCTCTAGGGGCTACAACAGCTTACTTAGTTGTCTAGTGGAGAACTACAATAATAGAGGATTTAATATGTTGATGACAAGTGATGGATAATAGAGCGTTGTGAGGAAATTAAATGATGAAAATTTTGTAAATATATATAGAGTTGAGTGAAAGAAGGTTGAGAGAGAGTGGGAGAGATTATGGTGGGTAAGAATTAAAGATAATATTTTACACTCTCTAGCATAGAGTAGGGCACCAAGATTATAGAACCACAAGTTCATGTGTTAGATGTGAGCTAACTGAGAGATGAAGTACCTCCTTAAGAAATAGAAAATTGAATGAAGTGTTTATATCAAGCATATTGAAGAGAAAATGAATCTCCTATTCTCGACCAACATGGGATTTGTCTTAAGACAAATCCATAGTGTCGTGAAGTGCAGAAGTAGCCAGAGTGTTAATGTAAATCACATAGTGAGAACAACATAGCATGATAGCAAGTGAATTGTTGAATTTTACTATTGCATATGGTGGTACTGTGTGCCTGTAGAAGAAAAAGAATCTTGGTGACTATGAGGATCTACAACAATGATGTGGTTGCAAGAAGGCGGTGGAATTATTCAGAAATAGAATAAAATAATATTGATAAAGGTATGAGTTTTAAAATGCTATGAAAGAATAGATATACCTGGTAGAAGCAGGTTGGTGCTTGCATACATTTGAAGTTGATTCCTCTAGAAAGTTGGTGCTTGAAAATCGGAAGGGGTTGGGGCCTTCTATGAGTGGGTGCTCACAAAAGAATTGATGTAATCATAGTTAGTGCTTTGAATTTACATCACAATAAATACAAGATTTGGTGATTTTTCTCCTGAAAGGGTTTCCATGATAAAGCATCATGTATATCTGTGAATGTACTATTGATGCCTATAGATTGCAGTTGACTGATTGATTGGTTAGTTAAATGAAAAATTTTAATTACTGATTCACCCCCTGCCCCCTCTCAAAAGTAAAAACCTACTTTTCTAATATCTAAATATTTCAATTCATAGTCATGTAATTTTTTTCTCATGAAAGAAATAGGAAGTTCCTCTCCTTTTGTATTCTTTGTAAGTAAAGAGGCAATAGTTACTTTCAAAGTGAAGGAGTAGAGTAATAAGTATTGTTCAAAATATAGACCTTTTAGTAATAGGGCTATTGCAATTTCTTATTTGATATTTGTGAAAGCCATTTGTGTTTATAGATTCCATTCAAAAACATGATCCTTTTTTAACATATTGTTAATTCATTTCAATATTGAAGCAAAATTAGGTATCAATCTTTGAACAAAATTTATCTTCTTGAAGAAAGATTACACTCCCATTTGGGAAGTTGAAGGTTGCAAATTATTTATGGTTTTAACTCTATCATGATAAAATATTATTCCTTCTTTGCTCACAATGTGGCCCAAAATATTTCCTTTTGATACTATAAACAAATGGTTCCTTGGATTAAGAGATATGTCATACAATCTACAATGTTGGAAAACTTGTCTCAAATGCTTGATATGCCATTCCCTTAATTTTGAATGGATAGTAAGATCATCATGGTGATATTCCATGAACTTACTGATCATATCTCTAAATGCATAACCCATATGTCCTTGTAATGTAGCTCTAGCATTTTGCAATCCAAAGGGAATCCTAGAATATGAAAATGTCCCGCACGGTGTTATAAAAGTAGTATTGTTTTGATCATCTTCGAGAACTACCATCCGATTCTATCTGGTGAACCCATCAAGCATTGACATTAAAGAAAAACTAGCAACTTGCTGGAGGATAAACTCCATATTTGGTAGTGGATAATTATCTTTCATGGATTCTTTACTAAGATTTGAAAATAAACACAAATCTAAATACACCGTTCTTATTTTTTACTACTATAGTATTGGAAATCAACTCAAAATCTATGTTGGAAATATAATACATTCCCCTTTCATCTTCTCAACTTTGATTTTGACTAGTGGCTTCAAATTTGGATTTATGGATCTAGTTTTCTTCGTGGAAGCTTTTCCACCTTCTTTGTGATATCATATCCTAAAAAATGGACATATCATATTTTTTCAAGTCATAATAAGCCCATGCAAAGAAATCTTGAAAATCATTGAATAAATCAAGGTATTGTTGAATTTATTTTTGGGAATAGTTGGTTTCCAAGTTTAGATATTTGGGGTTTACTTATGTACCAATATTAATCTTTTGAGTTTCTTGAAATTTTCTTGAATAAGATTCCTTTTTAAGATTCTCATTATGTGATTGATAATTTCTTGTAAATAAAGACACCAAATTGACATATGTTCTTGGGAGAGAGGGAATTTTTACATCTTTGATGATGATTGTGCTTTTATTGTCCACGTCATCTTAGGGATCATTAGAATCTATCTATTTTGTTAGCATTTCTTTTGCATGATACATGAATTCTTTGGCATGATCATCATTTTTGAACACTTGCCACTAATCCCCATTATCAGGTATTGATGGGTAGTAGATATTCTCTACATGAAAATAAATTTGAGATATGTGATTCCACTACCAAAGAGTAATCCATTTGATTTTTTTTTTTTTCTATAGGGACAAACATTATGTCAAAAGTATTGAAATTGTTTAAGAATATACCAAACCCTTGTAGCATAACATTTCAATCGTTGCTTCTTTATGTTATACTATTTCTTGATTTGATTTATGATCAATTCAAAATATCCTCTCACAACTAAATCTTTAATATGCATTTGAATGGTTGGGACTAACCATTTAGTTAATACCTCATATCCTACCTATTATTTGTGCAAGGAAACTCTAGTCTAAAAGCATAAGGATAGATATGAGAGCTTGGACCATGAAATAGTCTCCTAACTCTAATTCCAGAACTCAAACAAGTGCCATTGAATGGAATTTTCCAAAATCCTTGAAAATATGAATTTCACAATCTTTATTTAGTGCTAGATTTAGGAAAACATAATTTCCTATCCCTGAATCTCAACAATTCTGAACAACATCTGATTCCTTTTTCTTAACGAATATATGTTTCCTTTGTTTTCTTGGGATTCTAGTAAGGGTTCCATATTTGTTTGACAACATCATATGTCTTCCATCATTTGTGATATATCCTCTAATCATAAAATACTAGTCATGACCAATAGCAACTCCATAGGTAGCTAGGAGATCGACATCAACTATAGGGAATATTATGGTTATATGTGTTGCCAATCTTATCCATGCACAAAAGTCTTTAATTTCAACATAGGAAAGGACTTTTCTTGATCAATAGCATACATATTTTCTCTAACTTCACAATGTTTAGTGAATTCTAACCCCAAGGATGCCATTATTGAAAGTGGCATGATATTATTTGTGGATCTATTGCCCACCATACAATTATGGACAATAGAGTCATGATTTCCAATAGGAATATAAAAAAGAGAAACCTTTCCTCTTAATCTTTGTCAAAAGTAATTGGGTCTTTATTAAATACCAACCAAAGCTACTTCTATTCTTAAATTTGATGGACCAATGTTCTCCAAGATTTTAGTAGGTTCTGTTGAGTTAGTCAAGAAGAGACATAGTGATTTGCAGCTTCCTAAATTCATCCTATATGTTGGGTATGTGTTGTATTATTTGGATCCTATATTAGGTGGGTGGACCTACCTATGGTTTTGTGCATGGGTTTTGCACATGGTTTTGGGCATAATGGTTGTCTACCCACGGTATCTTATAGATCCGGTCAAGGGAACTACGATTATGTTCTAATCCAGGGTTAATGAATTGGGGTTTATGAATGCTTCAACATGTATATATATGTATTGTAACATTGAAAGGAATATAATGAAAAATAATTTGGTAGTCCTGGTTTTGGGATCTAGGGGAAAATCTCTATGTATTTGAATTTCTATTTTTCGCCATTGTATATTTTCTGTTTTTAAGAATCTATTTGCAGGTAATTTCTGTACAAGGTTAAAACCAACAAATGGTATCAGAGCCAAAGGTCTCGAGTTCGCATCACACCCGGCTCACGCTCAGGGGATATTGTTGGGAATGGGATAATCCAACACTCCCTGTGTGTTTCATGACATGTGCTTAATTGAATCTCAAGGATCCATTAACTTTGGTGATGTGCCTATTTAATAACACCTGCGGGTTTTTGTCTAACAACAATTGTGATTCCCAACAAGTGGTATCAGAGATGTTTCAGCTTCATGGGGATGCCTTTGCTACTGAGGGGTTTTTCTCGGGCCTGTGGTAGACCTTGTTTCATGGGAGATCTATGGAATCGATTCTTGCAGTGAAAGAATATGGCGAGCAATGGAAAGATAGAGATCAAGAAATTTAATGGTCATAGTTTTAAGTTGTGGAAACTCAAGATGGAGGATCTACTAGTTGATAAAGATCAATGGATCGTCATAGATACAGGTACTAAACCAACGGAAATGTCAGATGAATAATGGTCGAAGTTGGATCGGAAAGCAAAGAGGACAATACAGTTGTGTATCTCAGATTTAGTATTGTTGAATGTATTAGGTGATCCAAGGGATCGACTAAGTGCTCAAAATTTGAAGTGTTAAAAAATGCTTAAAACCTATACCAATGCATAGATATCAACGACCTGAATCCAATGCAACTCATTTCACTCAAAACCGATAACGAATGCTCCTGATATCGTGTTCTGATTGAATTCCTAAATAGGTAAAATTTTAAAAGTTGGGTTGCAGGTATGCCCAGTCAGCAGTTTGTACGCTGACTAGGCAAGTGACTGGGTAGTTGATTGTGTATAATTCAGTTCAATGGTTTACTAACAAGTGTCTTCTTGTGATTGGTTCGTGAATGACAAAATTTCATTGACTGTGTTTGGGTGGACCAATTTGGGAGAGCCACGTGGGCCAATTGGAGGTTGCCATGTGGCCTCCAATGATGGGTTAAAATTTTTGAGTAGGGGCTGAGATGCCCACCAAAATCGAATCTGTGACCAAGCAAAAAGCACCATAGGACTCAACTATCGCACCACACCGGAGTTACTTAATAAGTATGGTTCATAAGGTTCGTTTAAAGATTAACGTTGACACATTTGGGGGTAGGGCCAAGGCTAAACCCCAACCTTGGTCACCGCGTCCATGAGGATCAAGAGGTGGGACCGTGGGCCAGGGCTTAGCCCTAGCTCTGTGGTCACAATCCACAACACCACAATAGAGCAAAAACCATCGCAGAGAATTGCGGGCGAAGAAACTGATAGGGGGCTAGCCTTAAGGGGCCAACGCGGGGTCACATGACCCGACATATGATCAGTTGCATGGAGGAGCAGAGGGCGCCAGCCTCGGGCCACATGGCCTCTTATGTGACCACACCGCCAACTTAAAAGGAGCGCCCAGATTATAGCACCCAACATGGAAATCAAGTGAAGTGGATCGATTTTATGGGGCGTGATATGACCATGTGCATTTTTTTTGGGGTCTGGCTAATGGGGGCGAGTGGTTAGCCCCAGCCCTTGGGCACGTGCCCTTGTATGACTGAAAATTTCAGAACTGGGGTGTTAATGGAAAATTTAACTGTTCGACAATTTCACCCATTGAGTGGGATTGTAGGCCATGTTTGCACGCTGGTTCTGGTTTTGGGGCGCTCAAGCCATGTTTGGGTTGAATTGTAGGATGGTTAGCTATGAAATTTGAAAAAAAAACTTGTAATAGGCATAAATTTCTCAATTTTTGGCCAAATGATGTGCATAAACAACCCAGATGGGGGTTTTTGATAGTTCTAGATTCGTTGAAGACATTTGTATTACATTATGAGCATTGTAAAGCCATGAAAGCACAAATTTGAGCACTTAATGGAAGAGGGCCGACATTGGAAGATGGGCCAGGAGATGTAGCCTAGGAGAAGGGTGAACTGCTTTATCACATTTGCTGTTATGTGTTTTTGATATGGTATTTTGTCTCTGTTTTGGCTATTAATTAAGTTAAACAAATCACTCGTTTATGTGTTTTATAACTTGATCCATTACCCATAACACATAAAATTTTAATTGCAATTTGTATATAACCTTCAAGTTTCAATTATAGGGAAGCTAGACGAAGGATTTATGGGACAAGTTTGGGAATTTGTGCCAATCTAAGTCTCTGGTGAACAAACTACTCATACGGCAAAAACTGTATAACTTGAGGATGAAGGATGGAGACTCAGTGACAAAGCATCTGACACCTTCAATACTATGGTAAGCCAATTTTCGTATGTTGATATTAAAATTTCAGATGAAGATAAGTGCATCAGCTTGTTGTGTTCTATACCCAATTCATGGGATAGTCTGGTTGTTGCAATAGGTAGCAAGACAACTACCTTGAAATTTAATAAAATAGTCTCATCCTTGCTGTCAGAGGAGATGAGACAGAAAAATATGGAGGGGAAGAATGGAGGTGCATTGTCTGTATGAGGATAAATCCATAACAGAAACAAAAATAATTCCTCGAGTGGGAGATCTAAATATAGAGGGAGTCTAAATCTCTAGGAAAACCTGTAAAGGTGTGCTGGAAATGCGGAAAGGAAGGGAACTTCAAAAATGACTGTAGATCTAAATTTCTTGAGAATGGAAAGGGATATAATGATGCTCCTTCTGTAGAGGTGAAAACCACATCAGATGAAGGTGGGGATGTGTACTTGGCTTCTTCTTCAAGTACACATGTAGATCATGAGGCATGATTGAAATAATTAGGTGCATCCTTTCACTTCACTCCTCATAGGGAGTGGTTCTGCAAGTATGAGAAATATGATGGTGGTGATGTATTCTTAGGGATGACGGGAAGGATATAATCGTCGGACGTAAAAAAAGTCAAGCTAAAGTTGTAGGGTGGAAGGATTAGAATACTTCCAGGTGTTCTGATATTCTTGCATTGGCCAGAAATCTGATTTCTGCAAGAAAGATGGATGATGTAGGTGTAAAAACAATGTTCAAGAAAGACACATGCAAGATGGTTTGGGGAGAAATGTTATTGATGCGGGGAGTTTGGATTGGAACTTTGTACAAGATTCTGGGTAGCACTGTTATTGATAAGTGCAACAACTCTTTGGTTACTGAAAGTGGAGCAGAAAATATGGCGGTCTCCAGAGAAAAGACCATGTTATGGAATCAAAGGCTTGGACATATTGGAGAGAAGGGCCTTTGAATACTTCATGGTAATGGTATGGTAGAAGGTATGTATAATTTATCTTTGGATTTCAATTTTTTTTTATCATTGTGTTAATGGGAAGCAAAATTTGTGTGAGTTTCCCTTTTGGTGCTAAGAGGGTGAAAGGAATATTAGAGCGTGTGCACAATGTTGTGTTTGGATATGTGTCGGTTCCATCATTGGGTAAGTCTGTGTACTATGTATCATTTATAGATGAATTCTCAAGGAATACATGGATATATTTCCTCAGGAAGAAATCTGAAGTCTTTGACATGTTTAAATAATTTAAGTATCTGGTGGAAAACCAGGTAGAGAAGAAGATAAAGGTGTTGAGGACAGATAATGGTGGAGAGTTCTGCAAGAAGGAATTTGAAGAGTTCTGTAAGAAGTGTGGTATAGCATGATAGAATACTACTACATACACACCTCAGTAGAATGGAGTTGTAGAAAGAATGAACAGGACATTGATGGAAAAGGCAAGAAGCATGCTCAGTGGTGCCGGGCTAGGACATGAATTCTAGGGAGAGGCGGTGGAGAGTGCATGTTACATGGTTAATAGACCACCTTCATAAGCGTTGGAGGATAAGTCTCCACATGAGGTATGGATTGGTAAGAAACCCTCTCTTTCACCTCTGAGGGTATTTTGCTGTGATGCATATGTACATGTTCAAAAGGAGAAAAGAACCAAGTTGGATAGTAAATCTGAAAGGTGCATCTTTATTGGGTATAAGGATGGTTTAAAAAGTTATAATATTTGGAACTCAAAAAAAGGAAAGTTGTGTATAGCCGAGATGTGGTGTTTAGAGAGGTGAAATATGTTATTAAACATGAAGTCCTACCAAAGGAACCTGAGAAGATAGAGTTTGAGCTAAAGGAGGAAGAATCAAACTCTACAACATAACAATAATCAAAAGATGAAGAGCCACAAACTCTAGCTGTGAGAAGATCAGTTCGAGAAAGAAGGAAGCCAGAAAGGTATATTCCATTTGGTTTATGTTCAAATTTTGCTTGATCTATTACTGATGAGGGGAGGCAGTAGATTCAAAGGATGACAAACTCTAAAAAGAGGCCATGGTTGATGAAATGACATCTTTGGACAAAAATGAGGCTTAGGATCTTGTGGAGTTACTGGCTGGAAGGAAACCCATTGGAAGCAAATGGGTGTTTAAGAAGAAGATGAATGCAAAAGGCAAGGTGGAGAAATACAAAGCTCAGTTGGTAGAAAAAGGTTATTCCCAGGTTCTAGGAATTGATTTTGGCAATATTTTTTCTCATGTTGCCAAGGTAGATTCAATTATATTACTTTTATTTGTTGTTGCTGCTTTTGATTTTGAGGTAGAACAGATGGATGTGAAGACAACATTTCTTCACAGGGATATTGAAGAAGAGATCTACATGAAGCAACCTAAAGGATTTGTGGTGAAGGGTAAGAAAGAACTGGTATGTAGGTTAAAAAAGTCTATGGGTTAAAACAATCACCAAGAATGTGGTATTAGAAATTTGATACATTTATATGGGGACTTGGCTTCACCAGAAGAAAATCAGATCACTATGTGTCCTTTAAATTATTTGATGATCGTATTATTTATCTGGTCTTATATTGGATGATATGTTGCTGATTGGAAATAACAAAGAAATTATCTAGGAATTAAAGACCCAATTGTCCTCCAAATTTGACATGAAATATCTTGGTGGTGCAAACTATATTTTTGGCATAGAAATTAAACGAGATCGGGCAAAGAGGAAGCTTTGGTTAAACCAAAGGAAGTATGTCTAGACAATAGGTTCCTATTCCTATAGGTGTAAATTTATCTATTGAATAGTTCCCCAAGATACAAGAAGAGGAAGAGGACATGTCCCATGTTCCATACGCAAGAGAAATCAGTAGCTTGATGTATGCAATGTTTTGTACTAGACCAAACATTACACATGCTATGGGAGTATTGAGTAGGTTTGTGTCAAAACTAGGGAAGGAGCATTGGACAACAGTGAAGCGGGTTTTCAGGTATTTGTGTGGCACTAGTGATTATGGTTTGTGCTAGCAAGGAAGACCAGGATTGGATAAATTTTTGGACATTCGTGGCTTTTTTTCTATAGACTGGGCTGCAGATATGGATCAAATAAGATCTACAAGTGGGTATGTGTTTAACCTATTTGGAGGTACAGTTAGTTGGATAGCAAGAGACAGTCTGTAGTGGCACTTTTAACTGCAGAGGCATAATGCATGGCAACCACTCATGCAAGCAAGGAAGTAGTTTGGTTGTAGAGATTGTGTTCAAGTATGGGGTTCGTACATCGAGCTATAAGGATAGACTGTGATAGCCAAAGTGCAATTTTCTTGGCAAATAACCTTGCTTATCATTCAAAGACAAAGAACATTGATGTTCAATATCAATTTGTGAAGGATATGGTTGAGGACAAAAAGGTGTTACTGGTAAAGGTGGACACTTTGAAGAATACTGCAGATGCATTGAAAAAGTCTGTGAGCACTAAGAAGTTTTCTTGGTGTAGAGAAACAATGGGTGTTGCAGGGTTGGACCAATGACTATGCTCTCTTGTGATCCCCTGTGTGGAAATAAAAAAACAAGTGGGAAAATTTTTGGTAAGTGTTATATTATTTGGACCCTATATTACGTGGACGGACCTACCTATGGTTTTGTGCATGGGTTTTACACATGTTTTTGGGCATGATGGTTTTCTTCCCATGGTATCTTGTAGATCCAATCAGGGGAACTACAATTATGTTCTAATCCAGGATTAATGGATTGGGGTTTATGAATGCTTCAAAATGTATATATATGTATTGTAACATTGAAAGGAATATAATGAAAAATCAATTTGGTAGTCTCGGTTTTCAGATCTAGGGGAAAGTCTCTGTGTATTTGATTTTGTGTTTCTCGCCATTGTATATTTTTTTGTTTTTAAGAATTTGTTTGCAGGTAATTTATATACATAGTTATAACCAACAAATGGTATTAGAGCCAAAGGGCTCAAGTTTGAATCACACTCGGCTCGCGCTGGGGGGAGATAGTTGGGCATTGGATAATCCAACGCTCTCTGTGTGTTCCATGGCATGTGCTTAACCACCTCTCAAGGATCCATTAACTCTAGTAATGTGCATGTTTACTAACACCTACGGGTTTTGGTCTAACGAAAATTGTGATTCCCAACAGAATATTGTAAGGAATTTTTATTGTGTTTTTATCTTATTCATTTATCAAATATGGAGTGCCTTGTTGGGATGTTGATTGAGGAGAATTATTAATATTTTTTCCTTTATCAACTTAATTATCTTGTTTGAGCTTTCTAAACCAAAATTTATTGGTATTCTTTAGAATTTTCTAGTTCAACAAAGTCATATTGAGTAAGAATTTGCATATTTTCTTCATATTGCATTGATTCTAAGATATGAAACTCTTAAATTATTTCAACCATTAATAGATATAAGTATTCTTAAGTTTCTTTAGACTTATCATCTTCTCCTAATACAACTATATTTGGATTTCGCATGCAGGGTGCTCTTGGTCTATGTTCTTCAAGTCTTTGAATTCTATCAATTCATTCTCTAGGGTTTGGTATCATAATTATTTCTTCATGGGGAAATTTTAGTGAAATAATGTTATCGCTTCTCTAGATACAAGTAATCTCATTTTGAATTTATTGCTGTGTCTAATTAAGCTACATAATTTCTGCCTCTTGTTGTGTTCTTGCGATTTCGTATACACCATTTCTTTTTTTTCCGGGGAAAATAGAGTTCGTAATTTCTATTAAAAAGATATAATAGAGATTACATGCTGTTGATGCCAAGGCATATGCAGTAGTGTGGCTTTACCACTGTTCAAAAATTTACATAAAGAAGGTCACAGAGGATACGATGGGTCTGTATCCGACAAAATTATACAAGTATCTCACTATAAAACCATAAATAGTGCAGAGTTGAGGTATATCCCTCATGCAGAGTAATATCTATATATCGCCAATCAGAACTGTGCTGTTATATACAATAATTGTCAAAAATATCAAAAAGTTTCAGTTGGGGAGGATGTCCCCCTGTTGCAGGCCATCAATATATGGTCGATGGTAGTATCTGTGCATCCCCTCTGGACTGTATTCTTCAATCAACCAGTCTCCTATAGGACGATCCGCCGCTTCTTTCGAGAGTCGGTCAGCAGTTGCATTTCTTTCCCTGTAGATATGAGAAACAGTGATCTGGTCAAAATGTGTTTTTAAAAAAACAATTTCTTCCAAGATGTGTTTCAAAGAATATGTATGACAGATAGATTTATTATTTGCCCAGTCAATCACAATCTTTGAGTCTCCAAAGATTTGTATTTGTCGACAGTTTTTGGATAGAGCAAAAAAAAGGAGATGTCTCAGAGTGATAAGCTCAGCATGATTATTGGTACCCGGACCGAGTCCCAATCTTAGGTGGAAATAATGTGTTTCTGTTAGATGCAAAATTATACCCCCTCCACAACCATGAGCCGGAGCTGCCCCGTCGAAATATGCCCAAGGCATATCCCTGTTAATGATTTCGGGCATGATATTCCTTGGTGGGTTGATTTTGTTTTCAAAAGGAATTTCTGAGTATGCCGCGCAAATGGATGGCGGGAGTAGCTGCCAATTAATCCTGCCGTCCTCAAAGATAATGTTATTGCGTTTGTTCCAAATGAACCAGGACACCACAAGCGGTAAATTCCTGGCCTTTTCCGTAGCCACCGCAGTCCACCACTGTTCCCAGGCAGTGGGTATATCTGCAGCGTGCCATGCCGTGGTAATGTTGAGAGCCTGTTTGACCTGCTGCCATATCTCCAAAGTGACTTCACAGGTGAGGAATAGATGGGGCGTTGATTCCTCCTCCTTTCTGCAGAGAACGCACCAGGTAGGTCCAGCGAAAGCCCGTTTTTTAAGAATAGCGCCTGTAGGAAGCTTGTCAGCTAAAATGTTCCACATTAGAAGTCTGGCCCTTGGCTGTGCTTGCAGATGCCATATATCTTTCCACCAGTTTTTATGTATATCAGGTTTCTTGGCCTCGATGATTTTTAAGTAGCCGAGCTTAGGTGCATATATGCCAGATTTTGCCGGTGCCCATATTAGTTCATCTTCATTATCATGAAGCTTGATGTGAGTTTCAGAAAGTGCCTGTATGTATCTTTGCCAATGTTCAGTCCATTCTTCTGTTAGGTGCCACTGTTGATCCGTGACCCATGCCTGAGTGAATATGGTTGTTCGATGAGGGTCACCAATCTGAGCCAGATATTTAATGCCTCCATTATTAAGATGTCGAATTAGACCTTCCGGCAGGAGGTGTGCATTACCTGAACCAGGCCAAGGATCTAAGCCTATACGAACCTGTGCCCCATTGCCTATTCTCCATAAAAGATTATCTCGGATGAGAGGCATGGCTTTTAGTGTGGCCCTCCAGATCGCGGATATGCCTTGTTTATTCCAGGTGGGTCTGCGAAGCCATTCGATGATGTTGGAAGGCCAAATATATTTTTGGTGTATTACTTCTGCCCATAGACTGTCCATTTTAAGGAGAGACCAGCCCTGTTTCGCTGTTAAAGCTTGTGCGAATTCAGATAGGGATTTTAGCCCCCACCCACCCCATCTCTTAGGCATGGAAACGAGAGACCATCGTGTCCAAGCAAAAATCTTTCCCTTTTTATTGCCATTCCACAGGAACCTGTTGCAGATTTGTTGAATTTTTTGTAGGATGCCTTTAGGGATCCATGTGAGGGACATCCAGTAGACTGGGGTGGCCTCAAGAACTGATTTGATCAACAGTAATCTACCAGCTTTTGATAGAAGTCGATGCTGCCAACAGATGATTCTCCTTTCAATTTTAGTAATTAGCCAGGTCCAGTGTTCAGATTTGTATCCATCCGGCCTTAATCTGAATCCAAGATATTTGATTCCTTCCAGTAAGTTATTTTCCAAGAAAGGGAAGTATTGGATTGCCAGCTGAGTTTCCTGTTGAGTGCATCTCATCATTGATCTTGTGGATTTGTCCCTGTTGATTTCCATGCCCGTGGCCTTACAGAAAAGTAGCAGAATATCATTTAATGCAATAATGTCTCGGACACTACCATTGAGAAAAATAAGAATATCGTCAACAAACAGTAGATGGGTAAGAGAGAACTGGTCAGTGATTTTGAGACCACTGAGATCACCATTCCTTTTTGCATCCTCGATGAGCCTACTCAGGCCCTCCATAACAATGAGAAATAATAGAGGGGAGAGTGGGCAGCCTTGCCTGATTCCCCTGTTGATGTAAAAACGGGCCGAGGCTGCACCATTTATAAGAATGGCAAAGGAGACAGAAGAAACACAGCCCATAATCCAGTTAATAAACAGATGGGGGAAACCAAGATGAGTGAGAATCATCTTAAGATAGAGCCAGTTTACCTTATCAAAGGCCTTTGCAAGATCAATCTTTAGTGACACACCTTTGAGGTTCTTTACCTTAATGGAGTGTAAGGCTTCCTGGGCGGTGCCTATGGCCTCTTGAATGTGGCGATTTTGGAGGAAGGCAAATTGTTCAGCAGATATATGTGAGGACAGGATAGGTTTAATGCGGTTGGCTATGATTTTTGCTATGATTTTGTAGAGGCAATTACAGAGGGAGATAGGGCGAAAGTCATTGAAGGATGTGGGGTCATCGGATTTGGGGATCAGGGCGATGAAGGTCTGGTTCATAGGCGGATGGATGTGCCCCGAGATCCTGCTCTCTTCCACAACTTCCAATAGGTCACCACCCAGCAGATCATAAAAAGCCAGGTAGAACTCCACTGGCCAACCATCTGGCCCCGGGCTCTTGTCTTTCTTAAACCATTTGAGTGTACTTTCCAGCTCTTGTATAGTGACCGGATTATTGAGCTCTTCAATATCTTCCTGTTCAACAAACCGAGGGAACTTTTCTGCTAGTCTGATGATATCCGGTAGATTTACAACATTCGGCGCCGTGAATAGATGCTTGAAATGTGCTACTCCCATGCTAGCAAGCTGCTGGTGTGTGGTAGCCCATCCATCTGGTTCCCTTGGTAGTCTCCAAATGGTATTTGATGCCTTTCTGCCATTGGCGAGGTTGTGAAAGTATTTTGTATTGCTATCCCCAGCTTTGAGCCAAATGGCTCTGCTTTTGAGTCTCCAAAGCTCCTCCTTTTCTTGTAAAATCTTTGCTTTTTGCTCTAGCAGTTGGTTTAGTTGTGTTTTGGAAGTATCGGAATGATAGCCAGTGCCTCTCTCATCGGTCAATAGAGCAATCTGAGCTTCAGTATCCTTCAGAGTCTGTTCGTCTCTGTTCCTCTTTGTTCTCGCCCAGGTCTCAGTCATTGTTTTGAGCATCTTAAGTCTATCACAAAAGTCCATAGCTTTCCTCTGATCCCTCAGTGGGGGCTGTGATGACCAGAAATCCGTGACCATCTTGATGTAATCCGGCTCTTGGAGAAAGCCAGCAAAGAACTTAAAGGGAGAACGCGGCTTAGATTTGTTGTCACTGATCTGAAGAAGTATCGGGTGGTGATCCGATAGCCCCCCAGAGCTGACCCATTGTCTGTATAAGGGAATCTGCTGTATCAGATCTTCGTGCATCATATATCTGTCCAGTCGCCGCCCCAGTGCGGCCTCTCCTGTGCGCTGATTGTGCCAAGTAGGAAGCTTCTTGTTCATGGGGATATCCACGAGGTGGTGTGCACCTAAGAGCATATGCATTTGATCCGTGATAGGATCACACTGTGCATGGTGACCCCAGGATTCTCCAACCCCCAATGAGAAATTGAAGTCGCCCCCAATCACTGTATTCTGAGTAATATGATTGCCATTTAGGAAGTCTTGCCAAAATGGAAGTCTATTCTGATTAGGCCCATAGATATTGATAAATCTGATAGGAATGCCCAGATCACCCATGATAATATCCATGCCTAAGAACCCTCGTCCCCCCCAGACAGAGAGTGTCCTGCTTTTCCTTGGGTTTATTCCAATGAGCAGTCCGCCAGATCGACCACACGCATCCAAACCATGTAAAACCCATCCAGGAAGCATAGCTTGTAGGCATCTCACCGCCACCTCGGAAGTACACAGAGTTTCTTGAAGAAGAATGATATCACATCTAGCTTCATGTAGGAGTCTTTTCAGAGCCAGGCGTTTTTTGGGGTTGGCTAGTCCCCTGCAGTTGTAGGAGAGCCAGATCATGGGGCACCGCAGGTCATGGGCTCAATTGCTCTAAGTGCCCGTTCAATAGTAGACTGTCGCCCCATGGCAACATCCGCAACAGCATGTAGCTTTGCTGAAGAAATTTGAGAAGGTCGGCCTCGCTTTTGTTTACGGTGCCGACCAGGGGATGATCCCAGGCCTAGAGTTCGAGACCTTGCACGAGGTCTCAGATGATAATGGTGGGAGCCGGATCCTACCGGAGAGGATGGTGAGTCAGGACAATCCAATAACTGGTTATGAGAGGGAGGAGTGGTAGAAAAAGTGGGAGGGGGTGGAGCAATGGTGCAAAGGATGGAGGGGAGGGAGACAAACTCAGAGTGGGGTGCATGCAAAGTGGATGTTACAAATGATTGCATAACATTAGAGAAAGAATGTGAAGAAATGGGGGTGGAATCATTACCCGAATGAGTAGGTGCAGCCACCGCCGGTTTTGGAGCAGCCTCAGCAGTCTTTGAGCGAGTACGCGGCGGTCCTGGTGTAGCCGATGCTTTCCGTCTTGCGTTTTTTTTTGCGCTGTCCCCAACCTTCTTTGATGGAGTCTCCTGTGGAGCTTGCTCGCCATCCGTTTGTATATTATCTCCTGCATTTTGTTCCACAGTGGTCTGCTGACGAGGTCCTTTGGTGTCCTCAGATGTCCCCCCCACAATCAGTGGACAATCCTTGTAAAGATGGCCAATTTTATGGCACCTACGACATCGGAATGGAACGCCTTCATAATCAAGTGGCTGCTTGCGCGAGACATGATTGTGGTGCAGAGTGATTTTTTCCTCTAATCCTGGCCTGGTGTCCAAGTGGACTAGAATTCGAGCCATTGACCTGGTGCCCGATTTCTCATATGATCTGTCGTGCTCCAGATAAGTACCAAGAGTGTCCCCGATTCTTTTAAAAGTGTACTGGTTCCAAAATTGCCATGGTAGACCAGGAAGGCGCACCCAGATGGGTCCAGCTCCCATTTGTTCTCGTTCCGGGTCGAAAAGAGGATCCCACCTCTTGAGCATGACTGGTGCGAGCTCAATGTGCCAGTATTGGGTGAGGACCCACTGTGTGTATTCGGGCCGGAGGAAATGTAGAGCGAACCAGCCCCTCGTGAGGACCATAACATCCGGAAGTTCTTTAAAAAATGATCCCCAAATTTCCTCTACCCAGAGCTTGAGTCTCTCCGCAGTGTATGTTCGGCCACGGACTCTCCCAACCAGGACCTTTCGTGCAGCATCCATCACGTCCGGTAGCGGTGCTTCAGGCCCGAAAATTATGTTGAAATCCGAGTCAATAGCCCGGAGGCATCTGCCTTTGGTCACCTTCTCGGATCGTTTTCCAAAGGGGAACTCCTTAAGCAGTTTACGGCATGGGTCGGAGGAGCTATGTTGAGCTGAAGCCGCGGAACGAACCGGTAGCGGCGGAGTAGTGAAACAACCCGAACGTATCGGAGTACGGGGGGTCGAGGTGCTGGTTCCGGGGAGCAGGGATACGGAGGGGCGGATGGAGGGCTGTTGTGCCTGCGGCATAAATGAAACAGAGGGTGAATGGGAGCTAGATGGGGGCGGAGGCGGAGGGGGCGGAGGTAGAGCAGGGCGGAACTGGTACTGGAGAGGAGCGTCGAGAAAGGGCGAGCTCTGGAAGCATGAACCCAATAGCTGTGCCGTCGCTGGGGAGAGGGGCGGGCAGTCGAGAGGCGAAGAGTCCGCAGGAGGGAAGGCAGGAGATTTGTTTTTCCCCGTGTTCGCCAGGTGCGGCTGCAGAGACGAAGCACCTGTCTCGAAGGCCAGAGCAACACTCCGCGGGATCATTTGAGGTCTCTTTGTGTGAGCCCATATGTCCTGGTGAGGCGTGGGGTCCGCCTCATAGTCAACCAATTCTTCGTTTTCCATGATAACTGTCGGTGAGAAAGCCTGAACGGGATTCGAAATGGGGACCGGCCTGCGGAAAGTAAGGAGGGGTCAGAGCGGCAGGTAAACCCAGGAGGGGACCGCAGAGTAAAACAAAACGCCGGTGACCCCGATGCCCCTGTCGCGGTTCAAGCCGTGAAAGCGCCCGTGATCTGTTGACCCAAACAGTAAGCCGCCATGGATGGGAGTTCAGTAGCAAACCCTAGGTTAGGGTTCCACCATTGTCAAATCTCGAAGCCCTGTTATCTCCTAGTGCCATCGTATACACCATTTCTTATATTTGGAGGTTGTCCTAAAAAAATTCTCTTCAAACTCCTTGGTCTTCAAAAATACTTCTCACAATTCCTTGATCTTGTAAACTTCCTCTTCCAATTGATTGATATTGTATTAGTCTTGATGAGGAGTAAGGTTGAGAATATAGTATTAGCTTAGATGCTTGCCTCTAGACATGATGCCTACAAATTTCAATGATAACATTTGAGGTAACAATATCCCCCCCTCATTTTTATAGAGATGCCACTCCCCTTTAACAAAGAACTTTCAAATTCAAGAAAATATAGAAAAGTGTAGAGGTTTGAGATAATACTAGGCCTTAAATATCCACAACGATATAATACACATTGATATAGGAATTCAATAAAGTTTTAAAACCAAGATTTTCTAACATAATTTTGAGTAAATAATCAAACATTTGGACATAAGAAAGTAATCATGAAATACATTTTCAAATAAATTTAAAAGACACTTGCATTCAAACTCATTGGGATGAAAATAGTTACACTATTGCAATCTTGAAGCTTAAAAGTCAAATTTGAAAGATTACACTAGAGATGAACTCTTGGTAGTTCTCAGAGGAACCTTTAAAAAATACACAAGTGTTTAAATAAGGTCTGTAATATTCTAGAAATTAAAAATGTATTCGTCCACTTAAGGATAGGGATGGGGCTCCCACTAACCATATAATAAAGAAAAAATAGTGTTGGAAAAACCTCTATTTTGTGTTGAAGATTTCTTGCCTAAAACCTAATAATTGATATTGTCGATGAGTTATCTTGAAGTCAATACCTTATTTAAAGTATCTTTGAGCCATTACTCAATGAAATTTTGTAAAGGTGCAATGGTGACTTCTTGTTTCACTTGAGCTTGAAGTAACTCATCTTGATTTTCTTTTAAATCATAACCAACTTGATGTACTATGTCAAATTGGTATTTCTTGCTAATGAAATGAATTAACCACTTTTCAATTTTTTTTCCAGGAAACCAACAAATTTGTTTAAGTCATTCCCCCATTTGATCCTTAGTACATCAACGCACTCTTGCATTTGCACTCAATTTAATAACATCACATCCATGATTAAACTTGTTCCCTCCAACTTATTTGTTACCTTAATTAACTTAAAGAATAAGTCACTTTGTCTTGTCTTACTATTGTCACACTTCCAAATTATTTCTCAATGTCTTAAATCTCTCTTTCCAACAATCCTTTAATTTCTTGATTCTTCTTTTGGGATGGAAGGTATTGTTCTTTCATATGGGCCTCATTCATGTTTGACACCCTCATAATAAATGTACTTAATGTCTCCTTATAAAAGATTACATAATTTTCCTCTTTATAAAATATTCTTAATGCCTCTTTATACAAGATTACATAAAGGATACTAAGAAAAGCCATATCGGGAAAAGAGCTAAGCCATACTTGATGCATTGCAAGGAGATTCATTTCAACCACCAGGATTATGATAAACAAATGATAATCCAATCTTAGCTTGGTCTGCTTCAAAATAAACTGACCTTCGATTCCCAACATGTTATTACTGAATTAAAAGGGATGCAAGATGGACTATGGACTTTGGAATATCTAAAAAAGGTGAATAAATCTAAATTTATACAACTGTGAAGGTACATGCAATATATTCAATTGTAATATGGATGATTTTTTTTATATTCTTCAGATATCCGAGGGTGACATATTAAACAAAAAAATTAACACACTTAGGTTTACCTATGATTGACTTTGTAATTTACTTATAGTTGACTTTGTTATTTACCTATGATTGGCTTTGTTGTAATGTTTCAATTTCTAATGTGCTCGCAACTCAAACCATAAAGCTAGATTACCACTTCTACTTCCATAACAACATAACCAATATTTTTTTAAAATTACTAATACATAACCACAAAATTATGGTCAATAGGTAACTTAACCCTATTATATAGATTAACATCAAATCATATTTATAGTATTAGCACCATAGAAATCATTAGCAATGAAAACCCAACTCAAAATGAATTGAGTTGGTTCATCTTTGAAATCATTGAAATCATTGGCATCTAGGATCATTTGTGCTTATGTTTTTCCCATATTTAGAGTGATATACATATTTATTTTGTAATAGGGCTTCCAAAATTTTAATTTGATTATCAATAATTATTAGGTGGATGGTAGGGATTTAAAGTCTGTGGAGTATTCAAATATTGAGACTTAACTACAAAGTAGTTATCCTCTTTTTGCCTTTTTAATTAAATTGATTAATTAAAAAAATGTCATATAAACATGTGTCATATAAATGTGAGTGATGGTTTTTGGGCATGTGGTATTAGTAAGCCATCTTATTCCCCCATGATATTGTAACAAAGCCTATTTATAGGTTAAGAATCTCCCAGGTTCAGAATCTTGTTATATATATTTTTAAATAATTATAAGTTTAACTCATATATTAATTATTTTTATAATTAATAATAATAATATATATATATATATATATATAAATATATATAAATATATATATATATATATATATATATATATATATATATATTGAATGTTTTGATGTAGTTTTTTACAACCATTTAATTTATATCGCTGTAATAACTTTTTTACTATCATTTTTTATTAATCTTCCCAGTAAAGCAACGAGCTTCACCAAGATTGTTTATAATAAAGAAATCAGAAATACGTTATGTATTGCTTCAACGAATTTCGACAATGTGCTTAAAAATATCTTGAGACTAAATTTATACATATTATGCATAGGCTATACGGAAGTTGGATGAACATAGTAAGAAGGGAATGAAATATTTATAAAAAGGGGAATAATAATGCTTCAGCAACTAACTCTTCAAGTTTTCCAATCCTTTCAGCAAGTTCTAGCGAGATTTTCTTGGTGGGATTTTGAGTGAGATAATCGATGTCGAAAATCTCTGCAATATCTTGAGAACTGCAGAGAATTTGAAACCAAGTCTTCTTTTCATAGCAAGCTGTCTAAAATTGCTTTGCTGCTCACTTATTGCTAACGTCTAAAAGTGCAATAAGGGATCCCAATGTTGGTCAACGGGATTTAAAAAGCATAACTAATATAAATACAAAAAGCATAACTAACATAAATACAGTGGGAATGCGACACAACTTCTAATATGATTATCATGGAAACTTTTGGGCATGGATTAGTAAAATACAAACACATACAACCAATTTTGGAAACAAACCTCTGGTTCCCAAAGCAGGGTACTCTCAGCTTTTGACTCAGAGAAGGGGAAAATGCAGATGTCATTCCTTCAGGCACAAGTTCCTTAGCCCAAAGGAGCATCAAATATAAGAAGACATCTTTTGAGTTTGATGTCAAGGACATACATCCCATTGACCAAATGGAGATGCATAGACAGATTGGAGAAATGATCTTCTCTACTGTAACTAGCACAACTATGACCTTGTCCAAGCTACAGGTCACACTAGCAAATGTTCAGTCAGAGCTAAAGATGGGGAAAGTTTAAGCTCTTGCCAAAGATACTAAGATTAAAACCTTGGAATATTTGGTCATTAAACTTGGTTATGATCCTGCAAACATCAATGTTGCAAAGGAGTTGATGAAAAGGAAGAATTTGGATATAGAAACACTAAGGAAACAATTGAAACTCCCAACTATTGAAGATCCTCTAGCTAAGGAGGTTATAGAAATAGAGACTGAAAAGGCAGACATGATGAAACTCATAATGGAGCAGGCTGCTCATCTTAAGCATATGGAGACAGAGATGGAGATACTAATCAAGGAAAAGGAGAAGGTTGCTAAACAAACTGCTCCTTTAGAAGCACTTCCTATCACAGTCATTCTAACTGCAATTTCAACTACCACCAGTACAGGAGAGGCTGTAGACCAGTTGGCCAGTGCAGCTCAAAATATGTCCCTGCAGACTGAAGAGATTGAGAAACTGTAAGATCAAGTAAAACTAATAGAGGATCATCAAAAGAAGTGTGACATTTTTCATGCGGCAAATCTTCAGAGAGCTCAAAATCAAGTTGAGGCATGGAAGAAGTCAGTCACTGAGTCTTCCATTGGCTACACTCTTGGTAGTGTCAAATAGATTATCTAGAACAATATCATAGAAGAGATTGATGAAATCTAGCCATGTATCCAAACCATTTTTTAGCAAAAGGAGTTAATGGAAAAGGCAAACCAGACAATTGCCAATATAAATGCTCAACTGGGTGAGATGCCTTCTATAGCCAACAACATAATAAGGTTTCTCAATTCAAAGAACATGTATGAACTAGATGATCTAGGAGTGGATGATAGGACTGAAACCATTCTGGAGGTAAAGAAAGTCTTGACTAAAAATAACTTGGTAGTGCAGTTAACTGAGAAGTGTCATACTCTAGAAATTGCAGTCAACAGATTTTTCACAACAATTGGTGCATTAAACAAGAAAGGTCTTCCTTCACTGTTTGTCATCAATGATAAGCTAATGATCAGGGAAGATTACTTGAAGAAGCTACAGGACAGTGCCAATGACATAGCCAAGTCCTCCAACATCAAAGGTTCCTTGACAGGTAGGGCATTCTATGAGGCCATCAGTAACATATGTTTTATTTAGAATAAGATAAAAAATATTTTTACTGTAAAACCAATTTTTGCCAAGTATACCGAGGTAGATGAGATCTACGATAGAGTAATTAAAATATCAATTCCAAATGAAGAATAGTGGGAAAAGTTGTGCGAAGATCAGGATTAGAGGACACATCATCTTGGTTAGTGCAACACTAGAATAGTGGCCACTCTGCAATAGTTTTCCATCAAAACAGGGCCAAATGTTCAGATTCATTCTTTTGGACCGAATTGCTTCTCTTTCTGGTAAATTTTAAGTAATAATAGCATGCCTTGTCACTCAAGCATTGATTGTAATATTTTGTATTTTTGTTTAAATATTTCGTTCTCTCGAAACATTCAGGGTTTCACCTTTGAGCTAGTTACCAGACACATTTGTACTAAGCTGGAGCATTTTTTATTTAATAAAAGATTATGGATTTACTTCATATGGCTTGTCTCTCTGTGAGTTATTTTCTTATGTTTTTCATTATGTATTCCTCATATAATTTATTTCATTTATAGTCATCCGATTGAAAATTTAATTGAATTTCAGTTTCATTTTGAATCCGTTGTGAAGTTGTAGCTTAATTAAGAGATTAATTTATAGGACTGTATGTTCTTGTAAATTCCTCTTTGAATTTAAATTGCACAAGATTTCTGAAATGACTTGATTATATTTTGTTAATTAAGAAAACACGGTTTTCTTAATTTCTGCTTATAAATGGTGAAATACTCTATCTGAATATTAAATCATTTATACTTCTCTATATTCTTCTTATCCATCACACTTAAAATCAAAATAACTATATGTATTTAAAGAACAACCTTTTGTTTTATTAAGGATATTTCTAAGTTTAAGGCACATGTTAAAAAGAAGTTCACTGGTCATCCAACCATTAAAATCAAACAAAATATTTTAGATTCTTTGGCATAGCCAATTGACCTTAGGTTATCTCAAAGGAAAACATCAGATTGGCGCCGTTGTCGGGGAGTGAAGTATTGAAAGTTAAATTTTCCCTAGGGTAACGATTTTCCCTTTCCTTTAAGGTGAATAAAGGATAAGGTCATAGGTCAAAATCTTTCACTTGGCAATTCCACTGGTCCAAGATGGATCCCTATAAGCATACAAGACCACGTTTTGATTTTGAGATTTTTAACCCTCTGCTAGACATAGAAAGACTCATTAGGGGGTCCTCTTCAAGGGGAAGACATAGAACACCTTATTCTTATTATTCAGCTTTACACCTAAAGACACTCCATCTATAGATCCATACTCATTTGTACCAACTCACCCTGATTGGACTGAGCTACCTCCTAAGGTCTCTGATCTTATTTCCAGAGGAGTAGACCTTCCATCAACATTTTTGATACAGTCACTTGAAACATATCAAGTTCCATCCATTCTTATCAAATCACCTTTGTCTGAGGAAGAATTGGGTCTACATTTACCTGAATTCAAACCTCAAGATTTCATTACACCAACTCCTTATTCTATTCCATCATCCTCAACTAATTTTGAAGAGACATTTTCTGTCTACAATCCTTTATTTGAAAATAAGGAAGACTTCTCACCAGGAGTTTAGCAATTGGTTATTAAAAACCCTTTCAATCCCTTAAAGAGGTCTCCTCCTCTCCTCCACACATTAATACACCTACTGAGTCATCTTCACCTCCTTCATCTTCATCATCTTCTTCTTCCTCATCAACATCCACTCATACACCCCATACTACTCCTGTTGTCATGGCTTTTCGACCCATTGTTCAAGCTAGGTATGTTGCCCCAGTTATCCTTGCAAACTTGGGAAATTTTCCTGATAGATACTTAAAGAATTTGTCAAGATTTAATGGAGAAACAGGACCCTCAATAGAATATCAAATTTCATCCTTCCTAGATTTTGCTGACAATATGAACATAGAAGAGGAAAATGTTTATATGAGATCATTTGTACAGTCCCTAGAAGGAAATGTTAGGATCTGATTTAGGCAGCGCAGAGTTGACTCTATCAGAACTTAGAATGAACTCATAACCATCTTCAAAAACAAATGGGGGGTAAAGAAATATCATGTTTACTTCCTTACTGAATTTGAGGAATTAAAGAGAAACGCAAGAGAACCAATTGTTGAATTCATTGAAAGATTCAACAAGCTCTATCATAAAATGCCTGCTGATTGTAAATCACCAGCAGCAGTTGCAAAGGTCAGATTCTCTAAAGCATTTGATGTTGACTTTGTAGTCATGTTGAGAGAAAGAGTTTATAATACCTTAGAAGATATGCAGACAAATGCTATAGAGGTAGAAGCCAATAGGTCAGCTTCTGGTAAACTTAAGGCTAAAGTAGAAAAAGAAGAAAGAAAACTAAAAGCTAAGATAGATGATTCATCCTCCTCCAAATCTAAACTAGAAGATCAGAAAATTGATGAAATTACATCTTTTCTTAGGAACCTTTCTAATAGAATTTCAAAAATTGAAACTCAGCCTAGAGCTCCTCAACAAATTGTTGTTAGACCTCAAGCTCAAACTCAATTCAGAAGAGCTCCTCAAATGAAAATTCTTCAGAGACCAGGTTCTGACCAAAACATTTAGCCACCCTTTCTTATTGATGATCAACAGTCACAAGATACAAGCCCTTTAATTACTGAAGATATCAATAATATTGATTCTTCAACAATACAAATGGCCATAGTTCCTTCATCTTCATCTCAATCTTTCGAACTAGAAGTAGGAGATACTCAAATTTCTAGATATCAAGCATTATATGAATTTTTAATTACAGAATTGAATAAGAGGTATGATCTAAGACCTAGATTAGGTCTTGATAGACCTCCAAAATCCACCACCATAATTGAACCTGTAGTGAAAACCATTCAAACACAAACTTCAACCCCTCAGACTATAGATTCATCCACTGAAACTCTTCCATTTGATAAGACTGTTTAGACTACTTTTAATATTGAAAAGGAATTGGAAACAATCAAGATTCCTATACCTTTAGCTGAACTTTCCAAAAATACTAGTTACAAAAATCAAGTGTCTAAATGGATACAATCTTCTAGTGTAGATGTTGAGGGAGATGTTATTAGTCTGCAGGATGAAAAACCCTCAGTTGTGTTTGGACCTAGTTCGAATATGATCGATGAAATTGTTCCACCATTTTATGTAACATTAAAAGCTCATTATTTTCTTTTGTATGTTACATGTTGGATTCTGGAGCCTCTCATAACCTTATGCCAAAGGTAATAATGGACTAGCTTCATTTACAAGTCACCTGTAACTATCATGACCTTTACACCTTTGACTCAAAGAAAGTACCATGCCTAGGATTGATCAAAGGCCTAGTTGTGAACTTAGCTCAAATAACTGTCAAAAATATAGTTCTAGACATAGTTGTCACTAATATTCCTGCCAAGTTTGGCATGCTTCTATCTAGTTCATGATGTGCTAAACTTGGAGGGTCACTTCAGATGGACATGTCTTTTGCTACTATCCCAATTTATGGAGGTGAGCACTTAAGGTTATATAGGGAAGTTTGTTTCCTTCATACTATTTTTAGGGTTGATCAAGCAAAGAACTGCCCTATCTATGTAGTAGATCAGGATTTTGGTTGTTTTCACTTGTCTTCACAAAATGCATCAAACACTCAACTTTCCATTGAAAATATTTTTTGAAACTTTATTTTGATGGCTCTTTCTCAAAGGAAGGAGCAGGAGCAGGAGCAGGAATTGTTCTTATATCACCAAATAAAGAAAACATAACTCAGTCATGTAAACTTGAATTTGAAGTCACTAATAATGTGGCTGAGTATGAGGCTTTTCTTCTTGGTCTTGAGTTAGCTAGGAGTCTAAAGGTCCAAAACTTGAGTGTCTTTTCTGACTCTGAGCTTATAGTAAACCAAGTTAGAAATTTATGTCAAACTAAACACCCAAGGCTTAGATCCTACAGAAATGAAGCTTGGGACACAATTGAGAATTTCTTCCAAGGTTTTAACATAACTACTATTCCTAGAGATGAAAACATGCATGTTGATTCACTAGTTGTCTCAGCAAGCTCCTTCAAAATCCTTGAGCCAGTATCGTTAGAATATCAAATCCAAGTCAAGTATCAGCCATCAATTCCTGATAACCTTAAACATTGGAAGATTTTTGAAGATGATGAACAATTAAAATATTTTCTTCAAGTCATTGATGAATTTTCAAATATGCAAATTGAAGAAGATCAACAAGTTATCCAAGAATTAGATCAACAGAGTCCAGAAACATCATTCAGTCCTAAAATTCTTGATCATGATATCATACAATTATCTAATAATTTTATCCCTAAAGGATTAGTCCATTTGAAAAACTATTTGATAATAATGATGTTTCTAAAAATCCTTTGTTTCACTCACCAAAAGAGGAAATCGAAGAATGTAATATTGGGACTTTGGATGATGTGAGAAACTTTAAATTGTCTTCAACTTTACCTTCAGATGTTAAAGTCAAATACCTGAATGTTCTTAAGAACTATAAAGATGTTTTTGCCTAGTCTTATAATGAATTGAAAACTTATGACACATCTTTGATTGGGCATAAGATTCCTTTGAAACTAGAAAATAAACCCTTTCAACAAAAGTTAAGAAGAATTAATCCCATACTATTGCCAACCATTGAAAAGGAACTTAAATAAGTTGCTTCATGCTCATACCATAGTGCCTCTAAGGTATTTTACTTGGGTAGCCAACCTAGTTCCTGTTAGGAAGAAGAATGGTAAGATTAGGCTATGTGTATATTTTCGAAACCTGAACAAATCATGCTTAAAAGATAACTATCCATTGCCTAAAATGTACCATCTACTTCAAAAATTTTCAGGTGCCAATAGGATCTCTATGCTAGATGGATTTTCTGGATATAATCAGATCATGGTAAGTGAAGATGACCAAGACAAAACTCTTTCTAGAGAGCCATGGACCTTGCATTTGTAGGTAAAACATATGAATTTACTGTCATTTATTTAGATGATTTAATTGTTTTCTCTGATTCTAAAGAAAGTCATTTAAAACACTTGACAAAGGTTTTTGACATGTGCAGGAAATTTGGAATATCAATCAATTCGAAGAAATCTTTGTTTGTTGTGAAGGAAGGGAGATTACTAGGGCATATTATCTCCAAGGAGGGAGTAATAATTGACCCAAAGAGAGTTTCAACTATTCAGACCTATCTCTGCCAAGGAATAAGAAAGAGATTCAAACCTTCCTTGGAAAGATCAATTTTCTTCCCAAATTATGCTGAGATAGTTAAAGATATAACATATATGCTTAAGAAAAATAACGAAGTGAAATGGACAGTCCCTGCTAGGTATGCTTTTGACTGGATCAAAAAGGCTATATTTGAGGCCCCTACATTAGTTCACCCTTTCGCATATTTTATTTTGCATCTGAAACAACCTTAGTTGTTGTACTTTTACATAAGAATACAATGGTGATGACCAACCCATAGCCTTCTTTTCAAAAGTAGTGAGAGATGTTGAACTCAGGTATGATATTATTGAAAAACAAGCTTATGCCTTAATTCAAGCCCTCAAAGCATTTATAACCTATGTTCTTCATTCACACATCACAACTTATGTCCCTAATCATGCTGTTAAAACTGTCTTGACTCAACCTGATACTGATGGGAGAAGAGGGAGATGGATTGCTAAAATTCTTGAATTTGACCTTGAAATAAAAACCACAAAGCTAGTAAAAGGCCAAGGCCTAGCCAAATTGTTAGTTGAATCCAACTACAAAGTATTGGGGATAAATCTAGTTTTTGAAATGTCATCAAGGGAGAATCCACAAGAACCTTCCTCAATGTCATCAGGGGAGAATCCACAAGAACCTTCCTTAACAACAGAGGAGAATCCACAAGAACCTCCTCCTCTTAGAGAAGGGGAGAATCCATAAGAACCTATTCCTTTAGATCAAGCCATTCTTGTTCATATAGATCACAAATATCTACTTTCTGATTGGTATTCTGATATTGTGCAGTTTCTTAGAAATTTTCAATGTCCAGCTGAGCTAAATTTGAAACAGTGCAAAGCCCTCAAGCTTAAAGCAGTGAAATATTGCATTATTAATGCTAATATGTATTGGAAAGACCCTCTTAATATCCTTCTTTTGTGCTTAATTGAAAATGAAATAGAAGGTATTATAGACTAGTTCCATGTAGGGTTTTTTGGTGGACACTATGCCTAGAGAGAAACAACCTACAAAATTCTAAAAGTAGGTTTCTATTGGCCCACACTTTTCAAAGAAGTTGGGGCAAGAGTAAGAAGTCAGGAAAACAGAAACTGTCAGCTCTTCCCTTGGTTCCAATATCAGTTTATGCTCGTTTCTTCAATGGGGATTAAACTTTATAGGGGAAATTCATCCACAATTAAGCAATCAACAGAGTGGATTCTAACTGCCACAGACTATTTTACCAAGGGGGTAGAAGCCAAACTAGTGAAGAATGCCATTGATATGGTTGTAATTAAATTTCTTGAAGAAAACATCTTGTCAAGATTTGGATGTCCTCAACATATTGTTACAAATAATGCAACAACTTTTAGCAATGTTAAAATGATTGAATTCTGTCAAAAGTATTCAATCCTTTTACATCAATCTACACCATACTATCCACAGGGTAATGGGCTAGTAGAGTCTTCCAACAAGAGCTTAGTTAAGGTCATTAAGAAGACTCTTGAAAACCATAAAAATGGTTGGGACAACCATCTTATTCATGCCATTCGGGCAAACAGAGTTTCTCCTAAAAGATCAACATGCAAGTCTCCTTTCCAATTATTTTATGGCAAGGAAGCAGATTTTCCTACTCATTTATCTTTGCCTATTCTGAGGTTTCTCCAATAATATTATGAAGAAAAAGATGATTCGTCAAGAAGGATTAATCAAATAATTGAGTTGAATGAAGACAGGGATGAAATTTAGTACAAGCTAAAGAAATACTAGAACAAGATGAAAGAGTTGTTTGACAGAAAGGCTAGAGAAAGAAATTTCAAGAAAGGTGACCTAGTGCTCAGATGGGATACAAGGAGAGAAGACAAAGGCAAGCATGAAAAATTTGACAACCTTTGGTTTGGTCCATTCAACATTGCAGAAGTCAAAGGGAACAATACATTTATTCTATAGAATCTGGAAGGAGAGTATTCCTCATTGCCAGTCAATGGGAGATACCTGAAACACTACATTCAGTATTGATTCTTCATTCATTCATCATCTGTAAATATTCAGAGAGTTTATTTATTTTTGAAAATTGCAAGTGAGTATATGTTTCAGCAAAGACTCCATAGCCCAAGGAGAAGGCACTTGGATTTGCTTGTTCTCTGCATCCCACAAGGGGAAGCAGTCCCCAGTTGGAGCTGATGTTGTAACATTATCTAGTTTTGATAAGTTAGCATATTAGTCAAATAATTTTGAAAATGTTAAGATAGGATATGGATGAAAAAGAATGAAAAGTTAAAATGTTAGGAAAATTTTATGTTTTATAGGCATCCATATCAATAAAATGTTAGGTGTTAGCTGCCCTAAATAAAGAAGGCAAAGGAAAATAAAATGTTAGGGAAGCAAAAGAAAAGGAAAGCTTCATTTTATGTTTTTGAAAATGCACAGGCTGCTAGTCTAAATGCACCATAATCAAACATCCATTGTGTTTCCATGTGCAGAAGAAATTGAAAGAAGAGTGAAGGTTACTTTAAGGTTTATATGCTTATTTTGGATATTAACACTATCCTAAGTTTTAAAAAACCCATAACCTAAGTATTAATCCCATATCACCCCTCCACCAATCCATTCCCTTCATATCATTTCCCTAAGTTCATACCCCCCTTATATTCCATATTTCCCGACATCACATTAAATGTCAATTCCTGACCCCACCAATCCATCCTATCACATCACATTAATTCTCCGCCATATCACTCTTCATCTCCGCCTATTGCCTCTCATCCAACGGCCCATGTGCAATTTCAGCCCTCCCCGCCATCCGAGCATTACCGCCACAGGGGGGGTCTGAAATGGGTGATATACCAAACCACACTTGCCCCTATGTGGTAGGTTCACAACGTTTTGGACCCCCCGTGAGAAAAATCACAAACCTCGCACCCCCCCCGAAGAGATGAATTCCTTATTCCCAATATCGCTTACCTGACCGTTGCACATCCACCATTCCTATGCTTCCACCTCATCTGCCCGTTAACCCCATCAAATCATATTCATTCCCTCCATAATCAATCCATTAAGAATTTAATTTGCTTAGCCATTAACTCAATGAACCCATGCCACCAACGAAAAACCAATACTCCTATATAAACCTTCTTCTTATCTATCTACACGTTACAAAATTCTTGTTTTATCACTGCCATTGATTCGATTACAGGTTGCTCGATAGATCCCAACACTATCAACTACCAACGACACTACCTCTATGATCATTTTCCAATTATTCCTTTTGTTCCTAGTCCCATAACTTTCTGTCTGTCTGTGAATTGTCTCCTTTTCGAATCAAGTTTTCACTATTAGCCTTAGCCATCATGCCTCCCAAGGAAAAAGGACCAGAGGAAATTGTTAATCCTCTGATCTATCCTCCTATAGATCTTCATGATATCCCTATGGCTGATAAAGACTACAAGATCCACGAAACACTTTGTGAGCTCAACCTCTTCGAGATGTATTTTTGGCTCGAAGATAAATACATTGAAAAATCAAATGATATCTAGCTATGGGAGTCAAACCCACCTCATTACATCTTTCCTCGTACCCAGAGCACTCCTGGTTTCATTAGAAAATGCCATGCCTCATATTTTCCAAGCCAAAGGGCCACCGTCAATCCCAATGGACAAATTTTATTCACCAAAACCCTTCAGGCTATTGATCAAATGATGCAAGCCCCCACATTCAACAATGCTACCCCATTTTCCTATGAAGCTCTGGTTGAAATATACTAGAAATTAGACTTTTCTAAGAAAGCTCAAACTCTTGAATTATTCTTAACAAAAGATGCTTCATTACTAAAGAAAAATCCTCCTCATCCCTCATCCATATTCCCTGAGAGAGCCACGTAGATGATCACTGTCATTTCCTACCTCCTTAGCTACTACTCTGACCAATTGGTAGATGAGGCCATTATAGGATTTTTATCTATCTTTTCTAATGATGCTAAGCCCTCAATTGTGTTCAATTTCAACCATTTCCTTCAAGAGTCTATTCATCAAAAGTTGGTCAAGTTTCCCACAGAGGAGGTATTAAAATATGACTTTTTCTTAGTCTATATGTTCTTATACGTTCAGGGGGACAACATGAACTTGTCACTGCAAAAGTTGAACGAGAAAGGAAACCAGTAGTCAGTCATTTTCTAGACCACTTTGGTTATGAAAGAGTAGAAAGAATATACTTACAAACAATTTACTAAGGTGTTCGTCCATCCAGCCATAACCCTCCTAAGCAGCAGAACTGAACCAAGGATTAGTGAAGAAATTAAAAAAGTCTTGCAGCTGTCAAAATAGGTACAAACAAGAGACTGGTACTTATATGAGAATTAAACAGAGATAAGGATTTTTTGATGTGATCTACCACCATATAAACTGCCAAAATTCCTCCCCATGAGGATTTTTTTCCTTAGAATACATCAAGCGGATGATCAACATTGATGAAGTCCATTTTGTTGTTGCCAAGAAAAAGTCTCTGTTTAAGATAAAAACGTAGGTTGGCCCATTCATTTAAAACAACAGAGCAGTAGGTCAAGAGGCTGACAAACTCCTCAGGGAAATGCAATTTAATCTTAGTTTTACCTGGTCCTGTGATCCATTAGGGATAATTTCCAGATTAAGGGTAGAAACCAAGTATACTCCTTATTTTCACACACCTAGGCCAGAGATAGAAAAATATAAGAATTAGCCAGAGTGTGTGAGAACACATTACAGGAGGTAGAAGAACAACAGGTATCCTCATCAACTATGCAGACTCCTACAATGAAAGAAAATATAGCCAAGAGGAGTAGATACGAAGAGTCTCCTTTAGGGACTGATATCTTTAGTGAGGAATTTAAAATCATGTACAGAAAGAAGCTAAGCTTAGCTCCAGACTAAGTCTTAGCAAAGAGTCAAAGAAACAAAATCTCATCACCACTAATGAGCCTCTTGTATCTTCATTAGTAGGTGATCCGTCTACAGAGGCTCCTACCACCTCCATGACCTCACAAGAGCAGCAACAGATTATGCACACATCTACATCTACTTCAAGCGAACCAGAGAAGATCATCATGGATATCTTCAAGGAAATAAAGGTCAGAAATGAAACCGTGAAGATAAACACATACAACCAATTTTGGAAACAAACCTCTGGTGCCCAAAGTAGGCTACGCTCAGCCTTTGACTTAAATAAGAGGAAAATGTAGATGGCATTCCTTCAGGCACAAGTTCCTCAGCCCAAAGGAGCATCAGGTTATAAGAAGACATATTTTGAGTTTGATGTCAAGGACATACATCCCATTGACCAAATGGAGATGCATAAATAGATTGGAGAAATGATATTTTCTACTATAACTAGCATAGCTATGACCTTGTCCAAGCTGCGTGTCACACTAGCAAATGTTTAGTCACAACGAAATATGGAGAAAGTTTCAGCTCTTTCCAAAGATACCAAGATTAAAACCTTGGAATATTTGGTAATTAAATTTGGTTATGATCCTGCAAACGTCAATGTTGTAGAGGAGTTGATCAAAAAGAAGAATTTGGACATAGAAGCACTAAGGAAACAATTGAAACTCCCAGCTACTGAAGATACTCTAGCCAAGGATATTGTAGAAACAAAGATTGAAAAGGCAGACATGATGAAAATAATCATGAAGTAGACTGCTCAGCTTAAGCAGATGGAGACATAGATGGAGAAAATAATCAAGGAAAAGGAGAAGGTTGCTAAACACACTGCTCCTTTAGAAGCATTTCCTATCATATTCATTTTTACTACTACTTCAGCTACCACCAATACAGGATAGGCTATAGACTAGTTGGCCAGTGCAGTTCAAAATATGTCCTTGCAGATTGAAGAGATTAAGAAATTACAAGATCAAGTAAAACTACTAGAGGATCATCAAAATAAGTGTGACATTTTTCATGCAGTAGAGATTCAGAGAGCTCAGAATCAAGTTGAGGCATGGAAGAAGTTATCCATTGAGTCTTCCGTTGGCTACACTCTTGGCAGTGTCAAAGAAATTATCTGAAACAACATCATAGAAGAGATTGATGAAATCTAGCCATGTATATAGATCTTTTTTTAGCAAAAGGAGTTAATGGAAAAGGCAAACCAGACAATTTCCAATATAAATGCTTAACTGGGAGAGATGCCTTCTACAACCAACAACATAATAAGGTTTCTCAATTCTAAGAACAGGTATGAACTGGATGATCTAGGAGTGGATGACAGGACTGAAACCATTCTGGAGGTAAAGAAAGTCCTAACTAAAAATAACTTGGTAGTGCAGTTAACTGAGAAGTGTCACACTCTGGAAATTGCAGTCAACAAATTTTTCACAAGAATTGATGCATTAAATAAGAAAGATCTTCCTTCATTGTTTGTCATCAATGATAAGCTAATGACCAGGGAGTATTACTTGAAGAAGCTACAGGATATTGTCAAGGACATAGCCAAGTCCTCCAACATCAAAGGTTCCATGACAGGCATGGCATTCTACGAGGCCATCAGTAACATATGTTTTATTCAGAATAAGATAAAACATATTTTTACTGTAAAACTAACTTTTTCCATGTATACTGAGGTAGATGAGATCTACCATAGAGTAACTAAAATATCAATTCCAAATGAAGGACAATGGGAAAGCTGTGCAAATATCAAGATTAGAGGACAGATCAACTTGTCCAGCACAACACTAGAATAGTGACCACTCAGTAACAATTTTCCACCAAAACAGGGCCATATGTTCAGATTCATTCTTTTGGACTGAATTTATTCTATTTGTGTTAAATTTTAAGTAATAATAACATGCCTTGTCACTCAGGCATTGATTGTAATATTTTGTATTTTTGTTTAAATATTTCGTTTTGTCGGAGTATTCAGGGTTGCACCCTTGAGCTAGTTACCAGACACATTTGTACTAAGCTGGAGCATCTTTTATTTAATAAAAGATTCTGGATTTACTTCATATGGCTTGTCTCTCCGTGAGTTATTTTCTTATGTTTTTCATTATGTATTCCTCATATAATTTATTTCATTTACAGTCATCTGATTAAAAATTTAATTGAGTTTCAGTTTCATATTGAATCCACTGTGAAGTTGTCATTTAATTAAGAGATTAATTTATAGGACTGTCTATTCTTGTAAATTCCTCTTTGAATTGAAATTGCACAAGATTTATGAAATGACTTGACTATATTTTGTTAATTAAGAAAACATGATTTTCTTAATTTCTGCTTATAAATGGTGAAATACTCTATCTGAATATCAAATCATTTATACTTCTCTATCAAGCGATCAAGCAAGGGTTCCCTAAACCATGGGCTGAGAGCCTCATTATCCCTATTTTTAAAAGTGGGAACGCAAATAACCCCTCTAAGTATCGAACAATTATGATCAGCCCTCTCTTAGCCAAGTTATATGGTATTATTTTGGAAAAGAAGTTGAGCATATGGATTGAAAGTAAAGGTAAGTGGGCTAAAGGCCAAGCAGGTTTTAGAAGGAAACACTAGGATCATTGTGGAGGAATTCCGCAATGATAAATCCAATCTCTTCTGTTGTTTTGTGCTTTAGAAAGGCTTTCAATGCGGTTCCTAGAAACAACCTATGGAATAGATTAGAAGAGCTAAAGGTTCCTTTCGAGTTGAGAGATGTTGTTATAAGGTTATATGAGAATGTAATTTCCAAGTTAAAGAGAAATGAAGGGTGGTCGGAAGATATTAAGTGCAATATCAGAGTTAAACAAGGTTGCCCCCTCTCCCCTACCCTATTTGGCATTTACATCGACAAGCTAAAAGGTTGTTTAGAGGAAGCAAGTTGTGCTGGGATGATCTTAGCTGGGATAGTCATCATCCTTCTTCTCTATGCTGATGATAATGTTCTCGCAAGGTGCCCATCTGATCTTGATAAGCAGCTTAGACTCCTTAAGGATTTTTTCTCTACCATGGGTATGATTGTTAACACAGACAAAACAAAAGTTATGATTATCAAATCCAAGAAGGAAACTTACGCTAATTTTATGTATGAAAATAGTAACCTGGAGGAAGTGTCTTCTTACAAGTATCTAGGAATTGATATTCATCACAAGCTCAACTGGAACTATAGCATTGAGAAAAGGATTAATGGGGGGTGGAAAGCTTATTTTGGTCTTGAAAATAATGTAAAATGACAAACCTTGGAATGTGGGATAGAAAGAAGTTCCTCTTTGAAACCTTAGTCACTCCTGTTATCTTATATGGATGTGAGGTTTGGGGTTTCAGCATTTCTAGAGAATCCTAGAGAAATATTGAGCAAATACAAAAGAGATTTATAATGTATAACCTCAAAATTAAAAGCAATACACCCTATCCTATTCTCCTTATAGAAGTGGGTCTTTCCCCTATCGAGAGCCTAGCTATGACTAGGCTTCTGTTGTACAAGCACAAACTCAATAACATAGGAGACCATAGACTTCCTCAGCTAGCTTTAAATTCCAGCCAAAACCACATAAGGCTCAAACAAGGTTGGTATAAAGACACTAGGGTCTGGTTAAACCATTAGGAGATCGACGAGAATGTTGCATTGCAAAACATTATTAACATTAAAAATATTGTTACTTATAAGTTCAAAGAAAATATGTGGTGTGAGAAAGATTTAGCAGCTAAAAGAAAATTAAGATATTATAAGGAGGTCATCAACCCCACCCTAGAAGATCAAAATTATCTCTCTGTCTTAACTAGCTCAAAGAATAAAATTAGTATAGGCAAGATTAGAACGAACTCTCATGAGCTCCATAGTGAAACGGGTTGTTGGGCAGTTCCTATAACACCGTGGATGGAAATGATCTACCATCTCTATGAGAATATGAACATCGAGGATGAAAATCACTTCCTCTTAGAGTGCCCCGCGTACAACCACATTAGATCTCAGTTTCGTAATCTTTGTTGCAATACTGACCTTCCTAGCCTTTTATGATGTCAAAATTATAGTGAGCTCGGGAGGCTTCTCCAAGCTTTTTGAGCATAGGAATAAAATCTTAAATCAAACTAAATAATTCATTTCTTTAGGTCCGATAGACCAAAGTATGGTCTAAGTGGACATTAACCATCATCATCATCATCATCATCATATTCTTCTTATCCATCACACTTAAAATCAAAATAACCATATGTATTTAAAGAACAACCTTTTGTTTTATTAAGGATCTTTTTAAGTTTAAGGCACCTGTTAAAAAGAAGTTCACTATTCATCCAACCATTAAAATCAAACAAAATATTTTAGATGCTTTGGCATAGCCAATTGACCTTAGGTTATCTCAAAGGACAACACAAGTGATAATGTTGATCACTAATATCATAGATGTCGACTTGTAGTAGGCCAGTGGCACCATAGTTTGTAGGCTTTGTTTTTTAACTCTGGAGGCCATTTAGAGCCTCATTGAATAAATATTTTGTTGTTGATATGTACGGAACTTGGTGAAATTTTGATTTATTCACCTTGACATGGGTATATATATGAGAAAACTTTGCATATTTTGTGTCTATTGGTTTGTAATCATGGTTTTAAATCTTAAAAATAGTTTTTTTCATTAAAATTTAATTATTTCATGTGTTTTTTAAAAACGGTTCATTGAGATCTAACTAGTCTCGGTTTGATTGGTTCTGGTTTGAAACCCAGTTTATTAGGTGGATCGGTCTGGTCACCGGTTCCGGTTTGTAAAACTATGAATTTGACTAGGTTTGACTTTGACCGAAACATCCTTCATTGATGTAAAATTGACAATGAACACTTCTTATAATTGTTTGGATTACATCAAGTTGGTAGCTCCACTATTGGATGGTTGAAAACCCAGGTCCTAGGGTTTAGGTTGCCTAAATTAAGGACATACCTGAACCTTTTCAAGGGATTTTGAAGTAGCAAGTCATTGAGTTTTGGTTGGAGATCCAAGTCATTGGATTATCCTAAAAAATATGTTTCTGTTAGTATATGGCAAGCCCCGAGAGGCCTCCTGGTTTGAGATATATTCACATTTTAGTTGGTGACCCCAATATTTGTGCTAAAACCCCAAGAGGTGGTGACTTGGCATATTTTCATTGGCTATGGGCATCAACAAGTAAGCATGAAGGTTCCTTGTCATATTTTGTGAGGAATTACTTTAAGAAAGGCTATCACACACCCATAGGACATATGTAAGGTCTATAAAGAGTAAGTGGCCTTTTCTTAGGGATAAAGGTAATTAATTAGTTTTATTAAATAAGATAACATTATTAAAATAAGAGAAAGGTGTTTTAAGGCCCTAATTTTTCTCTATTTTTTTTCATGAAGGATATTCTCCTTATTTATAAAATAATTCTTATGCCCACCTAATCCTAAAAGTCTAATCTCTCATAATAAGGGCAATAACCCTCTTTCTTAGCGCGCAAGATATTAATTAAATTAATTTTAATATATTTATGAATCCTCCTAAAAGCATCTCCAACGTTTACCTAAAAGCCCCTCCAAACGCTATAAAAAGAGACCTCCATATCCTCACAAGATACACAAAAAAGTTATTATCGTTTGACTTATTACCTCTCTGAAAGTTTTCAGCCTCCTCAGGACAGGGAAGCATCTTGAGGAGATAGGGTTTCCTGTCTTTGATTTTTGGTTTAGGGATTTATTTTATTGTAGGTCAATTTTTTGATGAAGAGCAAAGGTCTAGTGAACATTTCAGGATAAATAAGTCTTGGCTAATTGCAACCCTTCTGAACTATTTATACCTTCGAAACTATTGTTCTTACCTTCAAACCTATGATTGGAGTGCCATTATATTGTTGGAGTGCCTTCGTGTTGCAAAACATTTGGGTACAGTTTTTTAGCATAGAATTTCCACAAGGAAAAATTCATTGAAAATTTAGTGAGTGTGAATTAAGGTTTGCAAATTGGAATACACATGTATATTTGTCGAGACAGTGAAGACTAAAGACTATTGATCCGACCTTGCAAGCAGTTATCTCTAGAAGAATTGTGACTATGTCCTGTAGCATCATTAGAATGATAGTAGTGCTTCTAAAGGTCATTTGTTGAAAGAAACACGTTATAAGTCTCATCATAAGTACAATTGCACTCCATCAACAAGAAGGGTTCAAGGATTGTATTTGAGGTATGTGATCTAAGGTAGTCTCTCAATTATAATAATCATCAATTCAATTCATACCTAAAGTAATTGGTAGCAGTACATCCATCTTGTCTTCATGCGAATATTTGAGCCTTGGCCTATCACTACCGAGATTTGGCATATATCCTATGTTTGTTAATATATGACAATGATCCTCATTGTGATCTCATTATGTGTCAGTATCTTGGTAGGATCAAATGCACTAAGCCAATAATTGACTTCAAATTATTTTGTGATTGCGGACATCACTGATTACACATCTGTGAGTATTCATGTTCAATTGTTGAATCCTCAATTTAACTACAATATTGAAAATAATAGTGGGATTTGAAAATACATTGTATAAAATTCTTGATATAAGTAAGCATTCATAAGAATTCAAAGAATTTGACAATATATCATTTTGGAGGCAGAGTCTCATCATAGTCTTACAAATAAAAGGAAAAAATGCTTGTTGTTAATGTTATGTGTTATGGGTTTGTATTTTGGCTTGCTTACAGATCTGTAGCTCTAGGTTTGTCAATCAAGTCCATTAGGTTTGATATGTCTTGTATGTTAGTAGTTGTTGAGTAAGGACTTGTTTGTTCTTGTACTATTCCACAAACCCTTTTGGACTGTAGTATTTCCCTAAGTGTTTGTTTCTTGCCACCATATTTTGTTCTTAAGTATAAGTCTATTGTAGGGTTTCTTGGCTAGGTTTGTTAGCATTTACATTTATCCATCATTCTGGTTAGGGGTTTTCTCCTATTAATGGAATATGGGATTTGGTTTAAAACACATTCCAAGAACCTAATAGCATTATCTGAGAAGCCATACGACATATGATTGCATCCCTTCTTGGGTGGAGTTTGAGTGCATTAGAAGAAAGGCATAGGGATGACCTGAGACATCTTGGAGTGTGCCATTATCAGACATTTGGGATCAGCATTTGTAGCAATACATGGTGTTTATTCAGGGATGTTGATAGCCAATGTTGTGAGCACTTGAATGCTCATATATTCATGTGAAGTGCAGTGATTTAGTAGTAATTTGAAGTGGTCCTTGACTACATGCAATGATGTGAAGTGGTCATTGGTAGTAGCTTGTAAAGTGATGAGAAATGGTTAGCTTGTGCAGTTGGCAGTTGATTTAGCAGGGTTGATTGTCAGGTTTTGATGTGGAGTGCAGTGATCAGTTTGGGCAATATTGTGCAGTGATCAGCTTTAGAAGTATTGTACAGTGGTCAATGGATACCAAGACTTGGCATGATACACAATATATTCTTTACAAAATTATTATATTGATTCATAGCATAGGGGGATCCAATCTGAAAATTGTGAAACGTGGTTTGTCGTTTCTTCAGGGTGATTGGAGACACCTTCAGGTAGTGGCCTGAGAACTCTTTCGGGTGGCAAGGTGTTGCTAGGGCAAGTCATAGCCTACAAAGGGTGTTATGGCATCCTTTCAGTTGGTGCTGATAAATCACAAGGCATTGGGGTGTCCTTTTAGTTGGAGTGTTGTGGCATCTATCATGATCGTTGTTTGAAGGTGGGCCCTTCCAAACCCAAAGGTATGGCTTTCATTATGTAATTGGGTATTTTTTCTTGCTTATCATGGAAACTTTTGGGCATGGATTAGTAGGGGGATTCGAAGGAAAGAAAGGGCTTGGTTTTTACTCTTGTCCCTATATCAAATCCAGTGGTTAACCTTGTATCCTAGTTCCATGTGATCTCCTTTATTGTCCACTAGCTTTAGGAGGGGCACTACATGGGAAGTCTCAATTTTCTTTGCATGATCCCACTCCCCGACACCACATACATCACTTCCCTCTGCTTCTAATGACCCCCTTTCACATGTTTCCCATTTGGATCCACATTTGTCCATTGGGTCCACAAGGAGTTAGCATTCCCCTTCCCCTTGTCCACACTTTGGGCCGGGCCTGGAATGATGCCCTAAAGGTTAATGAAACTAAAAAGAGAGTAAAAATCATAATTTGGCCACTCTCAACAATAAATGTACCATAAAATGCAAAATATGGTTGGGACATACAAAATTAGGATGTGGGAAAAATCCATCATGAGCTCTACCCCTTTATTACTATGGAAATCACCGTGGTTCCTAGAACCCCTATTTTTTCCCCCTACATCATTAAGGAACCCATGATTCTCCCAACACCTTGTGGGTGATGAAATGCCCAACCTTAAGGGGTTATTCACTTCTATATCATTCACATCATGCTCTCATTCCTTGGATCCCTGAGTAGTTATAAAAGAAAAATCAATAAAAAGGCAAAAGGCATATGAAGAAGGGTGGAAAAACGAAGGTCGAGGTAACTCATGTACCACAATTTCTCCCTCCTACATCTATACACCCAAGTATGGGCTTCCCTCATCATAGCTAACATTGTACCATGGCATGTGGCTTGGAGCCTTCTCCTGATGCCCCACTTTGTTCCATCATTATATCACATGAGACCTACCACATGACAGATGTACTATGGACCTGTAACTCCCTTAGAGGTTGAAACCACCTAATAGGGTCCTTGATTAACCTCTTTCTTTAACTTGGAGGCACTTGTACACTCTAAAACCCATTATAGAAGGGCATGCCAATATTAAGTGCCCACCTAATTCCATGATTTGTAAGCTCATTTGATCAATTACACTAATTATTTGTTATACTAGAAGGTGAGGAGACACATTGGATATTTATACAAGATTGCAGGTGGGTCCCTATGTTAGGGTTTGGTATCCCTATATGGAAGCTAAGCCCTTAAGAGGGTCTTAATGACATTTGTAGGGTATGCGTTGAGAGCCATGGGTGTCCACTATAATAGAGAGCATATTTCCATTCCATGGGATCCTTAAGTACCATTCATTGTTCAATCTTGTTCCACTTGTTTGAGGATGATGGTGCACCTAGACCACCTTTCTCAACCAGCTACACACATGGCAGTTGTTATAGGGCCCATATGGGGTTATGTCTTACCATGGGAGACAAATAGGGGACTTGCATGATTTTTTTATCCCTTCCATATGGGATACATGCTTGCTCAATTCAATTAGAGAGCCATGTGGATGATTTTGTGTCCCACAACCACTTGGGGCACCACAGGTCATTTTCTTGAAGATCAAGGGGCCATCCCCTTCACCACATGTTGGAGTTCATTTGGCCTTCCAACAACCCTTGTAGCTACTTGTCTATCATTCTATCCCTCTTGAGAGGCTAATTATTCTTATTATGGAGCCATATGGTGGGATTGTCACCTAAAGGATGTTATTTTTCAAATTATTTTATTATTAGGGGCATCATTAGGCCTAATTAGGCAAATCAAATCCCTTAGAGGATCATATATATTGATAAGAAGCTCATTACATTCCACATAATCATTTGGATTGGTTACTCTTTAGAGAAAAGAACACGAACCTGCAGTTTAGTGGATGAATTGGAGATTAATTGGTGAATGATGTTTGGATAATTGATACCTTGTCTTGGAGGTTCATTTTTGAAAATGTGATGGACGGATATAAAACGTTTGTCATGTAAGTACTCTTTTATGGGAAATTTTTCATGTTTCATGTCTAATGTATGAGCGCTATGCTTTGATTATGCTTGTGCCATAATTATTTATTAGAAATTCAATAAACACTTGTAATCTTGGCTCGTTGCATATGTTACACATCTTGGTAAGAATATTGACTTATTCCTAGGGATGGGTTGATGCCATTCACCTTGAAACTCCATTATTTTACAAAACGAAGTTAAAATTTCTCTTATGACCTAGTTGCTGCCTCTTTAGGGCTAGCGAAGTTGCATGAGGACTCCTTGGTAGGGAAAAAAATAAGATCCTAAATCAATTTCACTTTGACTACATTCTCCCCAATTGGCTATTCATTGATCTTAAGTCCTTAGTGATCACCCTAAGATTTTCCTTTTTCACAATTTTTTTGCCCTAACCCTTGACGACCTAGCTAGGGCATCCAATGAATTCCATTTAAGACATCAGTTTGTAGAGCGAGTTGGCAAGGAACTGTGCTGGGGTGTCTCCCGCTAGCCTTCCACTTTTGAAGTCAATTCCACAATCGGTTTGTGAGAAACACAAATCCATAGCTCCAAAATCACTTGGATTTAGGCCTTCCTAGGTTAGCGCCCTTCCAAGGGGTCTTTTGTGCTTGAAAAATAAAGGAATTTCATATTTTATTCATCCCTTATTCCCCCTTGCTTGACCTAGATTCTCATTTGAAGATTACACCCCAAACCCTAGGTCCTATTTGGGTTCCCTTGGGCTTCTTTGTGGTCCCACATCTCTACCATTCCTTATATCACAAGGCCACTCAGAAACCTTGCCTCTAAAAGGAACCTTAGGTCTAGGGCATCCCTCATTAAGGAATACCTATATTCCCTAGGTCTAAGCCTCGATTGAGCCTTTCTTAAAGAGCCCCTCACCTTGCTTCTAAAGTAAGAAAGCCCTATTATTTGAGTTTGCCTTGTGAATGGGCTCATGAAATCACTACCTATTCTATCATTGACTCATCATTCCTAGCAATTTTATTATATTGGGACTCCTCCCATCAGTGAAAGTCAGTAAAGAGAAGGGGAGATTGACTGAGGTGATAATGGGTCTTTATCCCATTGTCACCACTTGATATAGTAGTAGTCCCTTTGAAACCCCTCCTTGGACCCCTGCTAAATTGAGCGGTAATATTTTTGTTGTCATTGTCAGGGACAGAAGACGTGTGTATTGTTTTACTCATGACATCATTGATATATCCTTTTGGAAACTCCATTGGAAGAACGAAGCCCTAGTTCTTCGTTGAACTTTAAGTTCAATGCTTGTAAGGTGAAGTAAACATCTCTCTAGGCATCTCTAAATTCACCTTGTCAAATCCATATCTAGAATCCTATAAATTTCTCACTGGAAAGGTCTATTTTATATGTTTCAAGATGAAAATTCTTGATCTAGTGATCATAATGTCATTAGAAACCAAGAAATTTTTAATGCCCCTCTTAGTGAATTTTTGGGAGTCATGAAGTTGAGGAGCCTCCCCAATGTACTGAAAGAGGGTTATGGTTCTTCCCAAGATATGATGAGTGTATTCCACCTTGTTAATTCCTCGATAATAAAGATAATGTGATTATAGATGTGTGTGAGCAATTTATCTCCTTATTCCATGAGGAGGTTATGCCCGAGCTTGTTGTGCATTGAAAGTTTATGAGCTTGGTTGTTGAGGTCTCCATATTCTCATTGCAAGAAAGGTTGAATGGGTTGGTTTTCTATTTTCCCTCTTCATCGATGACCCTTGATGCATGGTCCTCAAATATTCCCACCCCCCACCCTTAACATTCATCAAGAAAATCTTGCAAGGGGAAATGTGCTATTTGGGTCCCTTGCCTCATAATGGTTCATAAGGGAAAAAAAATTATACTGATCTAATGATGTCTCGGTTGCATTGGCTCTATGACTACACTTAGTGTTAGATTAATGTAATATGCATGTTAGAGCAGGATGCATTTCATGTTGATTTTTGCATTATACTATGTTATAATGTTAGATTAGGTGTATTTAGACCAAAATTACATTTAGAATTAAAATTTTATTTCTTGTTGACTTTTATGGCCTAACAAAAGCATGGGAAACCATGAGACACCACAAAAACATGTTTCCCCGTGTCCTTAGTCTTTGATATCTAGGTAAAAAGTCTACGGTCCCAAGAGATTGTTGGTGTTCTCATTCTCATGACCTCCCTGTTCTAGTATGTTTGTGCACTCTACTAAGAGATCATGTCCCAGTTGGAGCCAGATGTTACCCACCATTTGTGGGTGACACCCATAGGATAAATTTTCCTCCTAGATGATCCTCAATTGGCAGCCAACAACCCCTTTCTGCTATCATATTGCTCAATGTGCCATAATCTCTGCCACCTGAGCCAACCATTAGTCACCCTTGCCCATCTGTGATGATTGTATGTTTAAAGGTGGTCCTTCCAACCCTGAACATGTGGATTTCATTATGTAGTTGGGTATTTTTGCTTTTTTATCATGGAGACTTCTAGGCATGGATTAGTGGGTGGATTCGATGAAAATAATGGGCTTGGTTTTTACTCTTGTCCCTTTGTCCAAATTGGTGGTTAACCTTGTATCCTAGTCCTATGGGATCTCTTTCATTTGCCACTAGATTTAGGAGGGGCACTATATGGGAAATAGTCATTTTGGTTGCATAGTCTTACTCATCAACACCACATACATCACTCCCCTCCTCTTATTATGACCCCTTTGCACATGTTTTCCATTTGGGTCCATAAGGAGCTAGCCTCCCCCCCGCCTTGTCCACACTTTGGGTCGGCCCTGGAACGATTCCCTAAAGTAAAAAGAATAATTTTACCACTCTCAATAAGAAATGTACCATAAAATGCAGAATATGGTCAGGAGATACAAATTTAGCACGTGGGAAAAAGCCATTATGAGCTCTACCCCCTTATCATTATGGCCATCACCCTGGTTACTAGAGCCTTATATTGGCATCATGCATCATTAAGGAACCCATGATTCTCCCAACACCTCATGGGCGTTGAACTGCCCAACCTTAAGGGGGTATTCACTGTTATATCATTCACATCATGCTCTCACTCCCTAGAGCCCCGAGAAGTTATAAAATAAAATTCAATAAAAAAGGAAAAAGGCATATCAAGAAGGGTGGAAAAACAAAGGTCGAGGTAACTCATGCACCATGATTGCTCCCTCCTACATCTATGTGCCTAAGTGTGGGCTTCCCTCATCATAGTTACCCTTTTACCATGACATGTGGCTTGGAGCCTTCCCCTGATGCCCCACTATGTTCCATCATTATATCACATGACGGATGTACCATGGACCTGTCACTCCCTTAGAGGTTGCAACCATGTAATAGGGACCTTGATTAACCTCCTCCTTGAACTTAGAGAAACATGTACACTCTAAACCCCATTATGGAAGGGCATGCCACTATGAAGTGCCCACTTGGTTCCATGATTTTTAAGTTCATTTTCTCAATTATACTAATGATTTGTTGTACTGGAAGGTGAGGAGACACATTGGATATTATACATGATTGTAGGTGGGTCCTCATATTTGGGTTTGGTCTCCCTATATGGGGTCCAAGCCCCTTAGAGGGTCTTAATGGAATTTGTAGGGTATGTGTTGAGAGCCATGGGCCTCCATTATAGCAAATACCAGATTACCATGTCATGGGATCCTTCATAACCATTAATTTCTTGCTTTTGTTCCACTTGTTTGCTGATAATGATGCACCTAGACCACCTTTCCTAGCCGACTACACACTTTCACCATACACTTGGTAGTTAATCCAGGGCCCAGATGGGGTTGTGTCTTACCATGAGAGACAAAGGTGGGGCTTGCATCATTGTTCTATCCCTTGCAAATGGGATACATGCTTGTTTCATTCAGTTGTAGATCTGCGAGGATGATTTTGTGCCCCCACAACCACTTAGGAGCACCATAGGTCATTTTCTTGAAAGGGGCCATCTCCTTCACCACTATTTTGGGAGCCCTTTTGTTCATTTTGGCACATGTTGGACTTCATTTGGCCTTCCAACAACCCTTCTAGCTACTTGTGTATCATTTTAGCCCTCTTGAGAGGCTAATTATTCTTATTATGGAGCTATTTGTTGGGTTTGTCACTCAAATGATGTTATTTTTCACATTATTTTGTTAATAGGGGAATCATTATGCCTAATTAGGGAAATTGAATCAATTAGAGGATCATATATATTGATGAGAGGCTCATTTCATTCCTCAAAATCGCTTGGATTTGTATATGTTTGGATAAAAGAACTCAGCCTTGCAATTTAGTGGATGAATTGGATATTAATTAGTGAATTTTGATGTTTGGATAATTTTTATCTCGTCTTGGAGCTTCATTTTTGCAAATGTGATGGATGGATATAATATTTTTGTCATGTAAGTTCTCTTTTAGGAAAAATTTTTCATGTTTTATGTCTAATGTATGGAACACTATTCTTTGATTATGCTTGTGCCCTAATTATTTATGTGAAATTCATAAAACACTTGTAATTTTGGCTCATTGTATTTGTTACACATTTTGGCAAGAAGATCGATTTATTCCTAGGGGTGGGTTGATACCTTTCACCTTGAAACTCCATTATTTTTCAAAACAAAGTATAGATTTCTCTTGTGACCTATTTTTTTCCTCTATATGGCCAGCAAAGTTGCATGAGGACTCCTTGGTAGGGAAAAAAAATCTAAATCAATTTCACATTGACTCCATTCTCCCCAATTGGCTAGGCACTGGTCTCAAGTCCTTGGTGATGACCCTAAGTTTTTTTTTCACAATTTTTCTACCCTAATCCTAGATGGCCTAACCTAGGGAATCCAACGAATTCCATTTGAGCCATCATTTTGTGGAGTGAGTTGGAAAGGAATTACGTTGGGGTGTCCCCCACTATCCCTCCAGTTTTGAAGCCAATCCCAAGGTCGGTTTGTGAGAAACACCAAGCCCTAGCTCCAAAATCACTTGGATTTAGGCTTTTCTAGGTTAGTTCCCTTCCAAGGGGCCTTTTGTGATTGAAATATCAAGGGATTTTCATCTTATATTGATCCCTTCTTCCCCCTTTCTTGACCTAGATTCTTGTTTGAATATTACACCCTAAACCCTGGGTCTTGTTTGGGTGCCCTTGGGTTTCTTTATGGTCCCACATCTCTATCATTCCTTATCCATAAGGCCACTTAGAAACCTTGTTTCTAAAAAGAACCTTAATTATAGGGCATCCCTTATTAAGGAATACCTTTATTCCCTAGGTCTAAGACTCCACTGAGCCTTTCTTAGAGATCCCCTCACCTTACTTCTAAAGAAAGCAGGCCCTATTATTTAAGTCTCTCTTCTAAATGGGCTCATGAAATCACTAGCTATTCTATCATTAACTCATCATTCCTTGTGATTTAATTATACCATGAATCCTCCCATCAGTGACAGAATGTAAAGAGAAGGGGACATCGACTGAGGTGAGATTGGGTCCTTGTCCCATTATTTCCACTTGATCTAGTAGTAGTCCCTTTGGAACCCCTTTTAGGAACCCTGCTAAATTGTGCAGTAAGAGGCTAGGTGGTAATGATGAGGGATGTCCACATATTTAAGTGTATGAATGTAGGATGGAGAAATCATGGTACATGCATTACCTCAGCCCTTATTGTTCCACCCTTCTTCATTTTCCTTTTTCCTTTTATTTACTTTTATTCTATTTTACTGCTCCGAGCTCTAGAGGATGAGAGCATGTTGTGTTGAATTTCCATGACCCTAGTGCTAGGATAGAATCTTAAAATCTCTGACACTACCAAAACAAGAATCTCAACAAAGCTACTTTTCACAATGGAATATAAACAATCGTAAATCACACATGCACAAGTATACACAACTTTTTACAAAATTTTCAACTCAACTTTGTTATATTAATCAACATATAATACAACTGTATAGGGCTCCCATACAAGGGATAATGGCCCTAAATTATCCACAAATACAAGAATACAAGATACAATGACAATCAAACTCAACATCTATGTCGTATTGTTGAATTTAAGCTTCTATGATCCATAAGTTTAATGAGAATATTTTTCGGCAGAGATCACATTATAGTATTTTTGTCGACGCATTTCAAACCAACGAGTGTGGTTCATAATGAGGACAAGTTGAACAACCAGATCATGGCTATAGTTTAAATAAGGAGAACAGGTATTCCAATGGCTATATTTGACTAGGAAACAACTATTTTGACAAAGAAATGGTTAAATTTGACAGGTCAAATTGACTGGACTGAGGGAGAGGAAAAGTTATTAAAGTTATGATTATTATCAAAATTATTGTTATATAAATTACGAGCATTTGAATTTTATTTTATTTATTTATTTATTTTTTTGAAAATTAATAAAATTAGTTGCTCAATTATAATAAAAATATATAAATGGTTAGTAAATCATTAAGGAAGTTAGTTTTTTGGCTAACTTAAAATTGCTAATAGGAATACTAGTTAAATGATTTTGTATATTGTGAAATAATTATGAAATAAAAATATACATCAATATTATAGTAAGGAAAGATATGTAAAAATATACCTTCCTAATTTAATAAGTAAATAGTCAATGAGTTATATATATATATATATATATATATATTATAGACATAAAATATAAGAATTAACTCACAAGACCTTGCCCTATTAATAGCCTATTTAAAAACACAAATGAATGATCTAAAAAGGATGAATATATATATATATATATATATATATATATAGATATATATATATATATATATATATATATATATATATATATATATATATATATATATATATATATATATATATATATGAAGAACTAAATACATGTATATTATGAAAACAAAACCTTAAATCATTTACTGAATTAAATATATAAGTAGTTAATTAGTTATTATGCAAATTAGTTTCTAGAAAAAAAAAAAAAACTCACATGACCTAAACCAATTAATCTGCCTATCTATAAATAAAACAAAACCAATTATAAAAATATTAATGTGTGTGTGTGTGTGTGTGTGTGTGTATATATATATATATATTTATATATCTGGAGGGAGTGAAGGAGAATAGAGAGACAAGAAGGGAAAAATGACAATGATCAAACAAGGCAAGGCAAGGAGGGGGAAAAACAAGGAAACCGAGCCGGGGACGGGGGGAGAGGGAGGGAAAAATGGGGAGGTGGCTAGGAGGAGAGGGCAGGGATCCAACAACTACTAATCTTCCACCCATCATCCCTATTGAGGTTTTTTGGTCTTCTTTTGATTTCTATAGCTTCCCTAAATTTACGGTGATGGAAATGCGCCACCTTGACGATAACATGGGCTTCCTCAATACATACATGGTGCTTCGTCTTCTCTGCATGTTCAGCCAGGGCAGAAGACCGAGTTCTCCTATGTTTTATGTCGGCTGAGTGTTCATTAATCCTTTGGTTAATAGAGTGACCAGTCTCACCAACATACGACATCCCACAGGAGCAAGGAATAACATAGACACCTTTCATGTCCTTGGGGTCAATCGGGTCTTTTACTGATCTAAGGGAGTTACGAATGGTGTTAAGGGATCTAAAGTTAGAGGGAACATTATGCTTCATGAGAATTCTAGCAATCTTATCAATTGTCCCCTGGATGAAAGGGATATGAACCCCTGAGACTTACTCTTTAGGGTCTTTCTTATCCAATGAATTCTTGCTGGCTTTTAGGAAAGCTTTCTCACTGAGGTGCCTACTATAACCATTACTGGCAAAAACATTAAGGAGATGAGCCTTCTCTTTATCGAGGCTCTTTTCATCAGAAATCATAAGAGCCCATGTAGCTAGCGTGTTCAGAACACCTAACTTTTGGGTGGGGAAATGATGGGAACTGGCATGAAGATACTACTCGGTATGAGTTTTTTTTCTTTTGAAACACTTGGTGGGAGACCAAACTGTCATCATTCCTACAAATGAGAACATCAAGGAAGGGAAGTTTCCCATCAAATTCCTACTCCATAGTGAACTTTAGGGAGGAGGACTGATTATTGAGATGATTAAAGAAAAGATCCAACTCTTCTTGGCCATGGGGCCAGATGACATTCATGTCATCCACAAATATCTTCCAAATCTTGGGAAGGAGTCGAGCAGAAGCTAGAGCCTTGGATTCAAAATCTTCCATAAAGATATTAGCAACAACCGGGGATAGGGGGGAGCCCATGGCAACACCATAGGTATGCTCAAAGAACTCACCTCAAAGCTGAAGAAAGTTGAAGTGAGACAGATCTCCACTAAATGAGCGATATCAGGGTCTGTGAGGCGGTTGATGACATCGATGGCCTCTTTTATAGGAATGCACATGTAAAGGGATACAACATCAAAACTAACAAGCATGTCCCCGAGGTCAAGCTTTATGCCCTTAAGCTCTTCGATGAAAGATGAAGAGTCTTTGACAAAAGACTCTGTGAGGCCAACTAGGGGTTTAAGTTTTGAGGCAAGGAATTTTGCCAGAAGGTAAGTAGGACCACCAATGGTATTGATAATGGGCCTTGGGGGGGGGCCTTCTTTGTGAATCTTTGGAAGCCCATAGATCCTTGGAGTAATGGGGCTACTCTCAATTAGCTTATGGCTAATGGAAGCCACAGAGTTACTAGACTTGATGGCTAGAGCCACTGCCATTTATATCCTTTTCAAGGGATTATTGGAGAGCTTCTTGTAGCTTCCACTATTATAGAGATGATCCAACATCTTATGCCGATAATACTCCTTGTTAAGGATGACGGAAGCCCCTCCTTTATCAGCTTTCAGAACCACTATATCTTTATTGTGGTTTAAGGATTTGAGGGCCTCAAATTCATCCCTGCTAATGTTGCTTCTAGGGGGCTTAGCCTTCCTAAGGACAACGGTGAAATCTTTCCTTATAGTGTCCTTAATATTATCGAGTAAGCCCTTAATCCCAAACTCTATGTTACATATAATGTATTTAATTGAGATATTTTTAGGGTCTAGGGAAAAATTTAAACCCTTACCCAAAATATTAAAGACATAAGGGGAAAGGATCTTCTCATTAAAACTATGTTATATCTCGTCCTGTCGATCCTTCGCCTTTGTTTTGTTCTTTAGCTGCCCCTTAGTCCATCAAAGGAAAACACATAAAGACTCTAGGAGGGATGCCACCTATCACTATTGCAAGTCACTTCTGCTTCAATGAACACGAGCTAATGCATTGTGCTCTTCTAGGATTTCCAATACATGAGCTCCAATCCTCCAATCTAATAGTCCACTAGTCTATCAATTTATTGCACATTAAGCTCCAACAACGTCACCCAACCTTTAGCTATCAAGCTCTCTTTATGACTGCTTGTCAAGGGCTACTTTGGGCTACCAACATGTTTCCCTCCACCATTCCAATGGAACCCAATCCAATCACTATAGAATCTACTCCTAGTTAGGTTTTCTACTCACCTAAGAAAACCCTACCATAATGGTTCTCACCGACTGCAAATAATCCCATCAAATCTAGTCAATACTTGACACAAAACAAGGCAAAAAAAAGTTGCAAACATACCCTAGGTTTTTTATTCAAACTGTTGTAGCATTGTGATCTAGTTATGGCATAACCATGGTCCACGTCAACCCTTATAAACTACCTCACAGACCTCTCTATAGTTGCGGCCTCCTCATTCCCTGCTCCTCCTTCCTTATTTGGTTGTTAGGGCTAGTATCCACCCACACTAAGGCTTACCAATACTCTCAACTCACCTATCTAGCTTGAGGAAGGTTTATGGCACCCTAAATAGTTGATTGTCCCTTGTTTTTGGGCATTTCGACCCTCTCCACAAGAAGCTACAGGTCTCGACCTATGTCTGCAACAAGACAAAGATTGTGGCTAGAGAAAGACCACCACAAACATACTCAATACAATCAAGAACCTTTCCCAATAAACTCAATCTGTAATATGATCCAACTTGGCCCTCAAACAGTCACAAGAAAACATAAAAATTCTCCTTAAATCTTCGCTAAGGTCTTCTCCTAGGATCTGTGACCCAAACAAAAGTTTTCTTCATCTTCTATGAGCTTCTTTCTTCACTCCTTTGTTTCCCTTGTGTTGCACTTTGGATGTGCTCAAATTAACATCAATCACCTCTGATTTATACCAAACAAGAGGGCTCCACCAAATTTCCTAAGTGACATGTCTTTTGGACATTTCTGTTAAAACTTTGGTACCAGAGGACAAGTGGTTCCCTAAGGCTTTGATCTTTGGCATAGGGAAAAGTGTCCAAATTTATTTGTACTCTTCTCCTAAAGTGACTTTATAAGTGGTAAAGTCAATTTAATTTAAAAGTGACTTTATAAGTGGTAAAGTTACATTCTAATTTAAAAGTGACTTTATAAGTGGTAAAGTTACATTCTAATTTAAAAGTGACTTTATTAAAGTCAATGAAGAATTAGAAAGTGAAAAAGTGACTATGGAAATAAAATTCTAAGTGGGTCTTTATTTAAATGGGTGAGTTAAAAAATAAAAAGTGGGAAATAAATACACATTTATTCTCATCCCTATATCTAAATGAATCCCACACATTAGATCTTAGGGTAACCCAAAGGTCATTTAGAGAATAAAACGAGAAGAGAAGAGGAAAATATTAATTCATTCTTTCATGAGCATTTGAGAGAAAGAGAAGAGAGAGCAAGGAGAAAATTTATGAGCAGTGAGGAAGTGAAGGAGAGCAGCAAGAAGACATTTCAGCAAATCTGGGCAGCAACATTTATTGGCACACATCCAAGGAAAAACTATACAGTAGGAGAAAGGAATAGAAATCGAGGAAGAGGGACAACAACAAGGGCACAAATTTTGAGGCATATTTGGGCATGAATTTCAAGGAAGATTTGGGCACTAATTTCAAGGCAGCCATACTGCTAAAATCCATACAGTCCGTACAACAAGTTCTGGGCATGTTTTGTCAAGGCATGTCGTACAAAATTTAATGTTGTTTTATTGCTGGAAAATTTTATGTTTTGGTTGTTTTCTTATTGGCACTATTTTCGAGGCAGAGTTCAAGCACGAAAATCAAGATAAGTTGTAATTTGTGGTCACTGAAATTTTTGTTATGTATTTCAGTTTCTCTATAAAATCATTTTCAGAAATAAATAAGAGCTCTCAAACTGGTTTTCCCCAAGAGTTGTAGGGGGGTTTTCCAGGGTCACATTGACCAAAAATCACTGTGTTATTTTCTGTGTGTGGCTGTCATAATTTTGCTGTGTTTTATTTATGCAATTTCAGCAGTTGTGAGATCTCTAAATTTTTGTCTTCAGAAAAATATTGTCATTTCCAAATTTTAGAATTTTTATCATGCTTGGATTTAAAACTAAAAGCATGGAGTGATAAGGAAAACTGATAATCGAAGTGGGGGTTGAAATTCTTCATGGTATCAGAGCTTGATTGGCTGAAAAGTGTAATTTGGGATAGCAAAGTGAAAATTACAGCAAGTTGATTTTTACACAAAAAACAAAAACCTTCACCACAGATTTGAAAATTTCAGTTTGGTAGGACAGTGAAACATGTCTTTGGGTTTGAGAGTTGAAGATAGGTTGGATGGGCAGAACAATTACATTGCATAGAAGGAGAGATTCCAGAGCATCTTTGAGGAAGCGAAAGTTTGGGGCATTATGGTAAATATCACACAAAACCCAGTAGTAGTACCTGCTAACCCTGTACAGTTGGTAGAGTTTATAAAAAAGAATGCTAAGGAAAAATGATTGATTCTGGAAGGAATCAAACATCATGTCATTCCTCATGTGAGAGGAAAGACTTATTTACATGAGATGTGGACAACCTTGACCAGTCTTTACCAGAGCTCAAATGAAAACAGAAAAATGGTCTTAAAGGAGAAACTGAAGGCCATTAAAATGGCCAAGACTGATAGTGCTACAACATACCTCACAAAGATCACTTCAATGAGAGATGAGTTGGAAGCTGTAGGTGAGATCATTGCACCCACTGAGTTGTTGAGGATTGCTTTAAATGGTCTTCCCAAGACTTGGGAGAATTTTGTGGATGGCATTGTTGCACAGGAAAACCTTCCCAATTGGGAGAGGTTGTGGGATGATTGCATTCAGAATGAGATCAAAAAGAACCATCTTAGGGCTGCCAAATCCATGCTTCATGATCAGGGGTTACCTTTATTTTTGTGGGCAGAGGCCTGCAACACTATTGTGTACTTACAGAACAGGAGTCCACATTGTGCCTTGGGGAATGTGACTCTGGAGGAGGATTTTTCTAGGAAGAAGCCTGATGTTGGGCACTTTCGTATCTTTGGGTGCCCTACACATTCTTATGTCCCAAGGAGAAAAGGACCAATCTAGAGCCCACTGCAGACAAGGGCATCTTTGTGGGTTATAACGAGACCTCCAAAGCTTAACAGATTTATATTCCTGTGTAGAGGAAAGTGTTTATCAGGAGGGATGTGAAGTTCGAGGAGGAGAGAGATTTCAAGAGGTCACAAGAGTTGGAGTATCCAGAGTCACTAGACCCTTAGGAGCTACTAAGTCAGTCACAGGGATCCAATGGTTAGGGATAAGAAGGTACATTGATTACAGTGTCAGGTCCATCAGCGAACAGTGGCTCATAGATTCAAGTGGGTGGTTATGTAGGGAAATCTATAGAGCAGTTCCCAGGGTAGTCCACTAATGGGCAGTTCACACGGTACTTTAGCATCTATAGGCACAAATTCAGGCATGAGGTCAGTTGGCATGCTTTCAAGAGTTCAAGTTTCTGATGATGATGAGGATTCTTTCACTTTGGTGGGAGAATTATGCTCAGGGAAGAGGAAGCCCAAGTGGCTTCAAGATACCTTGCGTAAGGCCACATCAGTTGCTGGGCTAAAGAGATAGGTTAGAGAGAGTAAACCACCTGAGCAGTTTTGTAGTTACACGGCACTGGTAACAAGCATTGTTGACTCTGAGCCTTCTAGTTATGAGGAGGTAGTCTGCCAACAGGTCTGGAGAGAGGCCATGATGGAGGAGTATTATTCTATTATGAATAAGAATGTTTGGGAGGTAGTTCTGAGGCCTGAAGGTAAATAAGTTGTTACTTCCAGATTGCTCTACGAGATAAATCATGCTGTAGATGGTAGCATCGAGAAGTTCAAAGCTCAATCTTTGGTGAGGTTCTCACAGGTAGAGGGAGTTGACTATGAGGAGACCTTATCTCCCGTAGCTCGATATACATCTATTCACTCCATTATATCAACTACAACATAGATGGGTTGGAATATCCACCAGATGGATGTGAAGACCGCATTTATCAATGGCTTCATTCAGGAGGAGGTTTATATTGAGCAGTCACAGGGCTTTGAGGTGCATGGGAAGGAGTCCCATGTATGCAGATTGAAAAAGGCACTCTATGGCCTGAAGCAAGCTCCTATAGGTTGGTACTTTAGGGTTGATACATACTTGCAAAAGTTGAGTTTTACGAAGAGTGAGGCTGATACAAACCAATACTTCATTGTGGTGGTTGAGGAGCCTCTCATTTTGGTGTTTTATGTTGATGACTTGATCATCACTGGTGCAGAGAGACTCATTGAGGGCTGCAAGAGAGATCTTTCTTCAGAGTTTGAGATGAAGGATATCGGCTTGATGCATTATTTTATGGTATTGGAGGTGTGGTAGGAGAAGGGGAATTTCTTGCTGGGACAAGGGAAGTACATTGTGGATATTCTTAGCAGATTTCACATGGAGGACTGCAAACCCATGCCTACACCTATGATCACTAACTGGAAGAAGCTTCACACTTCTGGCTCTGAGTTGGTGGATCCTACTCTATACAGACAGCTGATTGGTTGTTTGATGTATTTGATCAAAACTTGACCAAATATATGTTTTGCAGTTAACACTATGAGTCAGTTCATGTGTGAGCCCGGGAGAGTGCAATGGGCGGCTGAAAAACACATCCTTCGTTACTTGTAGGGGACTGTGGATTTTGGTTTGGATTATAGACAATGTGGTGGAGTGAGACTGGTAGGGTACAAGGATTCAAATTGGGCAGGTTGTGCTTCATATAGGAAGAGTACTTCTAGGTGTTGTTTTGGGTTGGGTTTAGCATTTGTTTTGTGGATCAGCCGGAAACACCAACTAGTTGCATTGAGCTCAACTGAGCCAGAGTATATGGATGCTAGTTTGGCTAGTTGTGAGGCCATATGGCTTCGCAAGATGTTGTTTGGTCTATTTGGTCAGGCATTGAGACCTTCAGTAATTTACTGTGATAATTAGAGTTTCATAAAACTCATGACAGGTCAAAGCATATTGAGATCAAGTATCACTTCATTAGAGACTATGTCCAAAAGGGAGTTGTCAAGCTTGAGTATATTTCCACAAATGAGCAGGTAGCGTAAATTTTCATCAAAGCCTTCCCATGGGGCAAGCATGTCTACTTCAGAGACAAGATGGGAGTGGTGAGAAACACTTTCCTCGGTAAGAGGGAGTGTTAAAATTTGGGTGCTAGAGGACAAGTGCTTCCCTAAGGCTTTGATCTTTGGCCTAGGGAAAACTGTCCAAATTTATTTGTACTCTTCTCCTAAAGTGAATTTATAAGTGGTAAAGTCAATTTAATTTAAAAGTGACTTCATAAGTGGTAAAGTTACATTCTAATTTAAAGGTGACTTAATTAAAGTCAATGAAGAATTAGAAAGTGAAAACGTGACTATGGAAATAAAAGGGCTAAGTGGGTCTTTATTTAAGTGGGTGAGTTAAAAAATAGAAAGTGAGAATTAAATGCACATTTATTCTCATCCCTAGATCTAAATGAATCTCAGCCATTAGATCTTAGTGTAACCCAAAATGTCATTTAGAGAATAAAAGGAGAAGAGAAGAGGAAAATATTAATTCATTCTTTCATAAGCATTTGAGAGAAAGAGAAGAGAGAGCAAGGAGAAAATTTATGACTAGTGAGGAAGTGAAGGAGAGTAGCGAGAAGACATTTCAGAAAATTTGGGTAGCAACATTTATTGGCACACATCCCAAGGAAAAACTTTGCAGTAGGAGAAAGGCACAGAAATTGAGGAAGAGGGACAATAGAAAGGGCACGAATTTTGCGGTAGCCGTACTGCTGAAATCTGTAGAGTCCATACAACAAGTTCTAGGCATGTTTTCCAAGGCATGTCGTACAACATTTAATGTTATTTATTGTTGGAAAATTTTCTATTTTTGCTATTTGATTATTGGCACAATTTTCGAGGCAGAGTTCAAGCACGGAAATCGAGATAAGTTGTAATTTGTGGTTGTTGGAATTTTTACTATGTATTTCATTTTCTCTGCAAAAGAATTTTTTAGAAATAAAGAAGAGCTCTCAAATTGGTTTTCCCAAATAGTTGTAGGGAGTTTTTCTAGGGTCACATTGACCAAAAATCACTGTGTTATTTTTTGTGTGTGATTGTCATAACTTTCCTGTGTTTTATTTCTACAATTCCAGTAGTTGTAAAATCTCTACATTTGTGTTTTCAGAAAAATATTGTCATTTCTAGATTTTAGAATTTTTATCATGCTTGGATTTAAAACTAAATGCATGGAGTGATAAGAAAAACTAATAACCGGAGTGGGGGTTGAAATTCTTCAATTTCCACTTCAAGCTTACATGATTTGAATGCCCAAAATTCATTTTCAACATCAAAAATTCATATCTCATCAAGGACATCTTAGATTTCGATGATTCTTGAAGCGTTGGATTATCCTCACCATCTTGTATCATCTCCATCCATCACATGTCCAAAATTTTCCATGGTTTTGGACTAAACATTGATGGGTGCAAAACCCCAACCTTGGGTTCCAAGCCCACAAATCACTTTTGTGCTGCTCCAACCTCCAAACCCTGGACCCTAGGGCTTGGAGTACCTCCCAAGCTATCAAAAATCAACACTCCCTCTTAGCAAGGGAGGTACTTCCAAGACAAGTAAGTAGCTCGTCATCATCATCACTAATCACAACACTCGCCCAACTCCTGGCGCTCACAACTGCAGCAATTCATGTAATATGAAATACGCCTCTCTCATAAGTGTCGTTGTCACTGGAAGAATCCTACTACTTCCTCTTCTCCTAGAATATCTTCCACTCTCTCCATGATTCATTCTTGGTATTTTTGGGAGCACCCTTTCTCCCCACTAACCACACATTCTTCTTGGGCTGCAAAGTGTCCTTCTAAATCTACAAACTCCCTTTAGAACTTGACTCCCCCTGAGTCTCTGAAACTTGGACCTTGTCCTCCAATGTCTTCTTCCCATGATCCATAGGCTTTCCAATCAACCTGTATAGACCATGCTCTTTAAATCCAAGCACAATACCTGTGGACCTAGAGCCTCTAGGCCTGGGTCTTGCCTGCCCATCCAGAAATAAGACCTCAAACCCCTTCTTCTCAATCATTGACATAGATATCATGTTATATATGAGTCATGGTACAAATAGTACATCCTTGACCCGCATCACTCGTCCTGACTCCATCCTAAATGGAACAACTCTCGATCCTCGATCTTCTTCTAATTCTTGTCTCACAACACCATGTGCAACTTCGAGTCCCATTCAGCTAGAGTCTTGAAAGCCTCCTGTCACCCTGTCATACGTTTTTACCCACCAATGTCCACATACCATCCATCCTCATCGATAGCTCCCTGTGATAAATGAGATATCATAGCAAAGTCCTCCTCTTCCAATCTCATGGTGAGCGCATCTATCTTAGCAGAGGTAGAAACATCGACAACCTACTTCCCTTTCTTCTTGTCGTCATCTCCTTTCTTCTTCTTCATCGGAATTTTTTATGAAAAATGACCCATCTTGCCGTAGTTGAAACACTTGACTTTACTCGGGTCCTTCTTTACTTACCCTTCATTTGTGTTGCAAGTGCCATGTCATCATCAAAAGCCTTCTCCTTCGGATGAAGATCCTCGTCTCAAAAATATTCCCGAAAGAAGTCATCACACATCCTATTCCAGTTTGGAAACTTCTCTCTTGCAACGATACCCTTGATGAAGGACTTCCATTCCTCGATGAACCATTTCAAAGCAATCCTCACCATATCTAAATTTGAAATAGTCACACCAATGACAACAACATCATCTCTGACCTGAGACAATATCGTCAGATACGAAGTCACTCCTTCACCCTATATCATCTTGGTGGAATTAAATTTATCCTCCAATACCAATACTAGTTCTCATTCTTATTCTAGAACAAATACTAAAGCGCCATCCACATCTTATGTGCAATGTTCTTCTCAGACAAATGAGGTATCAGGGCATCCTTCACACCATCTAGGATGATCAATATCTACCTCGTATCTAAATCCTCATACACTTCCAACTCCTTTGGGTCAGTTGGCTTCTTGATGAATTTCTTAGTGAGCTCCTGGATCTTGTTGACCTGCAAGACCAACTTGATCCTTTCCTTCCATGGACTATAGTTGGACAACCCCTTCAACCTGCCCTCATACTAGAGACCAGCCTACAACTTCTACATTGTAGTGAGCCCTTCACCTACAATGTGACCAACTCCCTCTTAAGTTGTACTTTGCTTGTGCACATTCTAATTCACTGTCTCCCAAAGTAGCTTAGACACGCTCTGACACCATGTTGAATTTCCATGACCCTAGTGCTAGGATAGAATCTTAAAATATTTGATGCTACCAAACCAAGAATCTCAACAAATCTACTTTGCACAGTGGAATATAAACAACAACAAATCACGCATGCACGAGTATACACAACTTTTTACAATTTTTTCAACCCAACTTCATTATATTAATCAACATATAATACAATTGTCTAGGGATCCCGTACAAGAGATAATGGTCCTCAATTATTCAAAAGTACAGGAATACAAGATACAATGACAATAAATCTCAACATTTATGTTGTATCTTCTCCTGTTGGTCCTTCACTTTCATTATACTCTCTAGTTATCCCTTAGTCCATCAAAGGACAACACATAGAGACTCCAGGAAGGTTGCCACCTAGAATTGCTACAAGTCACTTTTGCTTCAATGAACACGGGTTGACCCAAGACAACCCTACCACCTGGCTCTCATAGGCCGCAAATAATCTCATCCAATCTGGTCAATACTTGAACCAACACAAGGAAAAACAAGTTGCAAACATACCCCAAGTCTGTTATTCGAATTGTTGTAGCATCGTGATTTGGTTAGGGCATAACCATGGTCTACATCAACCCTTCTAAACTGCCTCACAAGCCTCTCTACAACTGTGACCTCCTCATTCCCTGCTCCTCCTTCCTTCACTCACTGTTAGGGATAGTATTAACCCACACTAAGGCCTACCATCCCTCTCAACCCACCCATCTACCTTGAGGAAGGTTTGCAACATCCTAAACAGATGATTGTCACTTTTTTTCTGGGAATGTTGGCCCTCTCCATAGGAAGCTACGAGCCTTGGACTAGGTTTGCAACAAGACAAAGATTGCAGCTAGAGAAAGGCCACCCCAAACATACTTAAAACAATCCAGAATATTTCCCAATAAACTCAACTTGCAATCTGATCCAACTTGGCCCACAAACGGTCACAAGAAAACATAAAAATGCTCCTTCAATCTTCACTTAGGTCTGCTCCTAGGATCTGTGGCCCAAACAAAATTTTTCTTCCTCTTCCACGAGCTTCATTCTTCACTCCTTTGTTGCCCTTGTGTTGCACTTTGGATGTGCTCAAATGAACATCAATCATCTCTTATTTATACCAAACAAGAGGGCTCTACCAAATTGCGTAGGTGACATGTATTTGGACATATCCACTTCAAGCGTACATGACTTGAATGTCCAAAAGTTCATTGTCAACTTCAAAAATTCATATCTCATGTAGGACATCTCAGATTTTGATGATTCTCGAAGCGTTGGATTCTCCTCACTATCCTCTATCATCTCCATCCATCACATGTCCAAAATTCTCCATGGTTTTGGCCCAAATATCGATAGGTGAAAAACTCCAACCTTGGGTTCCAAGCCCACAAATGATTTTTGTGATGCTCAAACCTCCAAACCCCAAACCCTATGGCTTGGAGTACCTCCCAAGCTATCAAAAATCAACATGTTATGTATGATATTGTAGTAATTACACCTTTAAGGTTGGGCAACTCATCACCCACCATGGGTTGGGACATGCATGGGTTCCTTAATGATGTAAGGGGCACTCATAGGGGCCCTAGGAACCAGGGTGATGACCATAATGATAAGGGGTAGATCTCATGTTTAGCTTTTTTCCATGTGCTAAATTTTATTATCCCGACCATATTTTGTATTTTGTGGTGTTATTTTATTTTGCATGTGGTCATGATATGCTTTTATCTTTTTTTCAGCTACATCAACCTCTACGGCATCATTTTAGGCCCGACCCAAACATATGGACAAGGGAAGAGGGAGTACCAGAGCCTTATGGACCTAGTGGCCATGTGAACCTAGAGAGGGAAGATGGTGAAATAGGGCATGTATTGTGCAAATGGGAGTGAAACATGTGAACTAGGAAAATAGGACTGCACTACCAAAATTGGGGTTTCCCAAGTATTTCCCAACCTAATGCTATAAGAGAGTACCATAGATCCCACGGGACTAAAGTTTAGGATAACCCCCCATTCAAGGTGAGGGAATAAGACTATAGTCTAAACCCTTCATCCTTCCAAGTAACCCAATAATCCATACCCAGGTGTTCCCAAGAAAAACAAGCACAAGCATCCAATTACATAATGAAAAACCATACCATTTGGATTGGATGGCGCACCTTCAAACATATGATATCAACAGATGGGCAAGAGGACATATGACTAACTCAGGGAGCGGATACATCTGGCACAAAATCAGCTAGATGGTTTTTGTTCGTCTGCTGAAGAAACATCTAGGATAATATTTCTCTTATGGGGTCACCCATTGGAGGTGGGTAGCAAACCCACATTAATAAAAATTGAAGATACATCAAAAGCGTGTGTTGAACACACTTTTTTAATGTATCTTCAATTTTTTTATCAATTTGGGTATTCTCAAAAGTATGCATAATGGGTACTCATTGGATGTGTAATGTAATTTTGTATCCAACAAGTTTTTCCACTTGAAATTTGAGTAAACCTATAAGGAGATAAGCCAAAAATACAATTAAAAGAAAAGCTCATTTTCCCTCCAAAATCTTTACATGTATCTCTTTTTAAATTTAAAGTATTTTGATTGGTTTACATATTGTGATATGGAACTTACATGAAAATTCCATGGGAACTTTTAGGCTAAAATTTCCTCTAATGGCCACTTTTACTCCACATTTTGACATCACATCGAATTTTGTGCAAGAAATAACAAGGAAATAAATAAAGTCGAAGGAGAAAGAGAGTCAAGTGAAAGGAGAGAGAAGTCTTGTTTTTTTCCCTAATCTATCCACATGTGAAAGTATTCTCTACAGTTTTTTAGTTTTGTTATAGGGCCAAAATTTCAAGGCCTGAAATTTCAAGGGTTAGATTTTCAAGGGATGACCAAAATTTAGATATTTGACCAATGTTGACTTTGACTTGGTGAAGAAGACTTGGAGGAGGGATAACTTGGGTTCATTGTGAAAGTCTTGGTCTTGATCTTGGGTCTTTGATATCTCACTTTGAGATGATTCTACAAGAAGAGGATTTTCTTGGGTTTTCCCCCTTGTGGGGTTTTTCCTTAGCTTGGAGCCTAATTTCTTATGTTCTTTGTCTCTTGTGATCTTCTTATTTTTATATTTTTAGTAATTGCTTTATGAACAATAGCATAATAAATTAAATAAGAGGCCAACAACCATTCACAAGTAATTATCAAGTAAGAGAAATCATCCTAATCTACAAGCATCTTGAATTATCAACGTGGTATCAAAGCAAAGGTAAAGGAAGGGAAACTTGAAGATCACATCCTATTGGCACATTTGAAGACATTTCTACAACAGTAAACACACTCTTATAGACACACTTACATCAGCTTCACCGGAGGACGCCATTTGCAGTAGTTACGCTTGAAGACACCATTGCATTAGACCAAAGAAGAAGACTATGTGAAGAATTCAGGACTAAGACTAATAAAGAAGGTCTGTAAGTATACTCTCCACTCTAACTCTGTAGAAATTTTGAAATAAATATTCTTTCTCAAGTTGTATTTATATATGAGATTTAGTTCAAGATCAAGTTTTAAAATATAATATGCACTCACTCTAGAAAAGAAGGAAGGACAAATCTCTAAAATAGTTCTCATTGGAATATAAGTATTTTATTGATTGTAACACACATGGATATAAGGCTTGCTATGATGCAAACTCTTCTATGATAAAACTATATAATATTATTTTGAATCTAGGAAGAATGTTCTCTATCATATTTATGAAGTTTCAATGGTGATTTTGAGGTTTGAAACATACAAAAGAAACAAAACTATATGATAATACAAGCCTTGTGACATATCTTTGAATCTTTGTATTATGTATTCTAAGAAGGAAAAGAAAGACAAACTTTAGGCATCTAAAGCCTATTGTAGAAATGAATTTTTGAATATTCAAGGAAACTTGAAACAACAATGTAAGTTACATATGGAAATAAAGCAATATTTCCACGAAATTCCTGAAAGTGCGAAGTAATAGGGACAATGTTTTATTTTAGAATAGGAAAGAAATTTGAAGTTTGTACTATATCAACATATCTATGACACCAAGCAACAAAAGTCCTATTACAAACAATACATGCCATTTTAAATGTTTTGAGAATTCAAATTCAGAATTACATATAATGAATTTCTAATTTGAGATTTATGACAGCCTATGAGTAAGACCTTACAAACTCTAGGCATCCAATGAAAGGAATCGAAAGAGACTAAACTATAAAAGTCTATCTCTAATCACGGGGAAAAGGAATTGAATTATCAAAATTACATTTCAGTGACAACAAAGAGAAATATGCATAGAATTCATCTCAGTGACAACACTTTTCACTATAGAAACACTTTCCTATGAAATATTATTGTGGCAACATATCTCTAAAATCTTTGTGATCTGAGTTGAAGAAGACCAAGATCAATTTGTTTCTATGGTGTCCAATGGTATCTCTATGATATTGATGCATACTAATGATCCGAGTGATAAGTCAAATTACATAACTATTCAAGGTCCAAGATCGAGCATCATTGAAGAGTGTGTAACTACAACAAAAGAATTATGACAACTGATGATCAAACTTTTGACAAAAAGAAGCTCATATCTATGGCATTGAATGCAATTAATTAAAGATTACAAATCTATATAAATAATCTATGAATACTTTGAGAAGCTATGAGGAGAACCTAAGACCAAACATCTAAAATTTTATCTTTGTGACACTAGTATATGATGAAACTATACTTATACTTGAAATAAGGATGAGATACATTATGAAATCGACTTGTCTATGAAATTTGAAAGGAACCAAGGCAAATGACTATGATAGAAACCCAAAGAAATATATGTGGTTCGTATTCTAGTTGGATGACCAAAGGTTGAAGGTACCTCTGTTGAAGGAAAATGTTACAAAATAAAACAATCTCTGGACCAGATCCCTGTAAGAGTAGAACTACAAGGATGGAAAGGTAATGTTATAAGAGTTACGCATAATATTTGAAATTAATGATAGTACATATAATATGAAGTTTTAAAGGTCTTGTTTAAACTAACAATCTCTTGAGAGATATAGAAGAAGTGGTCTATATAGATATATAAGAGACTGTTGATATGTTAAAAACTAGGTTTCATGATTAAAATTGAAATAAATATAGAGAGTTTGCTAAAAAAATCTCTATGGTTTGTATATATGTAGAACTTGTAATTTGCAAGTTGAAAAGTATTTAGCATCTAAGGTTTGTAAACCCTATGAAAGTTTTAACTAAGAAAACCCTAAGAATTAAAACTTAACTAATCATTTCCACTGTAAAAGGTAGATCTAACCCTTGGTGATGATGACTTCATGCTAATGTGAGAACAAGGTTGGTGAATAGGTCTTAGATTAAGAGGGGGCTAACCTTCCTCAAAATATAAGTACTCTACATCTTTATTACTACTAATACTATTATTTTTATATTTTCCTTTTTGTTCTTTCAATGTCTTCTAACATAAGTTGCAGGTCAAAAGAATAATGATCTAAGATTGACTAAAATTTAGAAGAATTGGAAGAATGTGGCAAAGCATGAAGATTAAGGACAAAGAAAAAGTCGAGTAGGTGTTCACCTACCTGAACTGGAAAGAGTGAGCTCTTATTAGTACAATTCAAGAACATATTGCCAATACTAATGCTAATAAAGATACTACTGATGCTTGGGAGCTAATATGATTTATTGAAGAATGTGAAGCTAGACAGTGAGAAGGAATTAATATCGACTTCAGAGGGAGCTAGAGGCAAAATTGACTTGAAATTTGAAGTTATAATATATTGAATGAAAACAATATTAATTCAAGTTTGAAGATGGCAGATCTAGAACTATATCTTATAGAAAGAAGATAAAGAGTTATAATATCATTGTTCTAGTAGCTGATTGATTGGGTTGACAGTAACAATGAAGACTGGAAGTTGTATAATTTCTTGGAAGAGAATGAAAGCAAAGCCTTGTTACGAAGAAAGAAGATGTGAAGACTTCTGCAATCAACTTTGAAGAAGTTTGGCTTCATAAGATTTTTGATGAAATACTAGATGATGTGATTGAAGATTTGTGAAGAACGAAAAAAGTCCAGGAAGTTTAAAGCTCATTACGATGTGATGTAGATAGGAGTTGAGAAGCTACAACAAATATCCACAGAAGAACATGCAACCAATTCATTGATGAATATTTTTTAGACAAACTCAGGCCTGTGGTTATGCCTCCTTATTTGAGAGAGTGAGGATTTCCTCCCTAGTTGAGAGGGAGTGAGGATGGACATTGTATTCTCCATATGTCATTCACTATGGCCAGGAATAATAGTCGTAAGCCTAGTGAAGGCACAAGTAGGGAGAATGGAGGATCGAATAAGCATCTGGGACTGATACTCCTTAAGGAATGGTATCCAAGATAGGAGTAGTCCCAAGTACCAATAATCTTTGAGGATAGGATATCCAAGATAAGAGTAGTCCTGAGGACCAATATTATTTAAGGATATGGCATCCAAGATAATAATATTCTTGTTAGGGAATACATGGTGAAAATCTGGATGGGGTATGTGCCTGGAGAGAGGTGGTGGTGGTGTCGAAATTTATGTCTCCCAACATTTTTCTCTAATCTAGTGGAGAGATAGAGCTTGTCAGTCAAGGCCTTGCTATGTTTAACAATGTTGGTTATGATGATGATGATGATGATGCTTACCAATTTGAACTCTTCGTATGAGAATATTTCAATTTGAGAGTATCTTGGTATCCTATTGTGTCATTATGGATACCTCCCTAGTTAAGAGGGAGTGTGTTGTCTGGGCAATCCTCTCTATGGACAGAGACGATCCATCTAGCCTAATGAGTGGGACTAGAAACCTATGTGACAATCTACTAGACACTTTCCTAAGTTACAATCAAAATAGAAGAGGAGGGAGATGGCCTACCTCGTTCTGATGCTATAATATCCTCCTTTGTTGAAGACCTTGAATGGCTTGCGCTACAGACTTGGTCCTACTGCTCACAACATTTGAATGCCTGCACAAGAGATCAAGACATAAAAAAGCATACAACTAAAAATAGAATAATCGAAAGTAACCTACTTAACAGATCAAGGAGCATTAAGATAAATGATGCATTAACATACACATTTATGGAAAATTAACTAGCAGTTGTATATATTAATAGAATAAAGGAGGAAGCATAAAACCAAGCCTTGATGTCAATAAGCTCTCCTTGAGTGAATATCCATGTCCAAGCTCAAGCTCTCCAAGCACTCCTTCTCCAAGCCAAATGAGTAGCATGTAGGCACAATCTCAACATAAGGGTTCAAATAGCCAAATACCAACCATTTGGGATGGGAGAGGATGAATATATAGGCAGGGAAAGGGAGTTAGAATCTCTCCAAAGATAGGAGAAGGCCCTCATCTCAAGGAGGTAGCTCATAGGGATAAGACAAAAAAGTTAAGTTGAGAAAATGCGATCTCATCCACGTTGAGAAACCTTCAGCTCATTGTTCTGGAAGCCTCTAGATCACAAAGATTCTTGTCTAGTTTGGGAAAATTTCCTTTTAGGGATCATCGCTAGTATCCAAGAAAAAAGCGCACTAGCATCGCGGGGCTAGTATAGTGAAACTAGTGACCATCATTGTTTTAGTGTCAGGGGAGCGATGATTCTACAATTAGGGTTTTAAAGCCATTTCCTTCAGGGGAATTTCAAGGCACTTTCCAATCAGTGTTGTAGGGAGGATCTGAGTTGCATATATGGATGAGTACACTGCATGATGGTCATGTTTCGACCACTTCGGGGTATGTCACGGGGAAGTGCAGGAGGTGTGGCAAAATTTTGTGTAACAGATACCCCCTAAAGCATGAAGGCAGAACAGGGAGTGATGGCTGAGATGCTTTATGAGCTTTTGTAAGGACAAGAACAAACACTATCAGGAGACCTGCAAATCAAGTATGCATATACATATACATATCTGATATCAAAACATGAATCCATGTCATGAACGTAGCCATCCAGATAGTAAGGACTATGCGAAACGGATCCATGGTATGGGCGCATCCATCCAAATGAAAAGGATCATCTGTAAATATAAGATCAAAGGTATGGTCATAACCATCTGTATACTAGAAGCATGTGTACAATCATGAATAATACATAACTTCATGTAGCTTGAGTCATATTAGATAAAACTTAGGGTCTTGTGCTCCATCCCAACCTGATCAAAGTACGAATTCTAACATGAGAATGAATGTGTCGAAGTTGAACATGCTAGAAAAGCACCTAATTACTGGACAATGATGTGGATTGTTAACAAGCATGAGAGAAACCACCAATAATGAAAATGGTCCTCAAGGTATGACAATATAATCTGTGAATGTGAAAATGAAGCTGAAGTCGAACACTCGTGGAATCATCTTATCGAAGGCCAATGATGAAAACATGTCATCGAATGCGAAGAACTTTCCATTAAGGCATGAAAGCTCTAAGGTACTGAAAGAGAATCTCTAAGTCATCTTCCCGGATAATGAGCTGAAGTCAACAAGAAGTGACTCGTCAAAGGAGTGCCATGATGTTTCCCCCATCATCGACACGAGACGAGGAACATAGTGGAATGAAATGAATAGGATTCAAGACTGGAGCAAAGGGTCAGACAATGTATAGGTAATGAACTGCAGATAGAACTTCTCTTGAACATCGGTGACAGGACTCCGGAGTGTGGAAACATTTGACTCAACATAATACCAAGGGTCATGATGAAATGGAATAGTCATATGAGAGGAAAAATGGATCACCCAAACCCGGGAGGACAAGTGACTGAGTGAGGATATCCCAAACCTGACACGAGAAGCAGAAGAGTGTCATGTTCAAGAGAAACATGCTTCCTATACAAAGGATGTTTCACTTTTATTTTTCCCCACTATTTTGAGTGAGTACCCAAATTATTTTTTATCACAAGCTTGAAGGGAATAGCATATGCTTCTCATATAAGTTCATTCTTCGAATGAATCCATCCCAATAAGTTTTACGAGTCCTAGGAAGGAGAAATTTGGTCTCATCATAGTGATGAATCTTTCGTCATAAAGTTTTAATGAGTCCGATAGAAGAATAACTTGGTATATTTTTCATATTTAGAGAGTTTGAAAAAGAGACAAAAAAGAAAACTCCATCATGTCCCTTTTCGTAATTTGTCCCTCGAACCCAAAAAAGTAGAAAACAATATTCGAGAGAACCTCTTGACCATGTCGATGAAGGTGTACCTTTTTCGTAAATAGTCAATCCCAGCCCAAAAAAGGGGTAAACATATACTGAAATGACATCAATTCATTTAATGTAACGAATTCAAAAATACTAGTACTCGACAAGCTTTTCATTTTTCGAGAGTTAGAAAAGAGCTTAAATATGACTCCACCTAAAGGAACAAGTGGTATAAAAGGATAGAAGCTGGTTCCGATCACGATACAACATGTAAGGGTAAAGAGGTTGACTAATAAGACCACTCATTGCAAAATTTCCTCAGGCAAGGGTTAAAAAACCAAGTGAAAGTGTATGGTTGGCCAAAGAGATGGTGACGTTGGAATGAAAAAACCAAGGCTCATATGGCAAAAACTGGTTGATAAAAACAACAATCATGAGATGTAAAGTGGGAATGGTTTAATTTTTAAACAATATTGAAACATGGGAAACTATGCTTGGGTATACTTGAGGATTGGTTTCATTTTTCACAAGCTTGAAACATGAGAAAAACTATTCTTGGAATTGGTTTCATTTTTACACAAGCTTGAAACAAAAGATAAACTATGCTCGAGATGATTTTGCATGCCCCTAGCATAATGACTCAATTCGAGGTACATTTCCCCCAAGATTCATTTCATGCACCTAAGTGGATGGAAATAAGTTTCACTGACAAGATCAAGTGAAAGACTTGACTGGGATTTTACGAGATCTAATCAAAGACTCGAATTGGAAGGGGTTTTGTTTCATGTTTTAATGAGCTTGACACGGGAAAAGAACCATTCACATGACACCTTGTTTCGTTTTTTAACAATATTGACACAAGTAAAAGAACCATGCTCATGAAGAACTATTTCATTTTTTAACGAGGTTGACATAGTAAAAGAACTATCCTCATGGTCCTCGTTACATTTTTAATGAGCTTGACATAATACAAGGAACTCTGCTCCATGACACCTATTTCATTTTTTAACTAGTTTGAAACAAGTAAAGGAACCATCCTTATGACACCTTGTTTCATTTTTTAATGAGCTTGACACAAGTAAAAGAACTATGCTCCATGACACCTTGTTTCATTTTTTAACAAGCTTGACAAAAGTAAAAGAACTCTGCTCCAGATCTTTGATCACAGACTAAAAGAGGCCATGGCTTCCAAGAGTTTCTCATCAGATGGGAGAAAAACACTCTGGAAGGGATACATGTTCAAGGATATAATGGAAAAATCGAGCTCTAATGACCCCAGTACATGGCATACTACATCACCTACTAGATTATCAGTAGATGTGGGCATGGAACAGGTGGCCAAGTAATTAACCTGTAGCAGGGGTGATATCGCTTGCATATGAGAACCATTTAAGGATGATGGTTGAGTGGGAGTTGAATCAGGACCAATGAATGTAAGCTGATCAATGATCACAATGCTTCCTTCATGCGAGAAACACATCACTCGAAAGAGGGAAGAGACAAGAGCTCCCATGTCATAAACATAGTCACAACCAAGGAGTAGATTAAAATCCAAAGGGCCTTGGACAACCATTGCATCTATATAGACAGTATCTCATCCCAAAGTAATAGGTAACTTAAGAAGGATCCCTAATGGTTGACTGGTTCCTCTGTTAAAAGCTAATAGATTCTGGGTGAGGGGGCAAGTTGAGGAGAACCTAAATCTTGTCAAGCAGTTGAGGACTGGATGCTAACATATGCACCCTCGTCTATGATTGTGTTAGGTATGACCATATGGTAAGCCTATACTGTAATATGGAAAGGCACATAAGACAAAATATGATATCCTACCAGTTGACTCCAATCAAAAGAAGTGACTAAAATACTTGGAGGGGGTGTCGTAGGAACAAGAGAGATTCCCTCTTGATCTATGGGAACAGGAGAACTTCTCTCATGCACCTCACAAATGGGAGGATTTCCCTATAGTTCATTTGAAACTAAGGAAACCAGAAGAACATGAGAAACACAAGGTTCACTCTCTACCGAAAGGTACGGTTAACTGAAGGTGGAGTCAGGTCTACCATTTTCTCAACCAATGGTTGGTCGAGAAGAGACTCATGAGACTCTCTTTCAGAGAGAGTGGGGTTGACCAAAGATTACTTTTGATCAATCACTAGATCAACTATTGAAGGATCAAGGGAAAGCTTTTGATACCCAGCCAGAAGCCGAGATTGAGAAGTTATAAGGTTTTCCAACTCTTTGGAGGCTTCATGCATAAGAGGAAAGAGTTGAATGGGATGATTACCTTCACACAACTTACAGGGAAATTTGACTTTTCCCTTTTTCCCATGGGTTTTACTGTTACTAGTTGAGGGTTTGTCATCAGCATGACCACCAAAGGTTGATGACAAAGGTCAATGTGAACTTATGGACCACACTTCTAAGACCTTATGAATACCAGGAAAATTTTGAAGAAGGTGGTCACCCTTACATAACATGCAAGGGAATTTTACTTTCCGAGGCTGGTTGGAATATTTTTATTCATTAGTTGCATCAGTAACAATAGTTGTTTGGTTTCCCTCTTGCTTTCTTCTTCTTATTCTTAGATTTCTGGTTACTAGACTCCAGACTTTCACCAGGCGAAGAGGAAGAACAGAGTGAAGAAACATGTGAAGAAGGCGAGAGGTCAAATTTAGGATCAACATGAAGTTGATGTTGTTTAGGTGGAGGAGAAATCAGTTGAAAAGAAGTTGGGACACTCAGAATCACTGAGGTTGAAAATAACCAAATTGGAAAACCAATGGTCAATCCAGGAAGGGACAACATTTCCATATAAGGAGCACCAGTATTTCCAAAAGAAGGAAAAGGATTAGGATTCCTTTTTGGGTGATTTCCTTAGTTGGTAGACTCGGGAAATGTTGCCATTGGTATCATCCTAAGAACTACTAAGGAGTATTTCCACAGGAAGGATGTTGTTCCACGGTCAATTAATTAATTTTAGAAATTTAACAAAAATAAATCAAAAAGGGGTAATCTAGGCAAGAGGGTTTACAAGTATACGTGAACCACTACATACACCTTAGCCAAAACCAAGGACTTAATGTACGGTGACCAATCTCCCTGAATGTTGTGTTCGATGTATCACGTTTACAAGGCAGCTGACTCAGTTACTTGTGGCTAAAGGATAGCTACCTAGTGGAGTCTCCCAATATATACTCGACGGTATGGGGAGCACAAGTCTGTGCTAGCGTTGTCTAATGCATAACCATTCGATGAGAGTGTCCCTATATACTTATCATATTGAAGTGCCTCCTATATACCCGAAATTATTGGAGAACCTTCTATATACTTCCATATTGGGACGAGATTTCACCCTCGGGATACACTACAGGTAGTTAACGGCAGCTGCTATGTTTAAATACGTTGGGACACATCTCTAGCCTAGACCTCTAGATATTTCCGTTAAGTTCCAAATGCTCCGTAGGTTAATTGAGGTAAATTTTAATGTTTATCTTCAATTATGTTTCAATTTGATGGCTCAACAATGTCACCTATTCTTATAATGCAACTATATGATGAAAAGTAAAGCTTTCCACTTCAATGAAAGATAGATTAATCAAGGGAGGACATTTCAATCAATCATGCACCAAACAAGAAAAATACATCAAAACACAATTCTTTCCAATGCAAAATGTAAAAACAAAATCTAATCTTTCATTTCACTAAGTGTAATGCCAAGATGCAATCCTATTAGAAATGAAAATCACTTTCCTTTCACTAATATGAAATAATGATTTTTCTTTCACTTTGATTCAATCAACGCAAACTAATGCAATGAGCGAAGGAAAATGCAATCAACTCAACTCAATGAAAATCTCTTTCACTTTATGATTTTGAATGCAAGAAATATCTCAAAAATACTCAAATGACAAGATCTTTTTAGTTTTTCTTTTCGAAACATAAGAATGAAAACAAGCACTTCTTTCAGTTCAACCAGAGCAAACAATTTGTAATCTATGCTTGACAATGGAACTAAAGCAATCTTCAAAGCATCAACATGACTCGACACTAATGAAAACAACTTCACACCAATGGACCAAAATAAACTTGCAAAATATGTCCTAATTGCAGGAAGACTCTTGAATGGGAGTAATTAATCTCAAAAAAGCAGATCAAACAATGAGTGGAGGGTGACCTAGAAGCCCTAGAAACCCTAGAAAGAAATAAAGCTTCAAACACATTAACAAAGTCAAGAGACAATTTTAGTCATATAAGCATAACAACCAAGACAAATACATTGTAGACACACTGGAAAATCATTGCCAGATGGAAAAGAGATTGAGAACAAGAAGAAAAACCCTATTTTTTTATTTTATTTATTTATTTATTTTGGGATTATCACACCTATTATAGGTAAAAGGGAAATGCAAGGGTAATCAGAGTGACTGTAACTAAAAAATTAGCGATGACATTGCGACTGTTAAGACTAAACTCGTGATGGGCGAGAAAATGAGGGAAAATAAAAAATATTCAAGACCACAACAGACTAAGTGTCCTCAATCAATAACCAATAAGTGCAAATAGCTACAAAGAAACAAACAAGACATGAAACTGACCGTTGGTCAAACTCATCATAGAATCAAGGAGAAGGATTGGGTGGAAAAGGTTATAGCTTCCCCAACGGAGTTGCCATTTTGTTGTCTAGGAAATCCTCTCTGCGGACAGAGACAATCCCTCTAGCCCAATGAGTGGGACTATCAACCTACGTGACAATCTAATAGACACTTTCCTAAGTTACAATCAAAATAGAAGAAGAGGGAGATGACCTACCTCATTCTAATGCTATAATATCCTCCTTTGTTGAAGACCTCGAATCGCTTGCACCACAAGCTCGGTCTTATTTCTCACAATGTTTGAATGCCTGCACAAGAGATCAAGACACAACAAAGCATATAAGTACAAATAGCATAATCGAAAGTAACCTACATAACAGATAAAGGAGAATTAAGATAAATGATGCATTAACATCCACATTTATGGAAAATGAACCAGAAGTTGTATATATTAATAAAATAAAGGAGGAAGCATACAACCAAGCCTTGATGTCAATAAACTTTCCTTGAGTGAATGTCCAAGTCCAATCTCAAGCTCTCCAAGCACTCCTTCTCCAAGCCAAATGAGTAGCATGTAGGCACAATCTTAATATAAGGGTGCAAATAGCCAAAGCCAAACCATTTGGGAATGGGAGAGGATGAATATATAGGTAGGGAAAGGGAGTTAGGATCTCTCCAAAGATAGGAGAAGGCCCTCATCTCAAGGAGGTATCTCATAGGGATAAGACCAAAAATCCAAGTTGAGAAAACTCGACCTCAACCATGTTAAACAACCTCCAACTCATCATTCTGGAAGCCTCTAGATCACAAAGCTTCTTGTCCTCTTTGGGAAAATTGCCTTTTAGGGATCATTTTTAGTATCCAAGAAAAAAGCGTGCTAGAATCGCAGGGCTAGTATAGTGCAACTAGTGACCATCGCGGTTTTTAGTGTCAAGGGAGCAATAAATTCTACAATTAGGGTTTTAGAGCCATTTCCTTCAGGGGAAGCTCAAGGCATTTTCCAATCAGTGTTGTAGGGAGGATCTGAGCTGCATATCTGGATGAGTACACTACATGATGGTCATGTTTCGGGCACTTCGGTGTATGTCACAGGGAAGTGCAAGAGGTGTGACAAAATACTGGGTAACAAAGTGTTGAATATGTAACTAGGTTCGGCCTTCATAATTATTATTGTACTTGTATCAATATGTATTTCACATAAAATAAAAAAGAAGAAAAATAAATTTATATTATTATTATCATTATTATTTTCTAGTCAAAGCATGTTCTTAATGTTGGTAGGGTCATTTGAGTAAAAAAAAAATTATGAATCATTGAGTCGAAGTCTCATTTGGACTTTTTGAAACAAAACAAAACAAATTTATTTTTGATTCATTGTGTCTTCACAACACCAAGTTGGCCCTCCAAATGGACACATCATCCATCCCATAAATTGGGTCTCTTCATATGGTCAAACAACTATATATTGGCACATGTGCTCCACGTTTTTACATCACATCAAATTGTGTGCAATAAAGAAGAAGTAAATCAGTGAACTCCAAGGAGAGAGAGAGCAAAGTAAAAGGAGAGAGAAAGTATTTTCTACCCTAATATGTCCACTCGTGCAAGTCTTCTCTACGAGATTTCATAGTTATTATAGGACCAAAATTTTAGGGCCCAAAATTTTGGGGGCCAAATTTCAGGGGATGACCAAAATGCAGAGATTTGACCAGCGTTGACTTTGACTTGGTGAAGAAGACTTAGAGGGTTAACTTGGGTTCATTGTGACAGTGTTCGTCTTGGTCTTCGGTCTAGGATATCTCACTTTGATCTAATTCTATAAGAAGATGATTTTCTTGGGTTTCCCTCCTTGTGGGGTTTTTCCCTGGCTTGGAGCCTAATTTCCTGTGTTCTTTGTCTCTTGTGATCTTCATATTTTTGTATTTTTGGTAATTGCTTGATGAATAAGAACATAAAAAAATAAATAAGAAGTCAACAACCATTCGCAAGTAATTTTCAAGAGAAATCACCCCAATATACAAGCATCCCGATTTCTCAACAATTCTTACATTCGAATCATCTTCATTGGTGCAAGGATGGATGCAAGTTACACTAGCCATATTCTTCATGATCTTCAATAGTAGAGATCCTTGGGATTTTATTCCTTCAGTTTCTTTGGAGCTTCTTCATCTTCAACTATTGATTCTTCATGTATTTATTTCCTCTTATTGTTCTTAGGATACTTAGGAAAATCTTGTAGTGCTCGTACTCATGGCAACCAAAGCATTGGAGTTTGGACATGTCTTTATTTTCACTACTGTCATTTTTGTTTTTCTTCTTCTTTTGAAATTTCTTCTTTGATCTAGATGCAAAAGCTTGAGAGTCTTCCTTGACAGGTTGAGTATTTCTTCTTTCCTTTAGTATTAACTTTTCTAGAGTTCATTGAGCCCATAATTATTCAAAAGTAAGAGTTTCTTTTCTAGCATAAATGCCTTCTGCAAAACAATCCCATTATATAGGTAAATCATTGATTATAAAAGTAATCATTTTTGAATCAGATATATGTTCACAAATTTTTTGAAGTTTGTCTTTAATCTTTGATATCTTCATGAAATATGAAGCTATAGTATCATCTTTTGTCATCCTTGTTTGATAAAGTTGATTTGGTAAGGATATCCTGTGACTTGTTGTGTTGATGGAGTACAATTTCACCAAGGTATAATAAACTTCTTTGGATGTAGATAATTCTGAAACAAAGGTAATGAGATGATATTTGATGGATTCAAATAGAATCCTTTGAGATTTGACTTCTCCCTTATTATACCTGGCTACTTCATGAACTTTGTTTTATTTGGTGCTTGAACTTTTCCTTCAAAGAATTGCATGACCTCATTTATGATGAGAAGTAAATCAATCCTCTTCTTCCAAGCTTTAAAGTTGGATGCATGTTCAATATTGTTTCCCACTTTGCAAAAAGGTCATTTGATTAGAAGTGTTAGAGATAGAGAATTGGAGGAGTACTTACTTGAAAGAGAGCTCCTACAAAAATATCTACCAGTAAGAGAGAGAGTGGTTGCTTTAAAGGTGTCTTCGGGTGTGTGATCTTCAAGCCTTTTTTACTTCACCTTGGCTCTGATACCATGTTGGAAAATCAAGTGCAAAGTAGATTAATGTTTGATTTTCCTTCTTGATAATTACTAGTGAATATTATGTATCTCCTTATTACTTTTTTATATATTCTTGATCAAGTAATTATACAAATGTTCAATCTTTAGGAAAATGTAGAGGTCAAAAGAATACATGAGACACCAAAATTAGGTTGCAATCCAGGTAAAAACCCACAAGGGGAAAACTCAACAATCATTCTCTTATAGAATTAGATCAAATGAAATATCCAATACCAAGACCAGATGCCACAAAGAAATCTATTCCAAACCCTCCTCGAAGTCACCTCCAAATAGTCAAAGTCAATGTTGGTCAATTTTCTCCAATTCTAATCAAACCTCAGAAATTTGGGCCTGCAACGGAGGGTCAAAATTCGGCCTATGGAAACTTTAGAAATTTGGCCTATTGTCACAAAAATTACAGTCACACTTGTGAGCTACTTCGATCTCAAAAATCGATCAAAATAGATTCAAGAATCTTCTTTTTTTCTTCTTCTCCTTTCTCTCTCCTCTGACTTATCTTTTTCTTACTCATTTTCTTTATTCAGATGATCTCTTATCGATTGAATGAATGAGCTCCAAGAAGGTGAAACTTTCTTCTTATATATAATTGTCGAGGAGGTTGAAAAAGTGTCTTTTAGAGGACTAGGCCAACTTTTCCAAGGATGGCCGACTTGGTCAACATGTGGACCTATAACCCAACATAAAATTCAATTTATTTCTCTTTAGAAATGTCGCAATGGGACATGACTCAAGTATAAATTATTTTTTAATCTTTTTGACTTACTAAGCATGAAGAACATGCTTTGACAAAAATATTATAAATTAATAAATACAATAAATACATCAATGATAATTTTTTATTATGAAGATCGAAACTAGTTACATTCTCCATCATATTTAACATAAAAGAACTCATAATTTTTGACATTGTGGGAAGTCCAAATATGGACAGGGTTGTGAATTAACAAATGGGATCAACCCCTCTTTTTATGTAAATGATGTGTCGACAATGCAGTTTTTCATTAAAACAATCGTTCTTGTTTAAAAAAATAAAAATAAAAATAAAACATGGTGATGTGTAATAATGTTTTTCCATTAGACCCTTGAAGGATACAATTCACTATGATGTAACTTCACTTGATCGTTCGAAGCTAATCCTAGGTAATCCTTATTATTATGATCGAAATTATGGATTATAGAAACACATCACCTAAAAAGTATACAAATATATCAAACAATACAAACTAACATCTTATTCTTCTTTGCCTAACTCTATTGCCTTCAAAGCAAGCAATGAAATAGATTAATGTCAATTATAGCACTTTGCAATTGATGTTACCCAAAAAAGAAAAAGAAGATAATATAGGTAAGTTCCCTCCTTCAAGTATTTAGGATATTCTAGATCCATATTTATATGTTTTGAGGAAAGTCCATTATTTTCTCCTCTTATATTCATATGACCGAATTATGATTTGGCTCCAAGTCCTTCACTTCCCAAATTTCCAACATGTATCTAACCATGCTTATTAAGAGCACACATATATAGGAAAGTTACAAAAACTTCTTGAATATGGTATGATCCACTATATAACCTCTCCTTAAGAGGTCTCTAATCTTTAATGTACTGGAAAGAAAAAAACTAATGGACATTATGCACATAGTGTAGACCAGTGAACAAGATAGCCATGGAAAAAATAGTACAAAATGCTAAGAATTAATGATCTCATAGACTAGTTAAAGGTGAGAAAATATTTCAACAAAATCAATATTTCTTATCAATATCATCAAGCAAATGAGGACAATTTAAATTCTTGGAAACTAGACTTCAAAGCAAAATTTAGTCTTTATGGGTAGCCCATCATGCCTTTCATCTTAATAATGCTCCAACCACATCCATGAGAGTAATTAATGACATCTTTCACTCACATTTGGTAAAAATTATAATCATATATCTAGATGACATATTGGTTTATAATATAGTTGTAGTTGGTAGGACCATATTTATCTTGTTCACATTAATCTTTGATCTTCTATTGAAACATAAATTGCAAGAACAAATCAAAAGTCATTCTTCAAGAATTGTTATTGACCATATTTTTGTACGTGCAAATTTTGACAAAGTAAAAGTCCTTGGGCACTAAACCATTCCATTTAACAAAATAAAGCTTAAAATTTTCCTTGGGGGTTATGAATTTGCATAGAAAAATTAGTTCGCATTTCTCTCACATTACTAGGCCACTTCCACAACTATATAATGAAAATAATTTATCATGGAATGTTATAAAAACTAAAGTATTTTGATGGTTCAAGGAAGCCATATTATTATCTTTAGTGTTGTCTCTTCCTAATTTTAAATAGTCAATTGAAATCAAAAAGGTTATTCCATAGGTTTTGTTCTTAGTAAGGATGGCCACGCCATTGCATATCACTCAAAACATGTTTTATTATGAAATAAAACTACAACAAATGATAAATAATTGTATACATTGGTTCAAGCATTTGAGAAATGGAGGCATTGCATATTTGGTGAGGAAATAAACCTTCAATGTATAAACAAGTGGAAATGAGTTTTTAAGTAGAAGGGATGGGCATTAAAGCCCCCAAGTCCTTAGGTGCCTCTTCACTTATCACAAAATCCAATAATGATGGTCCTTATTTTATCTTTAGTTCAAAGTCATAATGAATGTGGGATACATTTGAAACGTCTAGCTTCACTCTTATAAGATTGTTTTAGGTTTGGTGTTGTTTGTAGCTCAATAGGACTCTTATGCAATCCTTCAATATTTTGTTGTTGGATTGACTAAGGTTTTTTTGAGTTATGTTTCAGCTTCAATACATTGGGAACTAGACAAGGTTAGGCCCCTATTCTTGGGCACTAGATTATCAATATGATTTTTTAATATGGTAAGACAATCACTCAGGGTGTTTCTTTCTATGTGAAAAATTATACCTTTTTCATGCCCAAAGGATAAGTGATTGACTCATAGCTTATATGCAAGTCGACATCTTAGATCTCAATAATACGTTGGCCACTCAATAGAGGTTCAAAATGCTAAAAAATATAGAGTTGTAAAAGGTAATATCTCAATTTGGAAGTTGATTGCAATATGCTTTATAATCTTCTCCACAGTCTCACAAGTAGATTTTGTTATTTGGCTTCTCATCCAAGGTTGGGTCAATTCTAGTTGCAGTCAAGGATGAGGAAATAGTTCAACTTGTTGAAATTTGGAAATGGGTAATGTTGAACTAGTACACCAACTAGGCAAACATCAAATTGGAAGCTAATGAGCACATAATTTTTTAAGTTCCAGGATTTTAGCAATTGTTTTACAAGGTAGTGTTTCTTTTATATCAATTTGTTAGAATATATACAAATAGGAATTGTAATCATTATTCAAATATTATTAAATCAATTTAGTTGAACAACACATTTGAAATTTTAGATTTCTTAAGAGCCAAACTTTTGAAAAATACATATTGATTTGTGTTATTACTTTGTCTAGTGTAGCTGCAACATTTTTTATTCCAAACTATACTCATTCTAGTTAGAAAGAAAAATAAAGAGGAGATATCTTTCAATGATCATCACCACCTCATGATTTTGAATTCACAATCTAAGTTTCAAGAACTAAGGCACCTTAAATGGGTTTCTTACCTTCAGTAATTGAACAACAATGTTAAATACAAAAAGGAAACCAAAAATAAAGTTGCAAATATGTTGAGAAGACCTTGACACTTTTTTCTTTACCTTTAGCTTGAAATATGTTATCTACGTCCATGTTCCATGCATCCATTGTTTATGTTGAGGTAATTTTTACTTATAAATTTCCTATATTGACTAGTTAAATTTAATATCATACAACATCCTAGTTTTAATCCCCATGAATTATAATTCAAATTTACACATCAAATAGGCTAATGAGACAGTGCGTTTTGGGTGAGAAAGAGAGTTTGTCTCGATCATTAAGGTCGAGGATCAAGTTAGTATGTTTTACATTGAAATTATTAATAAAAATAAATTGCTAGTTGTGATATGAGAGGAACAATAATGTTGGGGGGTTATGACTCCACAAGAAGGGGCTAAAGGGGGGACCAAGGGGAAACTTTAAATTCCTAAAAATCCAAGCCATTTCTATATTATTAATATTTATCTCCTTTGAATTATCACAAAAAAATATTTAATACATGTAATAGGCTAGCAAGAAAAATTGTTTCACTAATTTATGACAACATGGATTGAATGTAATCTTCATGGGTAAAAGTGAGAAAGGGGATAGTTTTTACAGCTTGTATAAGAGAGAAAAAGAGCTTGGTGCTACGAAAATTCAATAATCATCCTAGGTATAGAAAAACAACTTTGTTGATCTAAGTTTTATGTTAAGAATTAAGGTGACTCTATAAATTATTTTCCTTGAGGAAATTGTTCAAGAGCATATGTGAACACTACTATGAGCACTTTCGTGCTACTAAGAATCCTATAGTCTCTAGTTGAGAAATTTCCTAGCCAACCTTTTGTTGGATCCCTAGAGGGAAGTGGGATAGCCTAAGGGATTTCACAACAAAGAAGGGGATCTCATTTCTTAGGTTGTGCAGGTTAAGGGGAAAATGAGTTGATGGATTGGAATTGTTGTAGTAGAATTATAGGCATTGGGTTGTGTGAGGACAATGGCTAGCCAATAAATCCAATCCTTCCTTATAGACTCATAGAACCAGCTCATGGGTTCCTTATTGTTGAGAGAAATGGTACAAGCAACCTACGGTTGGGAGGAACATCCTATTATGTAGATAGTTGGTGAAACTTCACACATGAGATACATTTTCTCTACCACGATTATTTATTGTTGAATGTCGAGTTTTATTGCATTATTGTTGTGTTTTTGCATGATGTGTTTGCTTAAATATTTTCATCCATGAATTAAATTAACTAGTAATTGCATAGGCATTTTATCATCATGCATTATTTTCTAATGGTATAAGAGTAGAATTTTGTGGTCATGTCTCAGTCAGGAACATTTCAATTTGGAATGAGAGTTTGAGTTTGAACACTAAATCTATAAAGATCTAATACAAAGAAATTAAGTTTCAACTTATGTGGATTTAGGTGAAAATCAATTTCAACAAGCATGGAAAAATTGTGGTCGGAATCCCGAAAATGTTTATTTTTGGTATTGGGATTATTTGATGTAATGGTTGATTTGGTAGACAAGAGGTTGAATTCAGTTCATAGGTATGAGTTTGTGGTTGTTTGTGATAGTTGTAAACTTGAAAATTATAGAAAAATGACTAAGTAAAAAAAAATTGAAGATACTTTGCGTATCACCAAAGATATTTTATGTGTGATACAATGTCTATTGCTAGAAGGAATTATGGACTTTGACAAATTTGGAGAAGTATCACATATTATCCTAAATGAGATGTTTGGATGCAATGTATCATGCAATAAAATAATTTTTTGACATGATACACCATGGAGAAAATAAATTTTTGACATAATAAAGGAAGGGATGAAAGAATATAGAAGACATACATAATCATTGGGAAGACTAACAAAACTTTTGAAAAATCATGTATTGATGAAAGGAAAGTATGTTGGGACAAAACATCGGCCAAAAGAAAATATTTGGTTGTGATACATTGGGTAAAAAAAAGTTTTCAACAAATAAAGGAAGGGGAAAGAAGACAAAAATGACTCCTTGATCATTGGAAAAGAAAATAAAAATATGTGAAATGGCAGCAAAAGATAATTTCTTGGTGCAATACGCCCCCCAACAAAATATCCCATAAGAAATAAATCAATGGTGAAAGGTTTCCTTTGATGCTAAGAAAGAAAAAAACTTTGAAAGCCTTTATCACATAAAAAATAATAATATGCAGTGATACAACACAAAAAAATCAAGGAATAATACATAATTGGAGAAACAAAATCCAAGTCACAAGAAATTGTATCACATAGGAAAGATAAAAGGGTGTGATACACCCAATGTCAATGAGTAAAAAAAAATTGTGCTACACATCACATATGTGGATCTTAAAAAAAAATGAAGAGAAGAAAATAAAAGAAAGAAAATGAAAAGGACAAGAGAAGGTAATAAAAGGAGAAAGATGTATCACATCTCCAACAAGACCAAGATAAAAAAATTCATGCATATCAACCTATTGAACCTAGAATTCCAACATCAAGGGAGAGATATCAACAACCCATAAAGGTTCATCATCAAACTAAGAGCATGAGAATCCCTATTATACCCCTCAAAACCTTTGGTAACTAAAGTAGAAATCTCAACATTGAAACCTCCCTTTGACTAAGAGAATGTTGAAGGCAAAGTCATCACAATCAAATTCCTTTCACTAAGAATAAAACAATTGTATCACCCACACTTATAACTACTCTTGGATGATACAAATGAAAAGACCTGATTTCTATATATAGGAGTCTAAGGGGTCCTGATATAATCAGAGCCTACATAACAATAATATTGTAGGGGCACAACAATAATAATAGTGGGCTTCTATGGGGCACAATAATAACAACATGGGGACTATATGGGCACAATACTACAATAAGGGGGTTGCAATAATAACAATAAGGGGTGACATTAGTAGTATAGGGACCTAACATGCCCATATCCTTCAAAAAGTGTTGTCCTCAATGCATGAGTAGTTCCAGATGCTTCTGTATAAAATTCTCATCCTCCCATGTGTAATATTCAGTGGTTAAGTTCTTCCACTTGATGAGATACTTGTAGCTGTCGGGTTCTTATTTCCGTGGTTGCTTCAGGTTCAAATATGATTTTTCCTTCCTCGTCAAGTTCCGACAATATTGTTTGAACTGGGACCTTGTCATCTATAACCTTCTTTAAGCATGAAACATGGAAAACTAGGGGCACTCGAAAATATGCAGGAAGCTCCAATTTGTATGCCATAGTACCAATCTTTTGCAACACTTTATAAGGACCATAGTACTTTGGTGATAATTTATTGTCCTTATTAGCTTGCTTGAGGGACATTTGTTTGTATGATTGTAGTTGTAAAAATACCTAGTTGCCTATGCCAAAATTTCTTTCGCTGCAATGTTGATCTGCTTGTTATTTCATTCAGTTATGTGTGAAAGTGAGGTTATCCTTTTTCTTCTTGATATGTCCTTCTATCTTGAGAGTTTGAGGAGTGGTAATTCCTACCAATGCATTACAATACATGGTTGGATTCATTTTTTCTTTCTTTGGGGTTGGTTCCTAGTGTATACCATCTTCTTTTGACGTTTCTTGATCCTTTTCTTCCTCCTCTTCACATTCAATGTAAAATAATTTCTTCTCGGCACACTTATGACCTTTAGTGTATTTTCTATCACAATTATAACAAAGTTCATTTTCTCCTTTTTCTTCCAATTGTTGTGGTGTAAACCTTGTAGGTGGTGAAAGGCTAGGAGCAATAACACTTCCATATTTAAAGTTATGAGTGGTAGGCTCCCTTATTGCCATAATTTTTCTTTCAATTTTTCTTGCCAACCTGAATGCCTTCTCCAATGAATTAGGTTCCCAAAGACGAACCTCATGTTGAATGTTATCCTTTAAATTCCCTATGAAGACATCAAGCCTCTGCTTCTCTGGAATATCATTTACCCTTATATTCAATTTTTGGAAGTCCTCAATGTGCTCTACCATTGAAACCTTTTGTTTGAAATTTATCAATTGTCTAAAGAAAGTGTTGCTCTTTGTATCCTCATAATGTGCTATCATTTCCTCCGTGAAAATTGACCAAGTGACAAGTGGTTTACAAGAACAAATCCCTTTATACCATAAAAATTGATTCGGTTCTAAATATAAAGATGCAATACGTACCTTTTGTAACAATTGCACATCATGTAGATTAAAATATTTCTCCATTTGAAGTATCCATGTTATGGGATCCTTGCCATCAAACATCCTCATATCGATCTTTGGAATATGGTGGGTCTTCAATCCAATGTTAGATTCTATGAAATAATGATTAACATTTATTTTTTTCTCATCATGAGTTTACTCTACTACCTTTTCTTCATTAGGAGGCCTTTCTTGTAACAGCTTTGTCCCACCTTCCTTCAAACCTTCCATGTATTTCTTCAAATCTTCCATGAATTTTTTCAAATATACTTACCTACCATTGATATTAGCTTCCATGGCACATATAAAACTATTTATCTTAGCTTCGATCACATTCTTCAAATCATCCATCCAATTTTTCTTACTAGGTGTTTCTATTTTGTTGATTCAAGTCATTCTTTTTCTTGCTTTTAGCAGCTCGATATTGAATCTATTGTATCTCTAAAATTTCAAATCTCCAAGGTCTGAAATTACGACCTGAAATATCCCTCTGTGTTCCCTTTCCAATGCTACCAATCTGATAGAAATTGGATTCTCCAAGAAATAGTTATGCCCAATCTCCCAAGATGACTTGATTATATACTTTCTCAGTAGAGAAAACTTGTATGAAGTGCCACATGTCACTGTTTTGACCTTCGGATCTGAAAACAACACACAGAAAATTAAGTTTGTCCTCTTTCTGTAACTTCTTATGAAATTTCAATCTGATGCTCAGAGAGAAATTTATGACGATTTTCCCAAGGTCACCTATTTGGGATGTAATTTGGGAGCCTGTAGAAACCCTAAATGTACTGGACCTTATCTGCGCAAACATAGTGAAACAAGCTCTGAAATTCGGGCCCAAATTTCACCAAGATTTCAGCTCAAGCGGGTTTTAATTTTAGAGTCTGAACCTTTGTAGAAAACAAATTATAGTGAAAATTCCACAATGACCTGTTTTAGATGGAATTTTGGAGCTTGAAAAAACCCTAACTTCCTCAGATCATATCTCTGAAACTATAGCGAGAAAAAATATGAAATTTATACTCAAGGTTTAGAAATATTTCGGCTCAAATGGGTTTTTCTTTAGCTTCTAAAACTTCGTAGAGAAAAAATTATAGTGAAAATGCCACGATGAGCTATTTGGAGCAGCGAAACCCTAAAATGAAAAGCTCTGATACCAAATGTTATGAAACCATCTCACAAAAAGATAGAAAATATAGATCAACGACTTAAAAATAAGCCTCTTCGAGGGGGAAACCTCCTTTACATTACAAAAATGAACAATTATTGGATGATACAAATGACAAGATATCCTTTCTATATATAGGAGTCTAAGGGGTCCCAATACAATCAAAGCCTACATAACAATAATATTGTAGGGGCACAACAATAACAATAGTGGGCTTCTATGGGGCACAATAATAACAACGTGGGGACTATATGGGCATAATAATACAATAAGGGGGTTGCACTAATAACAATAAGGGGTTACACTAGTAGTATAGGGACCTCACAAGCATGGAATCAATCATTGATTTCACCACCATATTTTTTAAACTTGTATCCAAGTACAAATGCACAATATCACCAATATCTTAGCATCATACTAGCTATCATATCTATGATCAATCTCCACACAAAAGTACAAGACGCGCAATCAATACTATCCCCAAGCGATAATGTTAGAAGGTTCCTCCATTTCTAACAATCATCGAAACTGAGCAAGTTCACCATTCATGTAAACCCTTGAGCCATAAATCAACCAAAATAAATCATGTAATAATCATCAATCTATCACGGAATGAATAAACCCATGCCAAGCTCCAAAAATAAACATAATCGAATGGTTCAAGTATGTTTATCACAAGCACCAATCCATTCCAAACATTGTCATCCACTAAAATACATCAACAAACTATCAAAGGTTCCCATAGGCATTACACCCATTGAAGTATAGATCACATACCAGCCCTCAATGAAGTGGATCCTCCACCTATCATAGGTCCTCCTAGACATCTTACACATTGAAAATAATCCATACTAGCCAAAAAATCACATAGATCACATATTGGAAACCCCTAGAAAACACTAACCACCTACCACAGGTCCTCCTAAGCATCACACTTACTGAAAATAAACCCATAACAAACATCCATGTAGTAGATATACCAACTATCATAGGTGAAAACATACTCATCACAAGAGAAACTAAAGTTTTAATCAATCAAATCATTTATAGGTGCAATTTATCTCAAGCACACTACAATTTCAACACCCAACCATACTCAATAAGATTAATTACCACTCCACGTACAATGTAGTTCCAATTCCAATTCCCTCTCCAATCAAAATATTTTAGCAAAATAGCTCTTATAGCATTTTAGAATTTCCTTATTTATGACTTTTTGCAAATTCAGAAATTACACCTCACAACATAGGTATGTCAAATCTTATCCATATTAACTTCAACCTTAAGGGATCTCAAATTAATTTACAATAACAAAATATGGATGATATTTTTTCTCATTTTAACCCAACACACTAGGCAACCCAAAAGAAAGGATACCAAACATATGCAAAAAAGTTTCATCTCTTAGGGCATAATTTTCCAAGCATAAACTAGATTTAAAATCACCTCAATTCCTACAAACTTACTGTAGTAAATATACCATATTATTTTCAATATGTTTTCCAAATCACTTCACAATTTCTTCCCTTAAATATATCAAATCAACATGCACAATAAGTGTTTGTTGTCTAGGAAAATCCTCTATGTGGATAGAGACGATCCTTCTAGCCCAATGAGTTGGAATAGCAACCTACATGACAATCTACAAGACACTTTCCTAAATTACAATCAAAATGAAGGAAGAGGAAGGACACCTACCTTGTTCTGATGCTATAATGCACTCCTTTGTTGAATATCTCAGTCACACACTCCTCAGGCTCAGCTCTACCACTCACAATGTTTGAATACCTGCATAAGAGATGACACAACAAAGCATACAAGTGCAACAAACATAATCGAAAGTAATCCACTTAATGGATCAAGGAGCATTAAGATAAATGTTGCATTAACACAAACATTTAAGGAAAGTGAACCAATAGTTGTATATATTAATGAAATAAAGGAGGAAGCATATAACCAAGCCTTGATGTCAATAAACTCTCCTTGAGTGAATGTCCAAGTCCAAGATAAATCTCTCCGACCACTCCTTCTCTAAGCCAAATGAGTAGCATGTATGCACTATCTCAGCATAAGGGTGCAAATAAATAGAGACCAACCATTTGGGAATGGGAGAGGATGAATATATAGGAAGGGAGAGGGAGTTATGATCTCTCCAAAGATAATGGAAGGCTCTCCAAAGGATGGAATGGAAGGCGAATCCAGCAAATGAGGTAGCTCATAGGGATAAGATCAAAGGGAAATATTGGGAAATGCAACCACATCTCATCAACAACCACATCCTCAACGAACAACCTCTAGCTCTTCATTATAGAAGCCAATAGATCACAAAGCTTCTTGTCTTATTTGGGAAAACTTGCCTTTTAGGGATCAACACAAGTATCCAAGTAAAAATCACACCAGAAGTGCGAGGCCAGTATAATGCAACTTGCCATCATCAATAATTGCCAGTGTTAGGGTCACACTAGTCCTGAAATTAGGGTTTCAGAGATTACTTCTTCAGGGAAGGCTCAAGGCATGTTTCCATCAGTGTTTCAGGGAGGATTTGTACTGCATATTACGATGGGTACACTACATGATTGCCAAGTTTTGGGCACTCCGAGGTATGACAAAGGGAAGTGCAGGAGGCATGACAAAATATTGTGTAATAGATTCCCCCTAAAGAAGGAAAAAAGAACAAGGAGTGATGGCTGAGATGTTTTACGAGCTTTTGTAAGGATGAGAACAAACACTGTCAGGAGACCTACAAATCAAGGACACGTATACATATACATATCTGATATCAAAACATGAATCCACGGTATGAACCCAACCATCTGAATAGAAAGGACTATGTGAAAAGATCCACGACATGGGCACAACCACCCAAATGAAAAGGATCGTCTGAAATCTAATATCAAAGGTATGGGCGCAACCACCCAATATAGAAGGATCATCATCACCATAAATAAAAATTCCCACGGTATGGTCGTAGCCATCCGTATAGAAGAAACACATGTAAAATCATGAATAACACATAACTACACGTAGCCTGAGTTATGTCAGACAAAACTCATGGTCTTGCACTCCATCCCAACCCGATCAAAGTATAAATTCTAACAAGTGAGTGATTGTGTCGAAACCGAACATGCTATAAAACCACCTGATTACCGACCAATGATGTGGACCATTAACAAGCACGAGAGAAACCACCAATAATGGCAATGGCTCTCAAGGTACGACAATACAATCTGTGAATGTGAAAATAAATTTGAAGTCGAACACTCATGGAATCATCTGATCGAAGGCTAATGATGAAAACCTATCGTCAGATGCGAACAACCTGCCATTAAGGCATGCAAGCTCTAAGGTACTAAAAGGGAGTCTCTAAGTCATCTTCCTGGATAATGAGCTGAAGTCAATAGGAAGTGACCCATCGAAGTGGGGCCATAATGATTTCCTCATCATCGACACGAAACAAGGTATAAAGTGGAATGAATGAGTATGATCTGAGATTGTAAAAAAAGGTCAGACAATGTATATGTAACAAACTGTAGATAAGACTTTTCTTAAACATATTGGTGACATGACTCCTAAGCGTGGCAACATTTGGACTCAACATAAGACCAAGGGTGATGACGATGAAATGGAATAGTCATATGAGAAGCAAAAATGGATCCCCCAAACCCCGAAAGGCAAGTGACTAAGTGAGGATATCCCAAACCAGACACAAGAAACAAATGAGTGTCATGTTCAAGAGCAACATGTTGCCTATACAAGAGATGTTTCACTTTCATTTTTCCATGCTATTTCTAGCAAGTACCCCAATTATTTTTTATCGCAAGCTTGAAGGGGATAGAATATGCTTGTAGTGCAAGTTCATTCTTCGAATGAATCCATCCTAGTAAGTTTTACGAGTCCTAGGAAGGAGAAACTCAGTCTCGTCATGGTGACAAGTCTTTCGCTGTTTAATTTTTATGAGTCTAACGGATGAATAACTCGGTGTCTTTTTCATATTTAGAGAGTTTGAAAAAGAGACGAAAAAAAACTCCATCATGTCCCTTTTCGTAATTTGTCTCTCGAACCCGAAAAGGTAGAAAACAATATTCAAGAGAACCTCTTAACCATGTTGACCAAGGTGTACCTTCTTCGTAAATAGTCAATCTTAACTCGAAAAAAGGGGTAAACGTATACTGAAACGACATCAATTCATTTAATTTAATGAGTTCAAAAAGACAAGTACTTGATGATCTTTTCATATTTCGAGAGTTAGAAGAGAGCTTAAAGATGACTCCAGGGGGGTTCCTTTTTCATGTATTTTTCACAAGTTCGAAAAAGAGATAAAACAAAAACTCGGTGAATTGGTCAAAAATGATCATTGTAACCAACGAAAAGAGCCTGTAAATGCACAAAGACAACCACACATCACTAACATTGAGAAAAATAATAAAATATTGGCAAAAATGTGTTGAAAAACTTATAAATAGACCAAAAGTAAAAGCATTTTTACCATTTCATTTGGAGTAAATTGGAGAGTGCATTTTACCCCATTTTCCTTGATTCTTTAAGTGAGCAGCGTGGGAGATCTAGGGCACCATTTCACAAACCATCAACTATAGGTAAGAGATCTTCCTTTTCCCTTTCTTTTCATTCTAATTTCACACCATTTCATAGGATTTTTTTTTTGGTTAGGAGGAGGATTTCAAATTTTAAAATTGGGGGCAACCAGCGCGAGTCTTGTCATCAGATCCACATTGATCGCCCCTAAGCCCAAAAAGGCTCTTGTGCTGCTAGTGCAAAAACAATTAAAATATTTGTGATAGACTCAGAGCAGAAAAAATTAAGATAAATCCTCTCTCTTGATCACTTTCTTCATGATTTCGATCCGTGAAAAGGCATTTAAATGATGTTTATGGGTTGTTTGCAAGAGATTTCGACAACATGGTCATCGAATGGAAGGAAAGCACCATGAGGCAGAATATCACCAAGCTGCCTAAAGCATTGAATGTGTTAATTCTTTAAGGAACTGCAGGTTACTAAAATTTTTCTGAACCCCAGGACTCAGAGCTCAAAATGAATTGCTACACTATCTGATCAGTCTATGGGATGTTGATCGACAAATATTCATCATTGGAGATCAAGAATTAGAGTTAGAAGTAGTTGATATCTACTTCATTACTATATTTTCCAGAAGAGGGGAGAGAGTCCAACTCTTTGGAGCCCATGGTAGAGGTGAGAGCACCAATACCTTAATCATAAGGCATTGCTCAGGTGTAGAGACAATTGTGAATGGGAAGGTGAAGATAATAACCATCAACAATCTTACCTTGAGGACAATTCTACACATCATGGCTCATATAGATGGGTATAGGCTTTGCACGAGATCTTGAAGTCGCAATTCCAGTACACAGTGGATTGCCTTGCTCCAAGAATGTTCAACTGGTGTGAGGGACACTGGTCAACATGAAGAGGCAACTGACCAAAGAAAAGTTTGGAAACTTGAAGTAGTTTGGCTTTGGTTAGATTTCGGTCACTTTATTTTTTGAACGGGTTCCCCTATTTCAATACTAGTGGGTAGAGGTGGAGGATCCAACTCCACAAGATTCGAGGCTGCTCAGATTGAGTGAGATCATGCCTCAAGGAGGAGGGTGCCAGTGGATGAATTTCCCTTCGTCATTCTTTGGTTGGCTATGCCAACAACTGATCATTGTGGATGACTATGCCTATGCAAGCATGAACTTCAGAGGAGATCCGGATCTGCCTCTACCACCAGGTGAACAATGGACTGATGCAACTAAGACTTTTTTTTTGGATTTTTTCAAGTTTTATGTTTTTTTTTTGTTTAAAGTGTATCTGAGAGTTCACTTGTGATAATTGTGAAGATGTAGGACCGAAAATGCCTCCTAGCATGTCCCTAATAGCATGACGAGTGGCACGTCAGATAGAATATGCTCCATACGAGGAAGGAGTAGATACTATGGTAGAAATGGAATGAAATATGGAAGTGATTACCTGAGGGATTCCAAAATATGTGACTATACATGATGTACCACTACAGTACCAGAGGCATATGGTAGGAGTTTCTGCAAGACTATGTCGGCTATTAGGCCAAGAGATCAGAGTAGTCTCATGCTATTGCGAGCACCATGTGGGCGAATAGCTTTTCCTAGTCATGATTTTCTATTCTATTGTAGGCTTTGGAAGCCATGTGTCCCATAACACTTATCTTTTGAGATTTTGATGAACAAACTTTGGCAGACGCGATATCTATATCTCTCTCTCTCTCTCTCTCTCTCTCTCTCTCTCTCTCTCTCTCTCTCTATATATATATATATATATATATATATATATATGCATGGTTTTATCTTCTAATTATGTGTTCATGTATTATGATGATGTGAATAGTTTTATAAGTTACGCAAATGTCTATCTAAAACATAATTTGCTAAAGCATCTGTTAATGTATTCAAATTTCATGGAATGTGTTGATATGTGATATAATCAAAATTTCTTTCCAGTAATTGAATACATAGATACATACGCAAAATTTGTGGATTCCTTACTGAGTAATGACTATTCAATTGTAACACAACAAGTTGTGAATATAACTTAACAACTAAATTTCTAATGCCAAGAGAAACTTCTTCTGATAACAGTTCAATAGCTGCAATGTATGTGGCAATATTATTAGTTGTTCATCCCAGGAAAATACCGTGTAAATCGATCAACTTGCCATCAGGGGCGAAGAGTGCTCAAGCTACAGAAGATAAGTTTTGTGTGCTACGACAAGAACCATCAACAAAACCAACAAAATGGTTTGACGACATCTACAAACTAAGTGGAACACAAGGCAAGAAGAGGAAACATGTCTGCAAAGCAAACAATCACACCAAAAAATCAAAACTGCACACCAATGAATGTACACAAGTAATTACACGGAAATCACACATAATACTTTTTCAGATAAAGCCCATTGTGGGGCTGTGATAACGTGTTACCTTCGTAGTCAACCAACTCATAGGCACCTTTTTGCAAGACATGTTAAATGATGTATGCCTATCTCCCAACTTATCATTGGCTTGGTCATACAGCAAGACCAAGTCACCTTCAGCGAAAACTCGTGGAGAAACAGTTTGATCATAATGAGATTTAAATCATTTTTTTTTGTGTTTTGATCACCATCACAGTAATATGACGGGTCTCATAAAGCCTCTCGAGATAAAGTAACCACTCCTCTTCAGGTAAGGTATTGGGGAGTAGCTCGATAGATAGCTTTAGCGAAGGAATTTCACACTTGATCGGGAGTGTCACCTCTAAACCATATACCAACTGGAATGGAGTGAAAATAGTGGTTGTCTTAGTCAAGGTTAGGTAAGCCCAAAGAGCCGAGAATAACATGAGATGCCAATCCTTTCTATGCTTCCAAATGGTACGTTGAAGCATAGTAATTAAGACCTTATTAATCGCTTCAACATGGCCAATGGCGTGTGAGTAGTAAGGAGTTGAGTTGTCATGGTGAAGACCCAACTAAGTAGTCAACTTTGCCATCGTGTACTGACGAAAATGTGATCTGTGATTAGTGAAAATGGTTTGAGGGATGCCAAAACGGGCTATGACATGGTCAAAGAGGAACTGAGCAGCAATGATATTGTCAACATTATATGTAGGCATCGCCTCAGCCCATTTAGTAAAATAGTCGATGACAATGATGATAGGCCATGCACCCCAGCCGAGCGAGGATTACATGTCATGAAATTGATTCCCCATTTAGCGAATGGGCCAACGGTAATGACTGGGTGTAGGGGTGTTGGCAGGGCACGCTATTTGTGGTTATAAATTTGACATTCATGGCATTTTTGAACTGTCATAATACAATTTTTGAAGATAGAAGGCTAGAAATAATCAGAGCAAAGGATATTCTGAACAATGGTATAGCTTAACATGTGACCCCCACATGCCCTAGAGTGACATTCATTCAAGACTCGTTCAAGCTCTTCAAGTGTTAGATATCTAGGAAGAATAGAATCAACACCAACTTGGTACAATGTATCACCAATAATAAAATAAGGTTGAGACTGATTTCGGATGTGACGTCGGTAATATCGAGACAACTCGGATCAAAACATTTGGGTCTGAAGATAAACAATGATATCTACGTACCACAATTCGAGAGTGCTTATGAGAAACAAAGTTACATCAGGAATCTACAGATAAATTTGGAAAAAATGAGTGACTTCTTTGATTTGGCAGCAGTAAACTCCAAATCAAATTCTTCTAGGATAATGATCCATTTAGAGTATTTTCACACAAGAAAATAATGAGTCAGAATATAAGTCATGGGGTTACAATCAGAAATCACCGTGGTATTTTGTAGAAGAATGTAATGGCCAAATCGTTGAACATCATGGATTGTTACTAAGGCAAGTTTCTTGGCATGAGCATATTGAGTTTCTATCAATAAGATTTCGACTCAAATAATAAACCACATGATCATTGCCATCGCCATCATCCTAGACCAGCACCATAGCAAGGGTACTATCAGCCATGGCCAAGTATAAGAAATAATCGTGGTGATAGTCATGGGGATGGAATAAAGGAGCACTAATGAGTGCTTTATTTAGAGCATCTAAATATTTCTAGGCAATTTCATCCCAAATGAATGGGATCCCCTTCTTAAGCAAGCAAGTAAATCCCTTAGCAAGCTCAACATAATTAGGGACAAAGCGATGAAGAAAATTGGCCTTCCCTTGCAAACTCTAGAATTGGTGCAATGATGAAGGAGGGGGTAAATTAACAATAGCCTCAACTTTCAGAGGATCAATTTGAATGCCTTCTTTGGACACAAAAAAACCCAAGAGCCGACCAGATTCTACACAGAAGACACATTTATGTGGATTGAGATGGATATTATAGTGTCAACAACGCAGAAAGATTGCTCGAAGGTGGTCCGGATGGTCACGACACTTAGAAGAATGAGCTGGTAAGTCATCTAGATAAGGTTGAACAATGTGTTTAATATCATGAAAGGCATATGACATTTCTCTCTAGAAGGTAGCACCAGTATTTTTGAGACCGAAAGGGAGCTTCTTATAAGCAAAAGTCCCCCATGGATAGATGAAAGCAGTCTTGTGCTGATGAGCGGGTAATATATTAATCTAGTTATAACCAAAAAAACAATTCATAAAAGATAAGATCTCACTCCTAGCGCACTCATCAATGAATCAATCAATAAATGGAGTAGGATATTTATCTTTAGGGCATGCGTGATTGATGTCACATTAATCAACACAAACTCGAATGGTTCCTTGTTTTTTAGTAATAGGCACAATATTAAAGACCCAAATTATTAATGGGATAAGGTAAATAAAACCAACTTTTAGAAGTTTTTAACTTCTCCCTTAATAAAAACAACCTTCCTAGGATGCACGGGATGAAGTCGTTGAAGAAAAAGCTTTGCATCAAGATACGTGAGTATTACATGAACTACAATAGCTAGATCAATACCAGAAATTTCCCCATATGACCAAGCGAAGACATCACAAAATTATTTAAAAAGGTCATTGTAAACCCTTATCTCATCAGGAGAACAAGAAACCCCAATGTGAATGTTCTCAACAATTCCAGGTTCAATGAAAATGTTGATAGGCATGGTTGCAATAATATTTCCCATATTACCTTCCGATAAAACTTCATGCACAAAAACAGGTGTTTGAAGTGGATGCGTCGGGTTATGAGAAACAAAAGCTCCAAGACACAAAGGAATCTCACTAAGACTTGGAAGAAACGAGGAACGATGATGGGCATAATTCCAAGGGGTTTCATCAAGAGACATAACCTCAACAATACTCTCGTCGATGGGGAATATCTCGTTCAAGGGATCCAAAGAATCCAAAGAACCAAACCAAGGATACTATGAATATGTATCCAGGTGCATATTGAGAATGGTATGACTTTCTAAAGCAGCCACTGAGGTCTGTACATTTCTTGATAAGCTTGTTCTAAAGGACTTAGTGGCATAACATCTCAAAAAGAATCAACCCGATCCAGAGTAGGGATAATCCATGGATCATTGGAGATAGAGATCATGTTGATTGAGGCGGCATGTGGAGGTGGGAGAGAAAAAGTTCCCATTAAAGCAAAATCTTTGAAAAGACCTTCCCCCACACTCTCATATCAAATATAGGAATTTCACACATATGGGACGTTTCCATTTGAAGCACCAGAAGAGAAAAAGGAAAATTGATCGACAGTGACAATTTTCCCTTCATGAGGAAAACTGAGCACCCAGAAAAAAGAGGAAACCACACAAAACATGGCATGGGTCTAACTTCGCCCAAATAGAAGGTTGTAATTTAGATTTTCATCTACAACTTCTACTTCTAACTCGACAGTCTTCCCTTCCAAGGTAATGGGAAAACTTGTGAGAATACCATAAGGACGGGAGCCTCTACCATCAAAGGCCTCTAAGGTTTTTGGGAACTGGTTGAGAGGTTGAGATCCAATAGATTTCCAACATGAAACAAACATGATGCAGGTGGAAGCACCTTCATCAATGACAGTCTGATGGATAGTCTTTCCTTTAATAATGACTTGAATAAAAAATGCAATTTGATAAGGAAGATGGGGAACATGGTTTTCTAGATCGAAACTAATCAAGTTCGAATTAACTGGATCAATGCCTACTATAACAAAAAATAATGATTTCCACTGCATTGGACATGTTTGGATACCTTCCAAAGAAAACATCATTGAAGGAGCTTGAGCTAAATCTTTGACAATACTGTAATGTTGAGCAGCTCTAACATTCAGATTATAGGATGACTTACGAAGCACACCTTTGGGAGGCAGTCGGATGACGGATTCATTATTAGGTCTCTCGATATGGAGAGGACCCACATTGGGTGGAGTGGAGTAGAAGGTGTATCAATGGCTTCCTTTTCCACGTCTGCTTTTGAGGAGTTTGATAATATTTTGATCAAGTGGCAACAAAGATAGGCAGTGAACCCATCATCATGTAAACATGAGAACTAGATGAGGTAGAGGATTGTGGTTGGTCTACCAACTGAGTCTATTGAGATGGAAATGACTCTTTTAATATAGTCGGGGTCCCTTTTAATACATGACTAACTTCTGCAAGTCAGGGACAATCCTTGGTGTAATGATCTTCCTCAGAAATGAGGCAATGATATTTCGGCTTTCGTTTGGAGGCATTATCAGCAGATGACTTAGGAGGATCCTATTTTGGGGTATCGGATTTTTCATTACCTTTACCCTTCTTCTTACCTTTCGAGTTTTTTCTGCCGCGGTAGACTGGATGACATTGACCTCGGAGATTTTACCAGGATTCAATGAGTTTTTAGAAGGATGATTAGAACCATCATTCGAAACATATTTTTTCTTCGAAGAAGCTTTGGTGGAAGTTTGGGATATTGATCCAATTATACCATCAACAGATGGTACATCTGAAGACTTCGAAGATGCTGGATCCAAAGATGAACTTGGAGCATCATGCAAAATTTCATACAACGTGCCAGACTGGGAATAAACCAAATCCAAATACTAGGCATGGGCAATAGATTGAATCTCGATAACACAACCTCCCATTTCTATATCTGCAATGATTTTTTTTATGAATGAATTGGTGAACCATTAAGTCAACAACTCATCAAGGATTTCAAATTTGGTGAGGCGACACCAATGTCTCCATTCATAATGTGCTTGGAGATATGGGTTGCGGTATCATGTTTCAGATATGTGAGCAAGTGGGTACCAGTTTCATAATGAACTGGTAACTGGAAGTGGGTTAGGAAGGCCATGGCCAAAGAGTTGAAGTCTACATAGGTACCTTGAGGAAACTGAATGTACCACTTTGCGACATCACCTATCAAGATTCACTGAAAGAGGCGGAGACAAACATAATCATCAACATAGGAATTGGAAGAACACCGTAAGTGATATGTCATCACATGGGCCTGAGGGCCCTCTTTAGCTTTTCTTTTGAATTTTGGGAAATCGCTCAGAATTTTAGTGGGAACTGGAGGCCAATAAGGTGAATGAAGAATCATATCATTAGTAAGCCTCGAGACATCGAGTAGTTCCAACGTCACTAAGAATGGAAATTATAGATTAAAAGGCATATAAGGCCTTTGATAAGGCCCAGTCTGTAGGTTCCAACCTTGTTAGTAAGGATTTTTCCCCCAAAGTGGAGGATTTTGACCATAAGGGGCTTGATTTCCCCCCCACTGAGGGATACCTTTACCATAAGGTGAATTTTTCTTAGGGTAGGGTTGATGCGAACCTTCCATAGACCATTGATAACCATAATGAGGATAAAAATTGTGCGCGACATATGTATTATAAGGTTGTTGCAACTGTTGTCCCTGGTAATGAAGCTGTTGGCCCTGCTACTACAGGGTTTGGCCTTGTGTCTGCAAGGTTTGACCTTGTTGATATAAAGGTTGAGCTTGATCTTACAAGGGATGACCTTGCTGCTGCAATGGTTGACCTTGCGGATACAATGGTGTAGAATTTCCCACTGTAGATCAACATATTATGCAATATACTAAAGCAAAATACAAGATCTACTTCTACAACAAACTTGCGGAAGCTTAATCGATTATTAGCAAGATCAAATAGAACACATATAACTGAGAAAGAGAAAGAAATCACACATGAAAACAAAAGAATACTCTGGGGAAAGCCTGAGCTAAAAACCCCGATCTCTGTATTATCATATAAGTAGAAATATGTCCGGATTACACAAAGCATTAGCTCACAAGCTATCCTGCTCTCAGTACAATCATACAATACAGCTCCCAGACTAAATAGACACAACATATGCCTTCCCTCAGCCCTCCAAGCCTCCTATTTCCTTGCGCAGTTTCTCTTGGGGTCCAATGTTGCCACCTATGTGAATTGGCCTCATCACACACTAATAAAACTCAAAAGTAACTACGTAATCTCCAAGGAATGAATTCCTTCTGCATGCAAGAGATATCCTCCATGGAATATTCCTACAACTGATAGTACATTGTCCCATCATCTGACCTCAACTAGGTCTCTGACTAAACTAACATGCATGGGTTATTTATGAGATAATACTCAGTTATCTGAAGTGCGGTAGTTACATGCATGCATGCATTAACTAACTGAACTCACAATCAATTCCAAAAACTATTGGAACTAATCTAACTGGACTTAACTTAGATAACTGAGTTAACTAATTACAACTCAAAGTACAACTCATCCTTATCTCTTTTAATCAAGGGATAACTTCCTCAATCAATGGAGAAACTGTTGCATGTCTTGACATAGACTTCATGTTTGATTTCCTACAACTAATTAACTCAAGATGAATTAATTAATTATTTTACAAACAACTGCTAAGATCGAATTCGAATTTCAATTCTAAATTTTAGTTTAGGGGCTAACTAAAATTGGAATGTATCCTAAAATTTTATTTATAGCAATGTTATTTTTAGCACTTCTATTTTTAGCATTCTTTTTGCTATTTTCAACACTCCCTCTCAACAAGAAAGCTATTATTAGTCACCCCAATCCTATCTCTGTGGAACTCGAACTTGCATTTTGACAATGCCTTAGTCAAAATACCTGTATCCTGTTCCTCGGTCGAAACATATAGCAACAACATGATCCTCTTCACCACACAGTCTCGAAGATGATGATACCGTATATCTATGTGCTTGGACCTTTCATGAAATACTGGATTCTCAGAGAGTTTGATACAACTCTGATTATTGCAGTAGATCACAGTTGGATCCATCCTCTGACCAAACAATCCCACTAGAATCTTCCGCATCCAAATGGCCTCGCATGTTGCTTGACTGGCAGCCATGTATTCAACCTATGCTGAGCTAAGTGCAACTGACCTCTGTTTCCTACTATACCAGGAAACTATAGCTGAACCAAGGTTGAACATTCCTCCATAAGTGCTCTTCCGGTCTGATGGACTCCCTGCCCAATCTGCATTTGTGAAGCCCTGAAGCTTCACTCCCTCTATCCATCTATACCACAATCCATATTAAGATGTGCCTCTGAGGTATCTCAGCACATGCTTCGCTTCCTTCCAAAACAGCTTGGTAGGATGAACCATAGCTTGACTTAGCTAGTTCACCGCAAAGCATAAGTCTGGTCGTGTGTTCACAAGATACATTAGTGAATCCACAAGCTGTCGATAAATAGTAGCAGTTACCACCTCACTTGAAGTAGCACCCCCCTTCCTCCAGTTACCAGCTAGAGGAGTTTGCATGGGCTTTCTTTTCTCCATGTGGAACTGCCTGAGTATCTCATTAGCATACTTGCCTTGAGACACAAATACTTCCCCATCTTTCTGCCACACTTCCATGCCTAAAAGTAGTGCATAAGACCCATGTCTTTCATCTCGAACTCTCTTGCAAGGTCCTCCTTGCAAGACTTGATCAACTGATCATCACTTGTCAAAATCAGATCATCCACATAAAGAACAATGATTAATGGCTTACCTTCTACCATGATGTGGCAAAGGTTCGCATCTGCTTCACTCTTGGTGAAGCCCAACCTGGTGAAATAGCTATCGATCCTGGTGTACCAAGCACGAGGTGCTTGCTTCAGCCCGTACAAAGACCTCTTGAGTCAGCACACATGCGACTCATGATCGAAGGTCTCAAAACCTTTCGGCTGCTCAATGTACACCTCTTCCTCAATCTTCCCATTGAGGAATGTTGTCTTCACGTCCATTTGATGGATCTTCCAACCCATTTGAGCTGATAGTGCCAACATCGATCTGATAGATGAATACCTTTCTATAGGAGCAAAGGTCTCATCGTAGTCGATCCCCTCAACCTGTGAGAAACCACGGGCAACAAAATTTGCCTTATGTTTCTCAACACTACCATCAACTGCCTGCTTTACCTTGTAAAGCCATCGGGAACTCAACACTAACTTGTCCTAAGGTCTTGGGACAACATCCTACACACTATTCTAAATGATAGAGTCATACTCCTCTACCATAGCATCAACCCAGACTCATTGCTGCAGTGCTTCCTTGAATGAAGAAGGTTTAGACTCTACACACTCCCCAACCAGGGCCATGTAACCAGTGTACTGCTTGGTTGACCTCCTCTGTCTACACTGAGAAGATGGCTGTTCCACATTCTCTCGTGCATCCATCATCAACCTGTCATCTTCCCTTGAGCATTTTCACCCATCTTTGGAAGACCCAGCATGAGTGGATGTCTCCACTATTGGATCTTCTACATGTGGCTGCTCCACATCAATATGAGGGTCCTCCTCCTTAGGAACTGAAAGTCCCTCCTCTGCATGCAACTTGAGCTCTCTCTCAAGTGATACTCGCATGGCTTTCTGCTCATCGAACTTCAGATCTCTGCACACCACTGCCTTTTGACTGGTAGGCAAGAACACCCGATAGTTGTGGGGTGTATCAGTGTACCCCACAAGTATCCCAAACTCAATCGTTGGATCTACCTTCTTCCGGGCATCTTTGGTCACATGGCAATAAACTGATGATCCAAATATCCTGAAGTGACTCACATCTAGTTGCTTCCTAGAAAAGGCCTCCATAGGTGTCTTCATCCCCAGTATATGGTGCGGGCTTTTGTTTTGCAAGTATACTGTTGTATTGCATACCTCAGCCCACAAATGAAGTGGTAGGCTTTGGTCATGCAACATCACTTGAGACATTCCCATATTCAATCTGTTCTTCCTTTTTGCCACCCCATTCTGCTGTGGGTTATGGGGTGTCTTCAACTCCCGTTTAATTCCTTCTGCAGTGCAGAAGTCCTTAAACTGTTGGGAGACATACTCTCCACCATTGTCGCTATGCAAGGCCCTTATTTTCTTTCCAAATTCTTTCTCTGCCAAGGCTTTAAACTCACAAAACCTCAAGAAGTTTTGATCCTTCTTTTGCATAAATTAGATCCAACATCTACAAGAAAAATCATCAATAAAAATAGCATAGTACCTTTTTTTAGTGGTGGAGGCTGTAGAGAATGGTCCACAAACATCTGTGTGAACTCACTCCAGGATTGCTCCAACTCTACTGTCTCAATCTTGAAAGGAATATTTCACATACGTACCCTAGGTACAGCCTTTGCATGTATCTGTCTGCTCCAGTTTTCCCTTGGGAAGTCTAGTAGAAATCTGTTGCATGACCTTCAAGGTCCCATGGTGCAAGTGGCCCAATATTCTATGCCATTGCTCGCCAAAATCTTCGCTCTACACCATCTCTGCTTTGGAACTCAATGCAGCACAGTCATCTACCTCCTGCTTGTAGATATTCTTAACTTGAATCCCAATCCTCTTGGTCTGTCCAATAACGATATGCCTCAGGAATACCTTTCCTTTACTAAAGACTACATCATAGCCTTGTATCCTAGCATAGTGACAGACACAAGATTATTCTTTAGACCCAGTACATACTTTACATCAATCAGGGTGAGAGGAGCTCCATGCTCCCTCTAAAACACAACCGTACCTTCACCTGACACATGGTACTTTCCATCATCGCACATCTCGATCTGCATCTGGAGTTCCTTCTCCTCCAAGGTACTCAAAAGATTCTTGTCTTCAGACATGTGGAAAGAGGCTCCACTGTCCAGGTACCAAAAAGATCCCACCATGGATGAAACCATGCATGTGATGAGAGAGAAATCCAAATCGAACTATGAGGCCAGTGCCTCACTATCTAATCCCTTTGAGTATCCCTTCTTGGATTTCTTCTATGGAAAATTCGTAGCATAATGGCCCACCTCATGACAACGAAAGCATCACACTTTTGATTTTTCAAACTTCTTACCACCATGGGAAGAACTGGATTTGGGATGGGATGCCTTCCCTTTCCCTTTCCTCTCCTTACTCACCAAGGCTAGATTTTCTTCATCATCTTGCTTTGATGAAGATCCATCTCTGGTGCTTCTTCTTATCTCCTCCTGCATTAGATCCGACCAAAGTCGTTCCCAATCTGGCAGTTTCTCTCTTCCATTTACCGAGTCTTGGTAGCTATGCCAGCTCTTAGGAATATAGAGGAGAGCAAGACTCACCATGTCATCATCGGTTGTCATGATCCCTACACTTCCAAGCTCATCCCTGCAGGTGGTGAGCTTGTTCATATATGTAGAGATCGTGTCGCCCTTTTCACACTTGATTTTTCGAAGCTTGTCTTTCAGTGCCAGCTTCCTCTGATCGTTGTTGTTCTGATATAGATCTTTCAATGTTTTCCACATTTAAAATGGTGTCTCCTTCCCATGGAGGCTCGAGACAATGTGGTCTCGAACTCCCTCCAAGAGGATTCTCCTCACTCTAGCCACACATTTCTTCCATTCCGCCAATTCTATAGCATTAGCCACTACTATCTTGGGGACTTCTTGATCAATGAAGTCCTTTAGACCATTGTCCTTCCAGGCTATATAATTCAAGCTGCCATCAAGGGCATACTCGAGGCTTAAACCGTTGAATGCCATTGGTGAAATTTGAGATGTGATAAGAATTCAAATTCTATAGTCAGGGACTTGAAACTTCAAACTTTTCCCTTCTTTTTATACTGTTCTTCTCTTTGATCACCTTTGCTCTGATACCATGTAGAATTTCCCATTGTAGATCAACAAATTATGCAATATACTAAAGCAAAATACAAGATCTACTTCTACAACATACTTGCGGAAGCTTAATTGATTATAACCAAGATCAAATAGAACACATATAACTGAGAATGAGAAAGCAATCACACATGAACACAAAAGAATACTCTGGGGAACGCCTAGGCTAAAACCCCGATCTTTGTATTATCATACAAGTGGAAATATGTCCTGATTACACAAAGCATTAGCTCACAAGCTATCCTGCTCTCAGTACAATCCTACAATACATCTCGCAAACTGAATAAACACAACATATGCCTTCCCTCAGCCCTCCAAGCCTCCTATTTCCTTGCGCAGTTTCTCTTGGGGTCCAATTCTACCACCTGTGTGAATTGGCCTCATCACATACTCATCAAACTCAAAAATAACTACGAATCTCCAAGGAATGAATTCCTTCTGCATGCAAGAGATATCCTCCATGGAATATTCCTACAATTGATAGTACATCGTCCCATCATCTGATCTCAACTGGGTCTCTAACTGAACTGACATGCATGAGTTATTTATGAGAGAATATTCAGTTACCCGAAGTGCAACAGTTACATGCATGCATGCATTAACTAACTAAACTCACAATCAGTTCCACAAACTATTGGAACTAATCTAACTGGACTTAACTCAGATAACTGAGCTAACTAATTACAACTCAAAGTACAACTCATCCCGATCTCCTTTAATCAAGGTATAACTTCCTCAAACAATGGAGAAACTGTTGCATGTCTTCACATAGACTTCATGTTTGATTTCCTACAACTAATTAACTCAAGATGAATTAATTAATTATTTTACAAACAGCTGTTAATATCAAATTCAAATTTTAATTCTCAATTTTAGTTTAGGGACTAACTAAAATTGGAATGTATCCCGAAATGCTATTTATAGCAGTGCTATTTTTATCACTTCTATTTTTAGCATTTCGTGTTGCTATTTTCAACAAATGGTTGGTTTGTTGTTGTACAAAATACATTTTTGGCTGCAAAGGCCGTTGAAAGTACTGCAAAGGTTGCCCCTACTGTTGCAAAGGTTGCCCTTACTGTTGCAAAGGTTGCCCTTACTGTTGTAAAGGTTTCCCTTGTTGTAGTAAAGGTTGTTGAATAGTTCCTTGAGGGGTTCCCTGTTGGTACTAATAATTTCCAATTGGGATTTTATCATATGCACCGAAAATAGGATTTTGACCAGTTTGCACATGAGGACTGACTTGTGGAATATAAGGTGGATTTTGCAGTGCTTGTGAACCATATGGAACATAAGACTGTTGGAGAGGTATCTGGGCCATATAAGGCCGTTGATACTGGATATTACCTTCCATAGATGGATCAATGGGATTAGGAATACCACTAGGATTAGGTTGACTCGCTCCAACCATGTTAGTTGTGATCCACTCACATGGGTTCCAACTGAAACAAGAGGGATATTTGGATTTCCCCCCAGGCTGTGAATGAGGTGGTGGAACATTTTTTCCACTTGATGGGGGGACTGAAGAACTTACATACGTATAAAAAAAAAAATTTAGTTGAACCAGAATGGAAGGTTGAAATGACGGTAACGATTGTGATGGAATCGTCAGTTGAATCAGAACTGAAGTAACGACAGTTTGCATAGGGATCTGAGGGATCACGTTAGGAATAAATGAACTAGAAGTAAGCATAACACTTGATGACCAAATTGGATTTTGGTATAATGAAAAAGCACTGGGAGTTCCTTAAACTAGTTGAGCCATGGTTGTATAACCATGTGGAAGTAGAATCCCATTGTTCATAGGAGGAGTTTGAGATGGAACTCTTCCTTCATAAGGAAAGCCTTCCGAAGGAAAGTCATATTCAAAGTCATTATAAACATTAGGAGTGTGAGTCACAGAGACTTCCAGAGGACCTCGATGAGAGTTTGGAATCTCACCTTCTGAAGCCATAGGAGGAAACAACTGGTAAGGAGGAATCCGAGATGGGCGAGGAGATAATTCCAAAGGAGCACCAAGTCGATCGTATGGACTATAAGGATGTTGAGGAGATATCACAAATGGATCAAATATCAGATTCAGAGGGTATAAAACAAACCTTTGTGGACTCTCAGGGGTTTCTGGATCAGACTCTTGAGATGACAATGAGTCTTGAGGTGGAGGATGAGAAGCAAGGCGTTGGATACTTGGGACAATTCCAAGCTCAATGCCTTGAGCTTCAAGTGACTATGAAAGTTCAGGGTGAACTCCTTGTGAAGACCCTTCAGTGTCAGTCGATGAAGGGGAACTATGAGGTGAATGTAATGGTTCAACCATGATGACTTTCTCTCAAGAGAAGAAGAAGAAGAGATGATTCATTGAGGGCTGATTAAAATTAAAATTTACAAGGATTTACTCAGTGCGAGGTCAAGAAGAAACTACATGGGTTCGACGTATTATCGTTGGCAGTTAATTTAATGACATGAAATAACAAATAAATCAAAAAGGGTAATGCTAGGAAAGAGGTTTTACCAAGTAATTGTGAACCGTTATATACACCTTAATCGAAACCAAGGACTTGATGTATGATGGCTAATCTCCTTGAATGTTGTGTTCAGTGTATCACATTTACAAGGCGGTTGACTCAGTTACCTATGGCTAAAGGATGGAAACCTAGTGGGGTCTCCCAATATATACTCGATGGTATGGGGAGCACACGTCCGTGTTAGCATTGTCTAATGCATAACTGTTCGATGAGAGCGTCCCTATATACTTTCCATACTGAAGTGCCTGATACATACCTGAACGTACTGGAGAACCTTCGATATACTTTCGTAATGGGATGAGATTTCACCCCCGGGATACAATGCAGGCAGTTGACAACAACATCTATGTTTAAAGATGCTGGAACACGTCTCTATCCTAGACCACTAGATATTGTGTTAGGTTACAAATTCTCCTTAGGTTGATCGAGGTAAATTTTAAGTTTATCTTGAATTAGGTTTCGATTTTATGGCTCAATGATGTCACCTAAATTCCTATAATGCAACTAAATGATAAAAATGAAATCTTTTCATTCAATGAAGGCTAAACTAATGAAGGAAGAGAGACAACCAAATAGTGCATCAATCAAGAAAAATGCATCAAAAATAACTTTTTACCTTTCCAATGCAAAATGTAAAAATGAAATCTACTCTTTCACTTTCACTAGCAAATGCAATCCTATGAGAAACAAAAAAAAATTATTTCACTAAGGTGCACTAATATTTTTGTTCTTTTCCTTTCACTTTGATTCAACAATGCAAACTAATGCAATGAGCAAAGGGAAAAATGCAATCTAAAACAACTAAAATGAAAATTTCATTCGCTTTTGGTTTCAAATGCAAATCAATTCAAAAATACTTAAATGAAGAAAATCCTTTCACTTTCTCTTTGAAATAATGAAAATTAAAACAAGCATTCACTTTCAGTTCTACCAAAGCAAACAATTGTGATTTATGTTCGACAATGGGGTAAGAGAAATTTTCAAAGTACCAATATGACTTAATACTAACGAAAATAACTCCACAATCATACACCGAAAGAAACTTGAAAATTATGTCGTGACTATAGTAAGATTCCTAAATGGAAGCAATCAATCTCACAGAGATAAGCCAAGTACTGAGTGGAGGGTGACCTAGAAACCCTAGAAAGCAATCAAGCTCCAAACACACATCAACAAAGACAAGAAACAATTTCAATAAAAAATGGATGAAAATATGACAAATACACTGTAGTTACACTGGAAAATCACTCATAGAGGTTGAAAACCACTAAAAATAAGAAGAAACCCTAATTTTTCTTCTATCCTCTAGGATCAACGTGCTTGTTAAAGGAAAAAGGGTGATGAAAGGCAGAGAAGCATGACTGTAATTTGAAAATCAGTGTTGACAGCACTTCTAGCGAAGCAGAAAATGTGTTGGGCGAGAAAAATAAGGAAAAAAATAAAAAAATCTTCAAAACTAGAGTAGGCTCAACACTCTCAAGCAAAAACTAGTGACTGCAAATAACTACAGTAATGCACACAAGCCAATAAATCAATGGTTGGTCAAAATCGTCAGAGAATCTAATCGAAGGAATAAATGGAAAGGTTATAACATCCCTAGTGGAGTCACCATTTTTTTGTCTAGGCAAATCCTCTCTGCGGACAGAGATGGTCCCTCTAGCCCAATGAGTGGGACTAACAACCTACGTGACAATCTACAGGACACTTTCCTAAATTACAACCGAAATGAAGGAAGAGGAAGGAGAACTACCTCATTCTGATATTATAACGCACTCCTTTGTTGAAGATCTCAATCGCTCACTTCCTAGGCTCATCTCTACCACTCACAACATTTGAATACCTGCACAAGAGATGAAAGACACAACAAAGCATACCAGTGCAACAAGCATTATCAAAATTAATCCACTTAATAGATCAAGGAGCATTAAGATAAATGATTCATTAACACAAACATTTATGGAAAGTGAACCAACAATTGTATATATTAATAAGATAAAGGAGGAAGCATACAACCAAGCCTTGATGTCAATAATATCTCCTTGAGTGAATGTCCAAGTCCAATCTCAAGCTATCCAAGCACTCCTTCTCCAAGTCAAATGAGTAGCATGTAGGCACTATGTCAGCATAAGGGTGCAAATAATCAGAGACCAACCATTTGGGAATGGGATAGGATGAATATATAGGCAGGGAGAGGGAGTTAGGATCTCTCCAAAGATAAGGGAATGGCCTCATCTCGAGGAGGTAGCTCATAGGGATAAGATCAAAGGGAAATATTGGGAAATTAGACCACATCCTCAACAAACAACCTCTAGCTTGTTGTTCTGTAATCCTCTATATCATGACGCTTCTTAAATTCTTTGGGAAAACTTGCCTTTTAGGGATTAGCGCAAGTATCCAAGTAAAAAGTGCACTGGCAATGCGAGCCCAATACAATGCAACTTGCCATCAACACTAGTTGTCAATGTTAGGGTTGCATTGGTCCTAAAATTAGGGTTTTAGACCTTACTTCTTCAGGGAAAGCTTAAGGCATGTTTCCATCAGTGTTTCAGGGAGGATTTGAGCTGCATATCAGGATGGGTACACTACATGATTGCCAAGTTTCAAGCACTCCGGGGTATAACGCAGGGAAGCTCAGGAAGCGTGACAAAATACTTTGTAACAATGTTGGAAATTGGGCCCAATCAAGAAGAAAATGAAATATGAGAATGAAATTGGAAAGTACATAAGTATTGGAAAACTAGACACTTAATATATATGTATAAGAACAAGTGAATGTACATACCACAACTTTATCATAAATTTGATACAATATTTTAGGCTCTCCAAAACCCTAGCTGGGAAAACCAAGAAAACCCTAACCACAAACAAAAATATCCAACAAGCAAGCATCAACACTATCAAGTCCTCCTTGGCTTCAACAAGAATCTTGTCTCACACAAACTCTATACACTAGAATGGTTTTCTTCATTAAGGGTTGCAAACCCTATCCACTTTACATCACACAACTACTTGGCAAGACAATACAACCACCAAGACCCCATAGATCATCAAGAATAAGAACTCCATATTATTTCCCTACCCTTACATCCCAAAATAAAAAGGTTCCAAAATCATGCTATGAATTAGCTCCATTGTCCATTTCTTTACTAGAGTAGAAACCCTAGTACTACAAACAAAAACTCAAAATAAACAAATAAACATTTTTTTAAATTTTCAAAAGAAAATGAAAAAAACAAAAAATTCATATATATATATATATATATATATATATATTCACACATATATATATATATATATTCACACACATACACATATATATATATATATATGTGTGTGTATAATATATATATATATATATATATATGTGAATATATATATATATATATATGTGTGAATATATATATATATATATATATATATATATATATATATATATATATATATATATATATATATATATATATATAAATTAAAAAATTACGATGGGTTGTGAAGGGTAAGGGAGTAGGATGGGCAACCTTCATGGGTTCTTTTGTGCTTTCTTTTTCATTTTTTTTCTTATTCTATTAAAAAATAATTTTCAGGTGACACCACTTTTGTTTTAAGAGTTGGTTTTATGTATTTTTATTTGCAATGGTACCCCTATTCAAATCCATGTGTTAAATTAATCAGCAATTTTAACTATGAAAATAAAAGTGGTCTTACTGGTAACATCATTTTTTATTTGAGGGTCAATTTTGGTTAATTTTCCACATCATTATTGGATTTTAAAGCTGTGATTTTGCCAATTTTTATTCAGGGGTCAAATTGGTTAATTTTCCACAACGATATTGGTTTTCAAAGTTGTAATTACACCACTTTTTTATTCAAAGATTAATTTTGCTTAATTTTCCACTACGATATTGGTTTTTAAGGTTACAATTTCAAAATAAATTGTGATTTTAACTACCTCCCAAAAAATGTTACAACCAATAGCACCAATTTTTGAAATGGGGGTTAATTTTGGTTGTTTTGACCCAAAAATAAGGGCTTTTTATTCCATAATTCTCACTTTGAGGTCACAATTCTCATTAAGTCAGTAGTTGTGTTATACAAGTAGGTGAGAAATGCGAACATAAACTAAGGACATGTGTCCATACAAGTAACCAACAAGGAAACCCCACATTAAATTCTCTCTAATACAAGGATGAATATTTTTCAAGCTAGGGTTTATCCAACCCCCAAAGCTCCAAACATGATCCTACTTGGGCTCAATGCCTCTCCTCCAAGATGGTGCACTCTCCAAAATAATTAGTCCAACACTCCATCCACAGTGATCCATTGTCTAGCTTTCCTTGTGTAAGGCACTCCTTCAATTTAGTTCCACCTTCCCTCTAGTGTGCCCAATGTTACTCTCATGTGTACCAATGTGGTAACAAAGCTCCAACACTCCTCCTCATCATGTGTCTAGGGCCATTACAAGCCTTTAGGAATTATCCTCCTCAACCCAAATATCCTCAAGTCAAATGTCCAACTTCTAAGGTATATATCACATCATCCCAAGATCCTAAGGCTAAGAGAACTCTTCTAAGTGCCCAAAAATCCTCCTAGGTAGGTGCCTCCCCCAATTCAACAACTGACTCCCCATTGCATGCACTAAATGGCTTAGAGATCATGCCAATCTAGGTAACAATAATGCGGTAACAAATCTCCAATGCTCCTTCTTAACATTTTTCCAGGGCCATCACAAGCCTCTATGAACTATGCTCCTCAACCCATGCATCCTTAAGTAAAATTTCCAACCTTGAAGGTATATATCACATCATCCCAAACTTCCAAGGTTGAGAGCCCTTTTCCAATTGCCCAACACTCCTCCCATGTAGGTAACTCCCCCAATTGAGAAACTAATTCCTCATTGTGTTTGATTAATAAGTTAGTGATCAAGCCAATCAAGGTAACAAACTCCTAGGTAAGGGTGTCATGTTAAGACTCCAACCAACGTCAAGCATCTGCCCAATCGAGACATCCATTAGTTCAGGAAGCCTCACAAAATTGATAGGAGACCTGGTGATTTCCTAGCAAGATGAAAATAGTTATGGAGTAAACCTCAAATGTTAGCAATTTTTATGTACCATTAGAAAATATCCAAAATCTCCCTTTCAAGAGGCAAGACAGAGTATGCAATAGCCTATGAAGCAACAAAGTGGTTGGTTTTACTAATAAAGGAATATAGGTTATATAGACATTTTGCAAATTCAGCCTAATCTTGAAATGAAATTTAGAGTTACAAAGCAGTGAGCAAGAATCTAAAATTGACAAGAATAAAATACATAGACAACCAATACCATGTTATTCAAAAGATGTTGAGCAAAACAAAGCCCTTAATTGAATAGTTACAATTCTATGAAACAAAGAACATGGTAGGATAAATACTCACTAAAGCATTCCCAAGAGACAATTTTCAACTTTGTAGAAATTTGTTCAATGTAACACAAAATGTTTTTGCATAGAAATAGGCATTAGTCATATTGGGAGTGTTATGTAAATCGTATTCATAATATGTATTGTCCTATACATGAATGTCTACCTTTTCAAGGTCCAAGTTAAAAGTTTGTTTGATTCAAAGTGAATATAATGCCACACAGAAATTTAGTATATGTAATTAGAAATTACATGTCATTTCACAACTACACATTCGAACTTCTTTTCCCCACGAAAGTGTATAATTCACATGTAGTGATCAGGATCTAATAGAAGAAAATCGTAGAACCAAAGGTTTGCAAGAGAAAGAATACGAAAGGACAAGTGGAAGAAAATGGACAACACAGTGATAGGTATAGTTGAAGTAGGTCTTAAAGAGCATGGCACATAACTTGTGATTCATAGGTTCCAAAGAGCATATCAAATCATTCATAATATATGTTGCACAAAACGCCTAGAAAAGGGTTGTATCGATACAAAAAACTCAGTAAAACGTTGAAATACCACAAAATTTTGGGGTCATTTTGTCTGATCACATTTCGACTTTGCTTTTCTTTTTTTTTGGTCCACTCAAATGACCAAGAAAGGTGTGGGTATCTCCTATGGCCCAAAAACATTAAGTTAACAGAAAAATTAAGTTAAACACTTAACAAATTCTATTAGAAAACAAAAATTAGGAATATAATTCTCTAGAAAAATAAATAATTAGAATTCTCTAGAAACCCTATCAACCTCTTCTTTTATATAAAACAACGCTTCATTCACTCATTTTTCACACATTCTTCAACAACAAGAGCTTCTTATTGCAGTAGCAAGCATTTTTTCATTGTGTTTTGGAGCATTGGAAGCAAACTTTGGTGCATTTCTATCAAGAAAAAGGGTGTGGGTTTTTTGGTAGCACGAAGAAGGGCATGGGTAACAAAAAGAAGGGTGTGGGAAAGGAGGGGGGCATGGTCAATGAACAGAAGGTTGTGGGAATCAAGAAGGACATGGGAAACAAGAATAATGACATGGGTAGTAGTTTGTTTGGTGAGTGATTTATTTTTTATTTTTGTAACATTCATGGCTTCTCAAAGTTGTGTTTCTAGATCCCCTAGATGCAATCAAGAAACCAAGCAACAAAAATACTATCCCCTTATGAAGTATGCTACCAAAGTTAAGAAAAAGGATTCTGATGGTACATGAGAATGGAAATGCAATTTATGCAAATGTGGTAGGACCTTCAATGGCTCTTACATAAGAGTGAAGGCTCACACTTTACATAAAGAGATAAAGGATATTGAATTGTTCCACAAACTAGAAATTTGGAGGTGAGGGCTACATTCAAAAGAGAACAAGATGATTGCTCAAAGGTTGAAGGATCAAAGAAGCAAAATCAACAAGGGTGGCACTAGTTATCCTCACTTTTGTCCTAACAAGGAGCAAAGGATCGTTTATGAAGCAAGTGTTGAAGAATGTAACTAGTTCCAGTCTTCATAATTTTCATTTGTCTCATGTAATGACGTAATATCTATGTATTTATCAAAAGAAGAAAGAAAAATGTAAAAGAAAATTATTTATAAAGCATGGGTTTCATGCTTGGGTCAATGGTCAATAGGTCAAAGCATCATTTGCATTATTATAGGGTTTATTATGAGTCAAATGTCATTGTTACATTGTAAATGACCTATTGGGAAATTGTATCAAAGAAACAAATATTATTTTTTGAATTATAAGTCTCTAGAGTGTTCCAAGAGGGCTTAAAGAGCCTCTTGGAAAGGAAATATAAAGGAGGTACTTCGACCTCCTTAGCAATACATACACACACTTATCTTGAATGTGGTATGTGGCCTAAAAGGGATGCAAATAAGTTAGGAAGTCTCAAGAGGATCCGATCTACATCATCACTTGTTCTCTCATGCAAGGTCCCTAGATTTTGCTAGGGTTTCTTCAGGTCCAAGTTGTAGGAAAAAAATCAAACTATGGAGAATTTATCTTTCGCTATTTTGAATACATTGTATGGGAAGGAAGGTCAGTTTACTTGTTTTTGGTAAGATCCCTGGTCTAGGGTTTGGCCTTGGAAGTCTCCTTTGAATTCATTATATAAGAAGAGAAATTTTTGCTGGGTTTTCCCCTTGGAGGGGTTTTTCTATGGCTTGAGCCTATTTCTGGTGAGTCTCTCTTTATGATTGTGATCTTCATGTTTTTTCATTTATTTGATGATGAGAACATAAACATAATAATCTAAGAATAACTAAATATCACAAATAAATGTCATGTATGGAAAATGTTAAAGTTAAATATGTTTCCTTTATTGACTTGCCTACATGGTATCAGAGCTAAGGTTAAGACAATGGCAGCTAAAGAGTTCATTGTGGTTCGATGAATTTCAATATCCTTTGAAGGTCAAAGTAATTGAAGGAAGAACCAAGCTTGAAAATATCATCTTTTTGATAGGCCATACCTCTGTTATAGAGGTCAAATTCCTATACACTACTTCAGGAGGCCAAAGCTTCTGTATAGGTCAAAAATTTATGAAAAGGAAAACAAAACTCTTTTGTCAAGACTTCGAGGAATCTATTTAAGTGTGGATTTGATACCTGTAGAAAATTGAATTGTAGAAGTGAATTTTTGGAAGGAAAGTAGGCCTTTGGACTAGGTCAAATCTACGGTACTAAACTCAACTATCAAAAGTATCTTCATAGGCATGGCTACAAGTCTAAGTCCCAAAGTAAGAGGCCTATTTTACATTGAAAATATTTGAAGCAGAGTCGAAAATCTTGAAAAACAATACCTGTGATCATTTTAGAAGGATGAAGGGCCTACAGATCTGAGAGGCCTACTCTTGTGGTTGCATTGTCAAGGCAGAAAAACAATTATAATTTGGGAAGCCTAGAAATAGTCCTATAGGAATTCATGGGAAATAATCTACACTGACCTTCATTTTAAGATAACATTAAAAGGCATACATAGTGAAAGTGTGAAGCCCTAGTTTGAGGACCAAAGCCATAGAAGTACCTAATCTAGAGGGTCATATAAGAAGCAATCTGTATGAAGTTTCGCAAAATGGAAAGACATTTTTCTCAAGGAATTCTAGTGACTGTACCAAGAAGACCAAGGCTGGAAAAGGTCAACATGAACTAGTACTAGATCTACCAAATTTGAAATTTTGAAGTCTCAAGGCTAGTAAAATCTTCAGGCGTTCAAAATTCTGAGATAGGTATGAGACCTATTTTTTAAAAACGAGACTTTTGTGGAATTTTGAAGTTGGTAGAAGTGTAGATATCAAATTTGAAAGGACAATTACACTCACGAGAAATAGTTGTTAGTCGTCATAAGAAGAAGTAGTTTGTCTCTTTTTTGGCACTCTCAAGATCATTGGAAGTCATATTTTAGCTTTGGCATCTTTGGAGTTTTCACTCTTGAAAACAATAAGAATTAGATCATGTAAGAAGTGGAAATACCTTGGATAATGAAATCAAGGAGAGGGATTTGTAGTAGCTTCCAGTTGTTGAAGATATGTATTCATGAGGTACGTACATTTTTTTATGAATAGAAGAATAAAGGGTCTAACATGATACATATTAGGGTTTTGTGACATGTTTGATTATGGGGTTCTCTAGTCTTCACCTTTTTGAAGATTGTTGGTAAGTAGGATTTGTAAACCCTAGTTGGCATTTGGAAACCCTAGTTATATGAAAACCCTAACCCTAATTTGTTTTTTACCTCATAGAGACTCTGAATCTTGATTTCTAGGGTGTGTAGATAGTTTAGGGTATATGGAAAGCTAGAGCAAGGGTGGAATTGAACTTTAGGATATGAAATCAAAAACACTAGGGTCAATATTTCTATGAGCAATATCAAAGGAATTTAGGGTTTGTGTCTAAGAATCCTAGGAGAATACCCTCTGTGAAAACCATGAAACCCTAGGTCGTTACCATGCTCTTGTACTTGTGTTTTTCTTGGTCATACTTATCGGTGAATGTTGTTGGTACAAAATGAAGGAAGCAAAATGAGAAGAAAAGAAACCCTTCTTCTTTGGTGAGCATGATGGAAGAGAGGGAATTGTAAGGACCATGGAAGTATTGATAACATCAGATTCATTATAGTAAACATGCATAATTGTATTATGTTGATTTAGTATGGCATCATGTAATAGTAGCATATTTAGAATCTACTTGTTTGGATTTATGTATAAGAATCACCTAATCTTTTAAATTTTGAGAGAAACTTGCATAAGGTTCATCCTCTCATTGTCTAACATTATATCAATTTTCTAAGGTGGATCCTCAAGATCCTATAAGAACCATCACTTTGGAGGTTCTTGGAAGAAGCATTATGACATAAGGATGATAAAATGCAGTTGGTTTGGTTGCAATCTCATAAGGAAAGAGATCCATCTCTCTTTGAGTATGATATGTTGACTAATTTAAGGTATATAACTAGATGATTGAATGAAAGCATATGAATTTATAATTGAAATAACTTTTGGGTAGGACTTATAGTAATCCTGCAATAAAATTTAGTCATTATGATTCTTAGGAAAATGTAATTGTCTTACTCTAGAAAGATGGAATGTTGAAGACTTTCTTGTTAGAATTTATATGTTCAACATCTAACATGATCTTCGGAAGGAAGTGGTAAATTGATAATCAAGTTGGATCCTTGGGCACTCTAATACATAAAGGTAGACTTGTGTGGTGATGGACCATGAGGATGTTGATGCCTTGTTGAGAAGGTCGTCATAGTAAGGTAAGTTTGTTGTTAATATCTATTATTGGTTATTTGGTTAACATAATTTTTTTTCTACTTGGAGGAATGTTGTAGGTATTCATAATGACAGTGGAGGCTAGTCCAACTATGAGGATGGAATACTTGAAGAATATGGAGAGGAAATCAATACCTAGCAACTATGAAGATCAAGATGTGCTCATATTTGGAAGTAGCAGTGTGATAAGATAACCTAAAGGTCAAAATTTGTACTAAATTTCGTACTACGAGAATGAAGATCACTTTCGAGGAAACAATGATGAACTTGAAGTCTAGGAAGGCTTGAAAAAATGCCTTCATGAATGAAGACAAGATGAAAATGATGTGTAAAATGGATGAACTGGAACTTGCCCTGAGAAGATGGCCCTATAACCTGTGATATCAAGAAAGGAAGCATGCTCAGTATAATGAGATGCGGAGGAAAGATGAAACCATGCAATCTTTGAAGAACTAATAGTTGAATGAAATAGAAGTAAGAGAACTGTGGAAGTTTGGAATATCTTCTAGGTTTGAGAGGGAGTAAAATGAGTCTCCTTAATTAGGAGCAGGATATCCTCCCTTTGGGGAGCGATGGTGGATAATTTATATCCCTATTTGTTATGCACTAGACTAAGACTAACAATTGTAAGTCTTAGTGAAGGCCATAAGGAAAGAATGGTGTTTGGAGGATTGGATACACATCTAAGACTAGTACTCCTTAAGGATTAGGAATCCAATATAGGAAGTATTCTAGTGGACTGACACTCTTTGAGAACAAAATAGGCATCCAACATAAGAGTTGGCGAAGACGACTGATATTCTTTGAGAATTTAGGACCAGGAATCCAAGATAAGAATAGTCCTAAAAGGACATACCTTGTGGACATTTGGATGGGGTACGTGCCTTATATAGGTAGTGCAATATCACATGTTGGTTGATCATAATGTTGATGCTTACAATATTTCTTATCAATCTCTTCTTATGAGACATTTTCAAAGGGAGCATTTTCCTTGTGCTGGTTGAAAAATTATGAATACCTCCATGTTTAAGAGGGAGTGTTGAAGAATGTAACTATTTTTGGTCTTCATAATTGTCATTTGTCTCATGTAATGATGTAATCTCTATGTATTGATCAAAAGAAGAAAGAAAAATGTAAAATAAAATTGTTTATAAAGCATAGATTTCACGATTGGGTCAATGGTCAATAGGTCAAAGAATCCATTGCATGCTTATAGGGTTTGTCATGAGTCAAAGGTTATTTTTACATTGTAAAAGACCCTATTGGGCACTTGTATCAAAGAGACAAATATTATTTTTTGAATTAGAGGGTTTTGAGAGACAAGTCGGCTAGCCTTTCTTAAGTTGGCCTGCGAAGGCTTAAAGAGCCTCTTGGAAAGGCTATATAAAGGAGGTACTTCGACCTCCTTGGCAATACATACACACTTTTCTCTTGAATGTGGTCTGTGACCTAAAATGGATGCGAAGAAGTTAGAAAATCTCATGCGAGATCCTTAGATTTTTCTAGGGTTTCTTTAGGTATGAGTTGCAGGGAAAAAGATCAGACTATGAAGAATTTATGTTTCACTATTTTCAGGACATTTTATGGGAAGGCAGGATGGTTGACTTGCTTTTCGTGGGAGCCCTAGTCTAGGGTTTGATCTTGGAAGTCTTCTTTGAATTCATTATATAAGAAAATAAATGCTTGATGGGTTTTCCCCTTAGAGGGGTTTTGCCATGGCTTGAGCCTATTTCTGGTGTCTCTCTCTTTATGATTGTGATCTTCATGTTTTGGCATTTATTTGATGATGAGAACACAAACATAATAATCTAAGAATAACTAAATATCACAAGTAAATGCTATGTATGGAAATTAAATATGTTGCCTTTATTGATTTTCTTATAGTAAGAAAGAGGAAGGCACTAGCAATAGAAATAGAGTTATCCAAACCATCATATCCAGTTAAATACAATATATCATTGAAAATTATTAACAATCAATGGAGAACAAGTTGAATCAATACTAGCAAGGGCCATCTTCGCGCGTGGCATCCCTTTTAATCTAGTTTGTGTTGAAACTGGGTAGCATCAAGAGGTACTCTCACATGCCCTTTGAGTTAGGCTTGTGAGAGAAAAATACCCACAAAGTATGAGTGTGTGGGCCTTGCACCCAAGTTGTGGTATTTTCACCCAAAGTGGTGGGGTTTTGTGCCCAAGAAAAACAATTAATATTCTAATTTAAAGTTCACAATGATGTTTGAGGTTTATTAAAGGACAAGGGGGTCTCCAAAGGGACCTAAGGATAAGTATAAATAAGAAGTTAATGGAGAGGCTTGAGGAAAAGGAGATCAAGGATCATTCTCCGTGTGAGGAGAAAGAGGGCTAGAAAAGATCTAGACATAGGTTGGTGATTTTGTCTAGGGGATAGACATGATATTTGGCATATATTTCAAAGATTTTTAGGTTTTAATTTTTGAGGTTACCACGAACCTGTGTTTAGGGAAACAAAGTATTCTTTATGGAATCGTGGGGATATTTCAAGAGGGTTGAGTTGAGGTATGTGCCTTAAGAGACTAAGCGACAACCAAAGGAACCTGTGTTAAGATTGGTAAAGTGTGCAAATCAAGGTGTGGATATTGGCCACAAGGTCAAAGGACTATTGGGCTTGCATCAGGATAAACGTGCATCTCTGCCTAGAAGTGAACAAAGGGTTGGTAAAGTTAGTTTGAGGATAGTTGTGGGTTGTTATAGGCCTTGGATAGCAGGGAAAGCTCGTTTAAGGAGTAACCAAGTTGGTTAAGGTTGGTTGAAGGGTACTTAAGGAGAAAAAACTAGTGCAGGAGTGAACAATAGCCTACAAGGAGCTAGGAAGCTGAGGAAAAAGGTCATTGAGCCTAGGAAAGGTATCAAAGTGACATGGTAAAAAGTCAGACCTGAGTGAAAGCAGTTGTGCTTACTAAGAGGGAAAGGTGTGCCTTCATGGATGCTTATGCATGAAGGAGTTGGTTGGGAAAATTGGTGGGCATAAGTATTGGTGGAAAAGGACAACCACTAGACATTGTAGTTGGGCAAAAAAGGACCTAAGGGAATTGGCCTCTGCCCTAGGAAATTTTGACAAAGGATTTGTCTTGCAATTGGGCATTATATAGGGATTATGAAGGGACATTATCCTTGGCACGGGGAGATTTGAATTTATTGTTAAAGGAATTATAAGAAATTAATTTTGGAAAAAAAATTATATGTACAGTGCATGGTCTAATTGTCAGTGTGTTTTTTGTTGTGAAAAAGTTATTTTAAGGTTAGGCATTTCAATGTGTTTGTGTATTTTGTTTTGTGAAACTTCCAATCAATAAACCAAACCTAGGGTGCGTGGAATTCTAACATGTTATTAGAGCTACTCTCAATAGAACTTAGGTTAGAATTGTGCACAGGTGGCAGCTCTAAGAGGTAGCTGAGTTGTCTTATTTATGGAGGGATAGTTGGTCTCTTGGATTTCTTGGTAAGAATCCAACAGAGAAAATGATTTCTAGCTTGAGGTTTGAGGATTGGTTGGAATGGATATCTAACTACAGTTCGTGGAAGGAAAGAATCAAGCTAGTGTTATTAGTGAATGTTATATGGGATTATGCCAAAACCCAGATCAAGGAAGGCACTAGCAATAGAAGAAGAGTTATCCAAACAACAAATATAGATTGTTGAAGATTCTTGACAATTAAGGGAGAGAAAAAGTTGACTCAAGAATGGCAAGGGCCATCTTCACTTGTGGCATCCCTTTTAATCTAGTTTGTGTTGAAATTTGGTAACAATAGGAGGTACTCTTACATGCCTTTGAAGATATTCTTGTGAGAGACAAACACACACAAAGTATGAGTATGTGGGACTTGCACCCAAGTTGTGGGATTTGTACCCAAAGTGATGGGTTTAGGTGCCCAAGGAAAACAATTAATATTCTAATTTAAAGTTCACATTGATGTTGGAGTTTCTTAAAGGAAAAGGGGGATTTCAAAGGAACCTAAGGATAAGTATAAATAAGAAGCCAATTGAGAGGCTTGAGGAAAATGAGATAAAGGATCATTCTTCTTGTGAGGAGCAATAGGGCTAGAAAAGAACTAGTCATAGGATGGTGATTTGGTCTAAGGTAGAGACATGATATTTGGCAGAGATTTATGGGTTCTGATTTTCTGAGGTTATTGTTGAGTATGTTGTCATTGATTTCAAAGCAGTGGATATCATCATTGATGTCCTCAGTATGTTGGTATCCATGGATGAGGTGATGCATTAAAGAAACCCTAACCATAGGTCTTTTACATCAGTTGGATGGCATGCCAAGGTTGAAGCCTCACATTTGTTGAGTATTTTGAAGATGCAAGTCAATGAATTTTCCTTGGATCCCTTTCCATTGGATTCTTCTTGTCATGTTGATTCCAACAGTATATGGTATGTCATGAGATTCCTCGTGGTTTGAGAGATATTCCCATCAGAAGATATGAACCCCCACCTTGTGGCGAAAAGCCCCAAGGTGATGATTTGGCATAATATTATTGGCTTGACCATGGCTGAGAAGGATGCTTTAATTAAGGATTAAATATATTTTTTTTAATTTTCAAAAGGGTCCTAAAATTAAAAGGAAAAATTGGCTTCATTCAAAATGCAAGTCGACCCAAGTTAAACATGGGATTTTTGGCTCTATCGATTGAAATTTAAAATTTGGATTTATCTCCAAAAACATTAAGTCGGCTACCCTCAAATGATGTCTCCTCAAAAGTATATAAGGATGAATTTCTAGCCTTCTCTTGTATCAAAGCAAGTGGATCTTATCTCTATTTTTCCTGTGGCCACAACAATCCTAGAAACCTTAAGGAAGTCAAGATTCTGGTATGATTTTCTTTTTGGCTTGGGTTATGGTTTGGAAAGGTGGTTTTTCACTGGGTTTTCTTTGTAGGTGAATTTGTGCTATTGAAGGGTAATTTTCAACCAGTCGAAGAAGAGACTTGTGTATGAAAGAAGTCTAAAATTCAAAAGATGTGATCTCCTATGGATGTGAGTTTCTTCTTGTTTTTTACTATGAGATTTGGATAGGGCCTAGGTGAACTAAAAAGAAAGGTCTCCATAGCCTCACTTTAGGAGGATATAAACCTTACCATGAAACAAGATTTATCATTGTGATAATTTCGATCTTCTAGGAAGTTTTTCCCTTGGTACCTTAATCCATTTATCTTGTGAAGCTAAGGGTTCGTTTGTATAAAGCAAAACATGGACCAGTAATAGGTTCATAGCTGAGTTGAGAATGTGGCTAGGGCTTTCAATAGCCATGCATCTCAATGAATCATTAATCCTTGACGATTGATCTCAAACTATCTTCTACATTGGAATACATTCTCAAAGCTACTATGGAATTGTTCTTCAAACAAACTTAATGAATATATGTATCTTCGAATTTTTAATGTGAATTCTGACTAATCTGGTGTGAGCCTCAACATCATTGATTTGCATGTACATAAGTTTTGAAGGCAGTCTTGTAGTTCATAGCAATGAATTTTTTAAAGACAAATTCTAGAATGCTTCTAAAGAATATTCTTCATCACCCATTGATCAATAAACACAAGGATTATTTACATCCTTGTTGTGTGTGATATCTAGTGCATGGAAACTCCCTATTGGAAGGCGTAATTTATGAAACATTGTAGGAGGAATATGCATTATTTTGAGGTGCATAATTGTGAGTACCATCAATACTCTGAAGTCTTTTTCTATATGTGAATTTTTTAGGCTTGTTTGGTGGATAGAAGATGGAATTCATGCATCCCTACTCCATGTGAAACCTATAACCTATGGTTATGAAGTTATTAAAACATTTCTTAGGCATAGATCTAAAGGATTGTATTTTTGAATTGTGTTTAAGTGCAAGCTAATGTATGTCTCTGGAGCCCAAATGCATACAATAGCATAAGGTAGCATTGATCAAAATATATGATCGTTTATTAAAATGATGGAGCAATTTTGTATTAGCAGTGGATTGGATAAGTGAAAAATTGGTTGGTTGATTTATGAAACAAAAGGAGGGTTAATTGCAAACTTATGTGCTTGGGCATTAATGACCAGTGATTGGTATGTTATGAATATGTTTGAGTACAAAGTATGGTCAAAGTATTTATTGTGAAAATTTATGCAACAAAAATATTGGCAACCTTCTTGTGTAGTCGCTATTGTATGGAGATTGCGATAGTGAAATTGTTTGTATGACAAAAAGTAAGATCATAGGCAATGTAATTTTTATCTAACATTGTATTGTAGGAATACAAAGGAGTAAATCATGTTTGTGTTCATTTTCATTGTTTTCAGGGTTTGTTTTTCATAAGGATTGAATATGGAGTTGCTAGGGTTTATTAGTGATCTTGATGTGATGCCTTTTATATTATAGAGTGTTATTGAGTTTCCATGATATTACCGTGTTTGTTGGAGCTCATACTTGTTTCCATGTTGGAATATTTTCTAAGCTATGATTTTCTCATCTGTGCACTACTAGCTAGGGTTTGATGCACATGCTATACAGAGAAGGTTTCCTATGGTATGAATTTTGAATTTGACAAGGTAATGTGTTGTTGTTGTTTAGAGTATGGAAGAAGGCATCTTAAAGCCTTGTCAATAATTTAGTGTATCTCTTCTTGCTTAGATCTCTGTAAAAATATTAATGTGTTGAAGCTCAATCAAGTTTCTAAAAGGCTATCAGAGAGAAGTAGCATCATCAATTTGGAGGCGTCAAGATAAGTTTCAGAAACAATAGTTGGTATAGCATCAACATTTAAAGAATGTTGAGAAATCAATATGCTTGTATATTAGGGTTGATTCCTCTTACTTGATAATACTTGTGAGTGTTTGTTGTATTTTATTACGTTATTACTTCTTCTTCATCAAGAAATTATCAAAACATAAAGTGCATTAATATCACAAGAGACAAAGAACACAAGATGGAGGCTCCAAGCTAGGGAAAAACCCCACAAAGGGGAAAACACAAACAACTTCTCTTTTTATAGAATTATATCAAAGTGAGATATCCAAGGCCCAAGACCAAGTCAGCTCTCCTTCAAATCTACTCCAACCAAACAAACTCAACAAGTACCAAATTTGGTTAAACCTCTTCTATTCAAAATTTCAGACCTGCAAATTCACAGAATTATCCCAACACCTTCACAAAAGCATAATTTCAGCCTTGTCAACAACTTTGCATGTGTGAACAAAGACAAGTAAAATTTTGATTTTCCTTCCTTCCATAGAGTCTTCTCTTTCTCCTTGGTCTTAGCTCTACTTTTTATTCTCTCTTTCACATAAATCAAAGTGTAAGTTTCAATGTTCAAATTAGGTCAAAGTATCTTCCTTTTATAGTCATACAAGAGGTCGAATAGGGCCTCTTCAAGGACATCCTGGTCTTGTGGGGAAAAATGACCATTTTTGACTCAAAATAATTTTTTCCTTTTTGTTACAAATTGTCCAAATGGGACTTTGATACATGAAAATTTTTCTTCTTGGCTCAATAAACCCTAGAAGCATGATGATCATGCTTTGACTAGAAAATAATAATAATTATAAAAAATATTTTTCTTCTTTTTGCTTCTTACATGAAAGACATATTGATACAAGTACAAGCATAATTTTGAAGACCAAACCTAGTTACACTTTTCAACACTCCCTCTTAACTAGGGAGGTATTCATAATTACACAACGAGATACAAGGATACTCAAATTGAAATATTCTCATAATAAGAGTTTGGATTGATAAGTATCATCAAGCATCATCATCATAACCAACATTGTCAATTACAAAATAAAAAGGCCTTGATTGACAAGATCTAACTCTCCACTAGATTAGAGCACAATGCTAAGAGGCATACATTTGGACACCACCACCACCAGCTCTCAAGGCACATACCCCATCTGAATGTTCACCAGGTATGTCCTTATAGGAATATTATTTTCTTGGAATCCCAATCCTAAAAGAATATTGGTCCTCCTAGTTTTGGAGAATTTGGTATCTACAGATAAATACTAATTCCCTAGATAAGTAGTTGTATCTAGAACAACAATTTAAGTGTTTTAGACTTTTCCTATAAGCAATAGATAAGATGAGAAGATAAGAAGGCCTACTTGTAGTTCCACTTTCCTCTCGTCTCCCTTGTATCGATCCTGTCACTCCTTCCCATACTTAATATGCTTGATAAGTACCCTACAAACACAACAAAAAACAAAGAACCAATCAAAGCACACGATCTATTGAATATAAGTGAAAGGAATCAGATACAATTCACACATATAAGCATTATGAAACAATACAAACATATGGGAAAAAGGTTCAAACAATTTATTAGATAGAAGAAGGAATTACAACCATTGGTGTCTGATTCAAAGCCATTCCTCCAACTTGGATCCCATCCACATCACATCAAAAGCATGAAAAACTTGTAGCACTACAATACTTGCTTCAAAGCCAAATACCATAGCAAAATTATCTCCTTACAATTCAACATAATCCAGCCCCTGATCACTTAGATGAGTGGTCAATTTATAGGAAGATGAAGGAGGTTTTGTCATAAATGGTGGCATTGAATGGTCTTCCATACTTAGAATTAGTTCCATGGAGGAAGGGATGAAAGGATAGGATGCACTTTAACTCATTCCTCATCCATTTTCGAGCTCATAGGAGTTGATAAGTGAGGGAACCTTCTAGATGACTCCAAAAGATAAGAATATTCCCCAAAACCTATGTGAATTTCTCTCATTATCACCCAGCGCAAGTGAAAGGAAGCCTAATTTCTCTACAGAGCACCCTGGTAGTGGACTCAACTGCTCTGCAGCGCACCTTTACAAGGCCTTACCTGCGCTGGTCCCTCTAGAGGCTAATTTTGGATGTCTTCAAGTCATGAAATTGTCTGGGAAGGAGGCATTCAAAGGGGTGACTTGTTTATGGCATGAAGCAACTGAAATTAGGGTTTGATGAGCCCTAAAACACTGATCTGGATTTTGTGATTGATGTACCCAAATCGATCTATAATAGCTGCCCCTAAAGCATGAAGTCGGAAAAATGCCAATGTCAAATGAAATGCTTTATGATGTGATGAGGAGGTATCAAAGTGAAAGGTGACGTGCATCAATTACAATACATATATCATGATATTTGGTTTTACATGAATTGCTGAGGGAAGGCATACCCATGCTCAACTTATAAACTTTCATTACATGTACATAAACAGTCATCTACAGATATAGACCCATGATCGGAATGACCATCAATGTAAATCCATTGTACATATGATTTAGTACTCCTGAAATCGCAGCCCAGATGAAACTAGATCTGGGGTCTTCTATCTCGTTCAATCTTTCACTCAAGTACGAGTCTAACCATGTGAATATGTGATTTGAAGTCAAACATGGGAAGACACCATCTGAGTACTAGTCAATGATGTAAGTTGTTAATAGAAGCGAGAAAAATCACCGATAACGATAATGATCCTCAAGGCATTGCAGTACATTATGCATGGTGTGAATGGATGATTTGATGTTGAACACCATACAAAGTCTTTCGGTCGAAGTCCATTGATGTATGCCTATCGCCAGAAGCGAGAAACCTGCCATTGATGCATGCAAGCCTCAAGGTACTAGAAGGGTGTTTCTAAGTCAACTTCTTAGATAATGAACTAAGGTCGAAAAGAAGCGACTTATCGCAAGAGGGCCTTGACGTATCCCACATCAATGACACAAAACGAATGTAGTGATTTATGAGATGGAATTTCACTGACAACACAAGGTTCAGGAATGGTGGTCATGAAAATGAAGGCTTATGGTATTGCAAAGGATGGATTTTGACTAAATGACTTCTCTTAAACATGTCGGCGACACTGAAATGAATTGGTAGCATTGACCCAAAACAAAGTGATGGATGGTATGATAGACCAACGGTGTGATAACCATCAAGCTAATAACCCAACCCAGATAGTCACGATGATGGAGTGAAAGTGTCATGTTCAAGAACGACCTGCTAGCATAAAGTGGTTTTCCCCTTTTTCCATTTTCACTAGTAATTGCTAACCAGTACCTCTTTATTTTTATCAAGCTTGAGGAGGATAACGTATGCTTGTTGTATAATTTCACCCTTCTGGCGAATCCATCGCTATTTGATGTTTTAACGATTCTAGCGAAGGTGAAACTCGGTCTTGTCTAGATGGAAAAGTTTGTCGCTATTTGATTTTTTAACAAGTTTAACGACAAAGATAACTCCGTCCTTTTCATGTTTATATAGTTTGAAAAGGGACAAAAAGAAAACTACACAAGTTCTTTTTCGTAAATTAATCTCTCAAGCCCGAAAAAGTGTAAAATAATACAAGAGAGATATCATTTCCAATCCGTTAACAAGATGGAAAGGACAAGCGCTCGACAATATTTTCATGTTTAGAGAGTCTGAAAAGAGCTTAAAGAGGGCTCCAAGGGGGTTCCTTTTTCATTTTTAACAGAGCTCAAAAAGGAGATAAAAGTGTGCTCTATGGTCAAAGGGACAATTTACAACTGAGCACGTTGAATTCTGTAAGTCAGTTGCAAAACCTACTCTAAACACCACCAAATGGATTAAAAATATCTATTTCATAGGCAAAAATAGGTAAATACTAATGTTTACTCAATTAATGAACATGAAATAAACATAAAACAAGCTTTTACTGCGACATTTTACCATTTAGAACTTACCATTCAATTTTGTGCTCTGAGCTAGTTTTTACCTCGACCTTCACCGGCTGATTGCGAGAGATTCTGCGGACCATTTCTTGAGCCGTCTAGACTAGGTAGGAACTAAACCTCTCTACTTTATTTTCAAGTCACTCTTTTGTTATTTCATACAAGTTTTAGTGTTTTTTGGGGGCCCTTGGGGTTTCATTTTTTTGCCCTGGGATCAGCGTAGGCTTTCACATCGAAAACTGCGTTGAAGAGCACCTAGATAGAAGGTTGTGTGCTCTTCAATGCATTGTCTCTATGCATGGGTTGAGTTGGGTGAATTTACCAAGTTTGATTTAGCTGTTTTCTCCAAAATTTGTCCTGTTTTTTGCATGGAAAGGATCCTAATTAAGCTTATGATTGTGTTTCAGGATTTCATCGGATCAGAATGTCGATTACATGGCGAGAAAGAGAGCTTGAATAAGAAGACACGGTTGCCCTAAATAATCCAGGTACAGTTGAGGCCCTCAAAAACTGCAGGTTACTCAAATAGTTTAAGTTGTCCGTAATGAGGCAAAAAATAGAACTGTTGCAGTTCCTTGTTCGTGCATGGGATCTGACAGATCAAACTTTTCACATTAGGGACAAGATGGTCCCTATTACCATTGATGACACTTACTTTCTTACCGGACTGTCGAGGTGAGGTTCCCCCATCTCACTTTCTGGATTTGCCCGTGGAGGTGAATCGATGAGAGATTATATTAGACAGTTTTGTCAGCTAGGTACACAGCCTACCAAGGATGGGAAAATAAACATCAGGGATGTAGGTGATTTTCCTTTGAGAATGATCCTCTTCACAATCACAAAATTGGCTAGCAATGTGACACTACATCTAGCGAACACATCTTATACGCAGTATGCACTGAAGTGTCTAGAGCCAAAAGTTTTCAACTGGTGCGAGGCTATGTTTTCTTCACTGAAAGAACAATTGACTAAGGTAAAAAGTGGTTCGATCTTAATCGCTTTTACCTTGGAGAGAATCCCATTGATGCAACCACAAGATGTATCACTGGGTGTAGCTAGTCCTAGAGATCCATGTATGCAGAGGTGGGTTGAATTGATGGCTTGACATGCAGGTCAGTCAACAATAATTTTTTCCACTACATTCTTCAGTTGGCTCGAGTGACAACATCTTTTCATCGAGGAGCATCCATACTCAGGGATGGATTTATGTGGAGATCCATATTTGATTCTACCAGTTGGAGCATTATGGGGTGCTATGGGTAAGTTGTTTGACTAAAGTGTTTTTTGATTTTTCAAGTTTCTACATGTTTTTTGTGTTTTTAATGTTTCCAAGACTAAACTAAAATTACCCTTATGCATGCAGATGTGGGTACTGTTCGACCTGTGGGACACCAACAGGTTGCAGGTGGGCCAACGCATAGAAACATTGGGAGAGAAGTTCTCCAAGACTTAGATTTGGTCGAGACCTTAGCAAAGTTGCAGGATCACATATTGGGATTAACCCTTGGTATGCCGAAATTCCAGATCGAGGAGTTACCAATGAGGCTACAGTGCCACACTATTGGTGTTCCTAGCCACTGGGTAAGGCTTTTTCGCATGATAGCACATGTTGTGACCTGTTACCATGAGCACCACTAGATCTACTTAGGATGTTTTGCATGCATTTTGAGTTTTTGGGTCAGATGACCAAATGTGCCTTGGACACAAATTTTGTAAAAACTTTTAAAACACCTATTTCTTTTACTTTCAGAGTTTTCTACAGTTATATGCAATCCTATTCAATGGATGATGTGAATTGAAAATATTACTTTACATGTGTTGCAAATGTCTATTTAACACATAATTTTCTAGAGAATTAGTTAATGTGTTAAGACTTCTGGAAATATGTTGATATTGAATGTGTTCAAAATGTCTTTCCAAAATACGAACTCTAAGGAACATACGAAAAATTGTTGGATTTCGAACAGTATAAATGCTTGTTAGTTGTACTACAACAAGTTTCAAGTCCAACCTAACGATGATTCAACGAATGCCAAGTGAAATGGCATCAGAGAGTAGTTTAATCAATGCGCTATACTCAGCAATGTTGTTCGTCGACCGACCGATAAAAATCCCTTGGAAACTCACTAACTCGCCACTTGGAGTGAAAATAGCCCACGCTGCAGAGGACAAGTTCTGCATACTATGACTAGCACCATCGGCGTGACCAACAAAAGGTTCCGAAGACTCCGACATCTGCAACAAATGTAGAGAAGATTACTAACCAAATAAAAATATCTAAAAGATACACACACACACATGCAACGAAAGCATATATAAAGTGAGTTTTACTACACTTTAATCAAGCATAGTAATGTTTGAGGTACAACCCGTTTCAGGGTTGCGACAATGGAATCCCATCATAATCTACTAACTCATAGGCACCTTTTGCCAAAACAAACTTGAAAATGTAAGGACCCATCCACATTGGTTCGAATTTCCCTACTCCAAGTTTATCAGCTTCTTGATCATAAAGCAAGACTAGGTCTCCTTCTGAGAAGATACGAGGCTTTACATTTCTATCATATTGTGCCTTCATACATTTGTTATGCGCTTTGTTAGCTAATCCAGTATCACGACAGATTTCATCCATATGGATTAATTCCAAGAAACACGCTTCTTCTTCAGAAGTGTCAAGTAACAGGTCAATCGCGAGTTTGAGTGATGAAATTTCATATTTTATTGGTAAGATTGCTTCCAAACCATACACCAAATGAAAGGGTGTGAATCTAGTTACATTTCTCACTAAGGTTTGATATTCCCACAAGCTAGGGTATAGGATTAAGTGCCAATTTTGCTTATGAAACCCTATCATTCTCTGAAACATCCGCTTCAGGACTTTGTTGATGGCCTCAACTTGTCCATTTGCTTGCGGGTAATAAGGGGTAGAACTATCATGTGACAGTCCTAACTTACCAATCAACTCAACCATCATGTGATTATGAAAATGCAACCCATGATCTGTAACTATGGCTTGTGGCACACCAAACTGGGCAACCACTTGGTTAGAAAAGAAAAGAGCAGTCATTTCACCACTATTGTTCAATGTTGGAATCGCCTCAGCCCATTAGGTAAAATAGTCAACGATGACTATAATATACCCATGCCCCCTAGCCGAGGTAGGATTACATGTCATAAATTCAATGCCCGAATTGGTGAATGGGCCAACAACAATGACTGGATGAAATGGTGTAGGTGGTAATCTGGTTTTTCGGTCATATATCTGGCATGCATGACAACTTCTGACAACAATAATACAATCTTTGAATATAGTTGGCCAAAAGTAACCAACACAAAGAATTATCTGTGTAGTTGCATATCCAGATAAGTGTCCACCACAGGCACCTGAATGGTAATCATTCAATGCTTTCTTGGCTTCCTCATGCATGAGGTACCTCTGTAAAACCATATTGATACCACGATAGTAAAGAGTGTCGCCAACGATCAAATAATATTTGGCTTGGTAACGAATAAGTTGTTGTTGCGAACGAGAGGTGTCAGGTTGGAAAGTTTGGGTCTGGAGATAGATTAGTATATCTCCATGCCGCATGTCAGATGAAAATATTAGAAACAAAGACTCATCCAAAATCGATGGTTCAAATGTTGAATCAATGGAGGTCGAGGGAAGGTAACAAAGTAACTCTGTGAAAACTAGAGATTTCTTTGATTTGGACTTGATTAATTCCAAATCAAATTCCTGTAAAATAACTATCCATTTTGAGTATTTTCCCCCTAGTAATTAACGTGACAAATTGTATGTCATAGGGTTGCAATTCGAAATGATAGTTGTTTTCTGTAGCAGGATGTAATGGCGAAATCCTCGAACAACTTGCACAGCTGCCAAAGCTAGTTTTTCAACATAAAAGTACTTACTTTCTGTATCATTGAGATTACGGCTCAAGTAATAAATCGGATGTTCAATCCCATTTTATTCTTGGACTAAAACCATTCCAATGGTTGTATCTATAGCGGCGAGATATAGGTAATAATCGTTTTGGTAATTTGGAGAATACATTAATGAATCTCTAATCAAGGTATCTTTAATAGCATCAAAGGAAGCTTGCGCAACTTGATCCCAATGGAAGGGTATCTCATTTTTCAAAAGACGTGTAAAACCTTTAGCCATTTTAGCTTAATTAGGAATAAACCTCCTTGGAAATTTTACTTTCCCTTGGAGTCTCTGTAATTGTAAAAGATTTGAAGGTGGAGGCAAATCCAGAATTGCCTAAACCTTTAACGGATTGAGTCGAATCCCCTCTCTAGACACTACAAATCCGAGCAATCGACCATAACCAACACAAAACACACATTTGTGTGGATTGTGGATTGAGTCATATCTTGTATTGTTGGAACTGTAAAAATATCGCTCTCAAATGTTGCATGTGATCAATCCGCTTTCGTGAATGAGTAGGTAAATCATCAAGGTAAGGTTGAACAATGTGCTTGATGTCATGGAAGGCATAGTTCATTGCACAATGAAATGTTTCCTCGACATTCTTCAAACCGAATGGGAGTTTCCTATAAGAAAATGTGCCCCATGGACAAATAAAATATGTTTTCGATTAGTCCTGTGGGTGGATATTGATTTGATTGTAGTCGGAAAAACCATCCATGGATGAGAATATTTCGCATCCGGCACATTCGTCAAGAATCTGGTCGATAAAAGGAGTAGGATAATTGTCCTTTGGACATACCTAATTTACATCACTATAATGGACGCACACTCGAATTGTCCCTTGTTTCTTCATGACAGGAACAAGGTTGGAAACCTAGTTAGTAAGAGGTACAGGGTAAATGAAACAGGCCTGCAAAAGATTTTCAACTTTTGCTTTAATTGCAGCAGCTTTCTTTGGATGAACAGGTCGAAGCCGCTGTCAAACTGGCTTGACATTAGGGTACATTTTGATTTCGTGTTCAACAATACTAGAGTCAATTCCGGACATCTCCTTGTAAGACCATGCAAAAATATCTCTAAATTCATGAATGATCTGAAAATGGAATGTACTTGTTGAAGGGTGCAAGGTATCCATTTCCCATAATTTCAAATGTGAGTTATACACTTCAAGTGACCTCTGAAAATGTGAAAACTTCTTATTTCTTATACAGAGATAGACTGTAGGGGCATTCACCAGACATGTCACCTCTAAAAAGAGGATGAGTTCCAGAGGCTACCTGGCCCTCTACAGGCTCTGCCTAAAGAAATAACAATGTAAACACTTAGAAGTCTTTGACATACACATACTTGAAGTTTGATGTCTTGCGGAATCAGACAAATAACTTTCTGCAGCTGAATAGGTGATTATGTGTGTATGCAAGTTATGTATATTTTCTGTTTAACACTTTATATCCGTTTTGTTTAGCATATCATATTCAGCAAATAAAGACATCAAAATGATAAAGCAGTTCACCCCCTCTCTGGGCTACATCTGCTGGACCAAACCTCTCAAACTAGGCTTGTCCTCTTGTATTAAAAATGCTACAAAGGCTAATACAAGAATATGAGTGTCTCGAAAGACAGATCTGACTGTAAATACAGAATCAGAAGATAGGAATTATCTAAACATGCTCTTTCCCAAACACTAAACAGTGAAATTGTACCTTCTATAGTACTTTCCCCAATTGGCCCTGGTGTCCCTTTAATATTGCATGGAGAATTTCAAGGTGAAGCTGACCTCAATTCGTTCTGAAACCCATACCATTAGACTCAGAAGGTCAAAAATAGTAGACATAGGCTTTTGAATCACCAAAAACGGATGAACATAGCCCCCAAACAGCTCAAGCACTGAAATGGCCCTGGCGGCCCTGAAGGCTTCCCTGAAGCTAAACAATGAGAAGAATGCCTCAACAGGAAAAAAAAGCTATAGAAATGGATTCAAAATGCTGAAAGCCTTCAGGAATGACCTTCGTTCCACATTCATTGGCTGCAAAATTCCCAATGCAGCTCCCAAACTGATTTGGCCCTAGTGGCTCCTGGAACTTCCACGAAGCAAAATCACCTGCAAATGACCTCAGATGGCTGTGAAACCTGTGCCAATGGCTTCAGAAGGTCGAAGAGACCCAAAATAAAAAAACAATTCGTCCAAAAAGGACTTTCCTAGCCAAAGTTATGGCTCATTAAAGATTCCCTCCAGTTTGGCCTAAAAAAACTCCAGCTAACTGTAGTTGGGGCCAGTTAGCTCCGCCAATTATGGCGGGACCGCCCAAATTTGGCGCTCCGCCAAAAATTCGCCAGTCTAACTGCTTGTAATTAATGGGCATGTGACCAAAAAATTCGAGCGGTTTGTTTGCATGGGATTACGTGCTGGCGGTTAAGGGATTGGCACCTGGTCATGGGTCGCTGGTCACATGGTATGGGGGGCTGGCGCTTAGGGGCTGGCCCCCTTCATTTCCCGCCCAAAATGAGTTTTAAACCTTAACTATACTTCAGTGCGCTCATATAACAAGAATGGTTCTTGTGACCCAACGGTAAAGTGCTTGGGTGTTAGATGGGAGGTCTTGGGATCAAACCTCACCGCCTCTAAACAAATTTTAATATGCGCCCAAACAAACCTTTGCTGACGTCATCCCTGGGCCACATGGTGCCCTCTGGGCCTGCCATGTGGCAGCTTCTGATTCGCTACCCAAAAGGAATATTCCAAGGAATATTCTATGGAATATTCTTTTTTAAATTTTTTGAAAAAATTCAAAAATTAAGGGTTATTGGGCAATTTTGTTTTTGGCATAACTTTCTCATACGGCGATCGTTTTTCGAACCGTTCATGGCACCGGAATCAGGAATACGAGCTCTATCTGATCGTTTAGGTTCAAACCAGTTCTGAGCACTTTCATTTTTGACCATTTTACAACACTTGGTCCTGAGCTCCTGATCAATGAAAGAGAGTACGGTAACTATCGAGTTTTGATGGAGAACAAGATTTACCAACATGAATGTTCTTTATAACATTAGGCTTGGTATAAATATTAATAGAAATCATTTCTTCAATATTTGATAGGTTTCGCTCAGATTCTATTGTGTCTATGAAAACTGAATTCGAAAGGAAATCAACAACTGAAGGGTGGTTTAGTTCATTTGAATAATCTTCGATGTCATCTAGAAGATGGGAATGATGATGATAATCTTCCCAAGGTTTGTTGGTATCATCCTAAGACCCTTTTTCCTTCCCAAAAACATATCATTTCTCCATACATTTTCATCATATTTCCCTCAAAATCCTTGAATATTGATTATTAATTGTTCTATAGTTATTAAATTGCATAGAAATTAATTTAGGGGTTTTATGTTCCAGAATTAGAGGTTTTTGATGACATGATTACAAGAAGTACCCACAACCTGTAATGGGCTTACCGTTTGACATGTGGCGCAGCAGATGAGCGAGAACGAAAGGCATGGGCGAAAAGCAGAATGTCCAAGGATGGACAAACACCTATCTCCCATCCAAATCGAGCCTCCTATGCATGCGGTCAACTTCAGTCAAAGCAGGGTACTCTGGCGCATAAAAGCAGCAACAGCATCATTCTATTTTCATTTTGATTTTTGTTCTTTTTGAAACTTATGGTATGGAAACATTTTGAAAAAGCTATGTAATAAACGCGGCAACAGCACTATGTACATTCACTGCATCGATGACATGGCTGTATGTACGCATGTGTAAATACAGTTAGTTCAATGTTTTGAAGGTTAATCAGTTGTTGAAACATTTGCTCGGAACAGAGTTTTAGTTAATACACAGAACCATTTACAGTCACAACGTGTATACCCTTTTGCATTGGTTGATTGCTGAACGGTGGTAGTCAGTATACCCTTAGGTGCGGACGGGCCCTGTGTTCTTCGTTTGGTATACTGCTCTTCATTTTGTTACATTTCAGTCCTTATTTATTTGCACAGCGTTGTATTAGATTCGATTTGTATGTTTGCACAACGTTGTATTGAATTCGATTTATGTATCACACAGGTTGCATCATAGTTTCGATTTACATAACTGTTGATTCACATAGCATACGGGTTGCAGTCATATAAGCTTTCGATTCCTTTATGTTTTGAGTTTTATTACATGTATATGGTGTGCGCATATCAAGGGTTTATTGTTATGTTGAATGGTCAGCACTAAGATCTGGAACGAGAATCTTGTAAGGGATTTGGTCCTTGTGCGACTTATAGATGCATGCTCATAAACTCTGTTTCAGTTTATAGATCATTTATGCTCTTTTTATATAGTTTAATAGTGTAAATATGTTGCATGCTGTGTGTGTTTACCAAGCAAAGGTTTTCTGAGTGATACCTCTATAAGGAGGTTAGAATCATTGCCACAGTCATACACAGGACTTAGATTCATGGGTTGCTTTGATAGATGCATTTCATAACCAGCATTGTAGTCAAGTACATCAGTAGGGCAATCTAGGTGTGTGAAGGATAGGCTACATATCACGGTCTTCCGTAAAGAAGCCTTGCAATTTACCTCATAATCACCTGGGCGGTAATTCTTTATGTCTATATATTTTAGACCATGCCTCTAAGCTTACGCACCTCGGTCGATATTAAATATAGAGTCTAGTCTAGTACCCTAGCTAGAACCACTGCATTTTGGCGCGAGTTTTACTGAACCATTGTCATAAGCCTGAAGCTGTACAACAAGCCCATCAGCCAGCAAGATTTTCTCCATACACTATCTCAGCAAGAAGAGGTTGAGGTACTGCAGCCCTCAGCTGCAGTATCACTGCCTTAGTTTCATTTTCTTTCAATTTCAAAATCAAGAAGAAAAAAAAAAAGAAAAAAAAAAAACAAAAATAATAACAAAAAATAAAAAAAAAAATTAAATAAAACAAAAACTCAAAAAAATAATAATGGGTTAGATGTGAAAACCAGGATCTGGCACAATCTAACCCCGAATTCCTACCTGAAAACCAATTTATTGGTGGGTATGCATTCTATTTCTGTTGTTCATTGTTTCCTTTCTCAGTTGCATCATGACTTGAGGACAAGTCAAACTTTCAGTCGGGGAGAGGGAGACATCTGTTCTGTTACTTTTATCTCTCCCTTGTAAATTCTTCAGATTTCTTATTCTATATTTCACTGTAAATTTCCAACAGCAGCTTGTTACCAGCATTCTAGACTTTAACAAATAAGCTGTTCTGTCATGATTTTCAGAGGGACCTGGTTATAAATAGTTTGCAGGGGGGCCTGTTTTGTTTAGACACCTATGCTATCAACACCATCAGTGCAATGGGACCTGTTTAAAGCAATTGACACCTGTTTGAGACATTCCAGCCAGCAGTAGGGACCTGTTTAAAACATTCAGTTGGGACCTGTTAAAAAATATTCTTGACACCAAGGGCTACTTCAACAGACTTCCACCAAGCTTTACAAGGATTTGACACCAACACTCCAGCAAATTGCAAGCTCAGTGAACCTGTAACAATACAAAGAGCTGCATGAACATCTTTAGTTTTTTTAAGGGACCTGTTACAGCTTTCTCAAGGGACCTGTATCTTCAAATCTTCTTAAGGGATCTATAGCATCTTCAGTTTTCTCAAGGGACCTGTATCTTCAGTTTTTCAAGGGACCTATTACATTTTCAGTCTTCAAGAAGGGACCTGTACATTCAAACTTTTCAAAGGGACCTGTTACATCTTCAAAACTTTTCTCAAAGGACCTGTGTATTCAACCTCCCTCAGAGGACCTGTCAAAAAGAAAAGTCAAAAGGATTAGCAACTCAGCATGTCAAATGATCAACAAGAGAGTAATGTATTTCTGTTCTTGGACATTTAATTTCCTAGATTAGTTTTTAATGTAATTTTGGTGACTATAAGCTGTTGTAATTAATTTCAAGGACACCTTCATACATCCACTTATCACCCTTTATCCCACCAAGTTTCATCATTTCCCTACATCCACCTATCCCTAACACCCATCACCAACACATTCACCATGTCATATACCCTCCAGGCATACCAACATTCTCTACATGACTGAATATAATTGAAAAGGGCACGTGGTGAGCTGTGTGTTTGTTTTAAAAAAATATAAAGGATGAGATAGAAGCGGCCTATATATATTCTTTACTCCATACAGTCGAATCATAACAAGCGGCCTATATGTTTTACATCACACGCACACCCGAATCATAACCTCGCCACCCAGCATTGCCACCCAGCATTATAGCTCAGCACTATGGGTACGCTCTCAGCGTTCTTATGCTAACATGCATACAAGCATACAACCCTCTGTTTTTAAATTGTATGATTACATTGTAAGGCGAGTACAGGGTATTTCACATCCTCGGTTCCCATAACTTACAAAGTGAAAGTTTGAAGCAAGGAACGCGAGGAGATTGTCATCATTCGGGTAGAGTTACAAAGTAAAAGAGTGAAGCAAGGAACGCCGAGGAGATTGTTACCATTTGAGTGGGGTTACAAAGTGAAAATTTGAACAAGGAGCACATAGGAGAATATCACTGTTCGGGGTCGGTTTGCACAGTGAAACCGGTGAGCGCCGAAAAGGGAAGCATCACCATTCTACTTCTAACACCCACAACAGTCATATCGACCAGCTAAGCACCATAATTAAAGACTGAAGGAAGCTATATATACCAGGTAACCGACTTGACATCTCTGTGTTTAAATTCTAAAAGTATAGACAGAGAGGGGTTAGAGGCACAACCCTCTGCCATCACCATGACTAATAGGGTTGAACCTAGTACATTCGATAGCTCACAGTACCATGAAGACTGTATTGAGATTCTTAGAGAAACACAGTGGCTACCTTTTCTGGAAAAATTCCATGGGAGTAATGAAGAAGTCACAAAACAATTTGCCTTTACCTTTAATGGAGAAAAGGCCCTAATAGGCAACTTCTCCTTCAGAATCTCAGAGGATACTATAGCTCAGGCCATTGGAATTAGTCCTGAAGGAGAGAAGTACTTCAAAACCAAGCAATTCAAGGAGAAATCATGGGTACAGTTCATGTCCAGATCCAGAGTTTCCTCAGTAAATTGGAAAAAGGGAGTTCCAAGAAGCTGGTTAGTTCATCCTTGGGATGAAATGGTTTACATTCTTCAGAAGTTTATAACATGTGAAGGTAGATACAACATTGTTTATCTCTATCACATCAAGCTACTCCTCCATTTAAAGAAACAATGTGTAATCAGTGTGCCATATTTTCTGCTGCAAAGTTTAACAAAGATGGCCAAAACTATCCAGAAACAAAAAGGGAATGAGGACAAAAGCCTGTACCATTTTGGCCTGATTAAAATCCTCATTGAACATGAGTTGCAGAAGCGAGGGAAGCCATGGAAAGAATTCCTAGCTGTCAACCAGATCAGAGATGAGGAGGAAAAAGAAGAAGTGCAAGAAGATTCTGGGTTCATGAAGGACATAGATGAGGAAATTCCAGTGTCCAAGGCCAGCAGAGCACCTCAACCTGAGGGCAGCATAAGGACCAGAAACATGCAAAAAGAGGATGTCAAGAGGGCTTAGAAAGACAAAATCTTCACCACCTACTCCCGAAGATCAAGAAGGACACCAAAAACTCAGCTGCAAGAAGACCAATTTGAATCTCATGCCCCTGCCCATTTGGATGTTGAAAGTGGTGATCATTCACCACCAGCACCAGAAGTTGACATAGAGGTGGAAAGCCATAACCAACAGGAGAAATGTTCACCACCTCCTACCAAAAGACAGAAGAAGTTAGAAAAGCAAATTGAGGAATTGAAAGAAGAGCTCATGGAAGCTAACATGTTGGAAAAGGTTATTAAAAGAGAAAATGAAATGCTCAGAGCGCAAAGCAAAGAAACACAGAAGACAAATGAAAAGCTAAAGGAAAGGATCAGTGAGTTAGAGACTGAGCAATCTGAGATTTCCAACTGGGCCACTAAGTGGTACAACCAGAAGAAGGCTCTTAAAGAGAAATATAAAAAGTTAAAGCAGGAACTCAAGGGACAGAAGGATCACCAGGTGAAGAAGAATGTAGATACCTTGCTCAAGGCAGCAGAGATCCATGCAGGCACAGAGTTCAAAGGAAGTACTTCTGGGGTAGCATGAGGACATGCTAAGTCCTTAAGTCGGGGAGAGATGTTGGTATCATCCTAAGACCCTTTTTCCTTCCCAAAAACATATCATTTCTCCATACATTTTCATCATATTTCCCTCAAAATCCTTGAATATTGATTATTAATTGTTCTATAGTTATTAAATTGCATAGAAATTAATTTAGGGGTTTTATGTTCCAGAATTAGAGGTTTTTGATGACATGATTACAGGAAGTACCCACAGCCTGTAATGGGCTTACCGTTTGACATGTGGCGCAGCAGATGAGCGAGAACGAAAGGCATGGGCGAAAAGCAGAATGTCCAAGGATGGACAAACACCTATCTCCCATCCAAATCGAGCCTCCTATGCATGCGATCAACTTCAGTCAAAGTAGGGTACTCTGGCGCATAAAAGCAGCAACAACATCATTCTATTTTCATTTTGATTTTTGTTCTTTTTGAAACTTATGGTATGGAAACATTTTGAAAAAGCTATGTAATAAACGCGGCAACAGCACTATGTACATTCACTGCATCGATGACATGGCTGTATGTACGCATGTGTAAATACAGTTAGTTCAATGTTTTGAAGGTTAATCAGTTGTTGAAACATTTGCTCGGAACAGAGTTTTAGTTAATACACAGAACCATTTACAGTCACAACGTGTATACCCTTTTGCATTGGTTGATTGCTGAACGGTGGTAGTCAATATACCCTTAGGCGCGGACGGGCCCTGCGTTCTTCGTTTGGTATACTGCTCTTCGTTTTGTTACATTTCAGTCCTTATATATTTGCACAACGTTGTATTAGATTCGATTTGTATGTTTGCACAGCGTTGTATTGAATTCGATTTATGTATCACACAGGTTGCATCATAGTTTCGATTTACATAACTGTTGATTCACATAGCATACGGGTTGCAGTCATATAAGATTTCGATTCCTTTATGTTTTGAGTTTCATTACATGTATATGGTGTGCGCATCTAAAGGGTTTATTGTTATGTTGAATGGTCAGCACTAAGATCTGGAACGAGAATCTTGTAAGGGATTTGGTCCTTGTGCGACTTATAGATGCATGCTCATAAACTCTGTTTCAGTTTATAGATCATTTATGCTCTTTATATATAGTTTAATAGTGTAAATATCTTGCATGCTGTGTGTGTTTACCAAGCAAAGGTTTTCTGAGTGATACCTCTGTAAGGAGGTTAGAATCATTGCCACAGTCATACACAGGACTTAGATTTATGGGTTGCTTTGATAGATGCATTTCATAACCAGCATTGTAGTCAAGTACATCAGTAGGGCAATCTAGGTGTGTGAAGGATAGGCTGCATATCACGATCTTCCGTAAAGAAGCCTTGCAATTTACCTCATAATCACCTGGGCGGTAATTCTTTATGTCTATATATTTTAGACCACGCCTCTAAGCTTACGCACCTCGGTCGATATTAAATATAGAGTCTAGTCTAGTACCCTAGCTAGAACCACTACAAGGTTCTTATCCTATCATCATTGATTGGATGATTCCTTCATTCGTAGAATGTATATGAGAGAAAGAATCTGAAGAAGTACCATATTCTAACGAACGGTCTACCCGTACAATTGGTGAATGTGGATTTGGGTTTGCCGCACAAGCCCGAAAAATTGATCGCTATGCTAATTCAATGGGGCTTAGCGGAATTACCTCAATATTACCACTACAAGAAAAAAGGGCATTGGTGAGGGGCGAAAAATGTCACCATAAGTTCATTGGTGACGGTTAAAAGAGCATTCGTCACCAAAAAATGAACGTCACCAAAGGTGGCGTCGCCAAAAGTATAGGTGTTGTAGTGACATATAAAGTCCGTCACCAATAATGATTTATATGATAGATAATGATCGTCACCATTTCATATGAGAAATGGTGATGGACCATAGCCCCCGTCACCAAAAACTGAATGTCACCAAAGGTGGCATCACCAAAAGTATAGGTGTTGTAGTGGCATTCAAAGTTCGTAACCAATAATTATTTATAATGACGGATAATGACCATCACCATTGCATATGAAAAATGGTGATGGACCATAGCCTCAGTCACCAAAAACTGAACGTCACCAAAGGTGGCATCGCCAAAAGTATAGGTGTTATGGTGACATTCAAGGTCCATCACGAATATTGATTATAATGACAAATAGTGACTGTCACTAGTTCATATGAACAATAATGATTTATTGTGATGGATCTTTAATGGTCATCACTATTGGTGCATATATATGGTGATGTTCATTGATCGTCACCAAAAGCCGCATTCCTAGAAGTATAGGTGTTGTGGTGACATTCAATGTCCATCACGAATAATGATTATAATGACGAACAATGACTGTCACCATTTCATAGCAACAACAACAATTTATGGTTACGAAACTTTGAGGGTCATCACTATTGATGCATATATATGGTGGTGTTCGTTGACCGTCACCATTTCATACTTTTGGTGAGGGTCGAAAAATGTTACCAAAGCTCATTGGTGATGGTCAAAAGAGCCTCTATCACCAAAAATTGATTGTCGCCATTCCATATGGATGTTGGGGCATGATGGAATCGAACTACCAACCTCCTACTTATAAAGCAAGTTCTCTTCCATTGAGCGAGCACCCTTTAAAGAATTATATTTTTTTAAATTAGACCTTGAAACTTCATAAATTGTAAATCCTACAACTTTCAATAAATTAAAGTCTCGGCAATATTTTAATAAATAAGCAAAGCAACATCAAAGATGTAGGTCGCTGCCTAATGGTTATTGAAGTTATGAAAATTGGGTGGAGGGAAAAATAGTTATGTATAAAAGAATCAATATGTTCAATTGAATACTTAATTAGAAGTAAAACTCTGAATACATTTATAACCTTTAAATGACCTATAACTATCAAATGCACCAAATATTGCAAAGGAAATGTCATAAGTGGATATCATATGGAAGAAGAGGAGGTAGGGACTTGGAACCCTTCTACATCTTGGCATGCCTTAGCACTTGGCACATCTTAGCTTGTTTGACATGTCTTCATACTATCTGGCACATCTTAGCATGCCCTAGCATTCCCTAACACACCTTGGCAGTCATGACCTCACAACTAGCATTGTATTTTTCCATGACTTGGGAACCTTACATTCACTAGAACACCTTGGCACTACCTAGTTGTCCTGCCCTCTTTTATCCTCCATAATGTCCCAGGTTGATGAAGAGATCAACGGAGGTAACCACAGACCAAGCTTTTAGTTTGGTAGCTAGCCCTACCAAACCAGAGAGGGCTCTCTCTATGAAATCACAACCAAGAGATGACTAGAATGTAAAGGATTTTAGGCTATATAGCTAGGGTCATGTGGTTTTTTGGAAAATTTAGGGACTTGGAACTCTATCCACCGGTGTCTTGTCTGGTAGGGACTTTGTCAAGGAGGCAAGGACTTGGAACTCTATCTAGGATAAAGCACCTAACATGCATGACAGAAGCTCCCTAGAATAGAGTACCTCATACCTAGAAGAGTGTCCCCTGCTCAAAATATAGGACCCTTCTCTATTGTGCACTTTTCTTAAGGATAAGTCTGTGCATAAAATAGTAGTAAGAAAAACACCTAAATTAAGAAAAGTGAGAATCTAAGTCAAACTATAAAAGTATAATAAATATGGCTCTATATAAGTTTGGGAAACACTAAACAAGAATGATTTCATATAACAACAATAAGATTCCTAAAATCGATGCGATTCTTTCATCGTTGCTATACACTCACAGTAAAATTGGAATCTATAGCATGTACTCCAAGGCTGTATGCAATTGCTGAAGGTGTAGATTGAAAGGATCTGCTGAGATGAAGTACTATTGAAGAAGAAACACATTCAAAACAATAGATAAAGTCTATTGTGAATTCAACCCATTTGCACATAGACCAAGGCTTCTACTGGGTACACTTCTCCGCTGAATGGAAACTACAATGTATTGTAGTGTTGCTGAAGGAAAAACACCTTTAGTGCAACACAGATAAAACTCTAGTAGATATTGTCATTGTGGCCTCGGTTTTCGATGATCTCATCAATATAGGTAACAACTTCGATAATTGAAAAAACAAAAGGTGAGATGCATAGATAATTTGAAATGACGGATTTGGGCATACTTATTATTGTTTAGGAGTGTTAGTATAGAAAATGCAAGGTAAATTGTTGTGTCTTTATGTCACAAGCCAAGGATGCGAAGAAATTCATAAAATATTAAATAGCATGGTATAAATCGATTGTAGGTTATTTTGAAGCAATAATGGAATTCTCCTTGTGCGGGTTCTAATCTAGTGGGTATAACTTTGAATAAAAAATTGACAGTTATGGGGTTGAAATTGTCTCAAATTCATGAAAAGTCCTAAATTTGTTCACTAGAAAGAAGTAGAGCGAGTCGTCAGGTTTATGGAAGGGAACACCCTATTCGTAGGAAGTTAACTTGAAATTAGTTGGGCATATTATTTCTTGTCTTCTTGTATGTGTGTGCTTTGAAAATATAACCACATCCAAAGACTCAATAACAACTCTAGTAAAGTTTATAGATGTGAAGCACTTTTGAGAAAACTCATCGCTTAATGACAATTGAGTGAGGAATATGTCGAAGGATTCAATCTTGCACTCATTCATAAAAAGGAAGTTGGGGTATCCAGCATCTTGCCAATGAACCGACTCCAACCATAATGTGAAAGACAGGTTAACTGCGAAACCTCTTTCCCACTTTGCAGTATTGTTCCCTCTTGAATTCCAATAGGTATCTGGCTGCTTAGATCCACAAAACTCGTGCTAGGTAAACTATTCATGATACAATTGTGACGTGAAAGCTTGACACACGCTCTAGTTTCCTTTTGAAAGAGGGTAAGTCAAAATATTATGACAATCTTAACTATAATTTGATCATACAATATTGAGGTATTGCATGGAATAAACAATATATTATCAATGCACTAATGAAGAACTCAAAATAAACAAATTTCTTATTCCTACAATAGTGCCTCTTGGGATTCTCAATTAAAGCACCCAACCTGCATGGCAAAAGCTTCCTAGAATAGAGTACCTCCTACCTAGAAGTGTGTCCCCTACTCAATATAACCCTTCTCTACTTTGCACTTTTCTTAAAGATAAATCTGTGCATAAAACAAAACTAAGAAAAACACCTAAATTAAGAAAAGTGAGCATAAACTATAAACTACTAAATATGGATGTATACAATAATGAGGTATTGCATGGAATAAACAATATAATATCAATGCACTAATGAACAACTCAAAATAAACAAATTTATTATTGCTACAATAGTGCCTCTTGGGATTCTCGGATAAAGCACCTAACTTGCATGGCCAAAGCTTCCTAGAATAGAGTACCTCCTACCTAGAAGTGTGTCCCTTGCTCAAAATATAGAACCCTTCTCTACTGTGCACTTTTCTTAAAGATAAATCTGTGCATAAAACAGAACTAAGAAAAACACCTAAATTAAGAAAAGTGAGAATCTAAGTCAAACTATAAAAGCATACTAAATATGTCTAAAATCGATGCACTTCTTTCATTGCTGCTACAACCTCATAGGAAAACTATAATCTACAACATGTATCCCAAGGTTGCATGCATCTACTAAAGGTGCAAACCGAAATTATCTACTAAGATGAAGTATCGTTGAAGGAGAAACACCTTCAAAACAACAAATAGAGTCTAATGTGCATTCAACCCATCTGCACACAGGCCAAGGTTGCAACTGGGTACACTTCTCCCCTAAATGGAAACTATAGTGTATTGTTGCTCTACTGAAGGAGAAACACCTTTAGAGAAACACGGATAAAACTATAACATATATTGTCATTGTGGTATCGGTTGTAGAAGTTCTCATCAATATAGGTAACAACTTCAATAATTGAAAAACCAAAAGGTGAGCTACATAGATCATTTTGAAAGATATATTTGGGCATACTTTATTATTTTTTATGAGTGTTAGTATAGAAAATGCAGGGTAGCCTGTTGCATCTTTATGTCACAGACCAAGGATGCAAATAAATACAGAAAATATTAAATAGCATGGTACAAGTCGATTGCAGGTTCTTTCAAAACAAGGATGTAGTTCTCCTTGTGTAGATTATAATCTATTGGGTATAGATTTAAATAAGAAATGTATAGTTATGGGGTTGGAATTGTCTCACGATTCATGGCAAGTCCCAAAGTTATTCACTAGAAAGAAGTAGAACGAGTCATCAGGTTTATGAATGGGAACACCCTATTCATAGGTAGATAACTTCAAATTAGTTTGGCATATTATTTCTCCTCTTCTTATATGTGTGTTCTTTGAAAAGCTAACCAACTCTGAAGACTCAAGAGCAACTCTAGTAAAGTTTATAGGTGTGCAGCAATTCTGAGAAAGCCCATCACTTAATGATAATTGAGCGATGAATATGTCGAAGGATTCAATCTTGAACTCAACCATAAAAAGGAAGTTGGGGTATCCAACATCTTGGCAACAAACTGACTCCAACCATAATGTGAAATCCAGGTTAACTATAAAACCTCTTTCCCACTTTGTAGTATTGTTGCCTCTTGAATTCCAACAGGTATCTTGCTGCTTAGATCCAAAAACCTTGCCCTAGGTAAACTTTGCGTCATACAATTGTGATGTGCAAGCTTGACACACACTCTAGTTTCCCTCTAAAAGAGGGTAAGTCAAAATATTATGACAGGCTTAACTGTAATTTGATCATACACTATTGAGGTATTGTATGGAATAAACAATATACTATCAATACACTAATGAAGAACTCAAAATAGATGAATTTCTTGTTGCTACAATAGTGCCACTCTTGGGATTCTCCAAGGATCCACTAATTTATACACATTTGGAATATTTACTTGGTCCGCAGAAAGATTAAGCAATGGTAGTGATCACTCTTTGCCCTCCCATGGAAGGTCTATACAGATTCAGGAATAAATTGATTTAAAAGTGAGGTATATGCCTGAAAAATAGGAGTGTGTCTCTTACTCTAATTTAGTGACAAGGAAATATTCAACTGTAAATGCTTGATCTTCTACAATATAAATTTCTAGATAAATGGTTCGCATAAATCTATCCATTGTCCACATATCCCAAAAACCATGTATGTCTGGACTCTGGTTGTGTGTAAGAGAGGGGAGATCACATAAATAACCCATTATCAAAAGAAAAAGTTAAAGCACAACATTCTCTGGAGATTTTTTTTTAAATTTTATTACATACCTTAGAAAGTTTGAAAGGACATAACTGAAGCTTCCCTCTCCTTCCACACTTCATTAAATATGTCCCATTTCCAATGTTGATGTGGCGTGCAGAATCACAATCAACAAATAGAATATGAAAAGTAAGTTTAATGAATTAAAGTAGCTTTTTTATACCTCAAACAAATGGACTATAGTGTGACTGTGTTTTATTTATGTTCTATTCCACTACAAATTGGTAGAGATATTTTTGTCTTCTTGCAACAATTACTTTCAGATTTATTCATTCAAGCAGTAGTAGAATTTCAAGGAAATTATACACAAGGGACAATTAATCTATATTTTCACTTATATCTTTTGCAAGTAAAATTCACAACTAAATTTTCATCTAAAGTGTTTAGGTTACTAGCAAGTGGTATCACAACATATCTCAACATTGCAAGGCATAAATAATATTATTCAATAAGGTTGAGACTTGAGATACAAAAATCTTCCCAAGTTATGCAAGCAAGAAAACTGCTGATTTTTAGTTCTAAATCTATCCAACCAAAACAAAATTATGCCATTTTCAACACCCTCTAGTCAAATTTATTCCTGGCCTCATTCAACTCAATTAATAATATGCCAATCTCATTGAGATTTCTTCTTCATTTCATGCTTCTAAGTTATATATTTATGCAACCTAATATATCATTTATGTTAAGTGATTATTCATTAAAAATTATTTAGTCCGTCTAGCGCATCTACCTAATTTTCTAATCAGTTTCTGGGAAGACTCTATCAGACATTTGCAGCAGAAAATAGAAGACTATTTTAGTACCTAGTGTTATAAAACTCTAATCTGGAAAAAGTATTTTGGGTTGTTTCCCTAAAAATATTTACAAAATTTTCAATCCCAAAGCCATTTCAGGGAGAATTTTAGTCAAGGAGAAATTTAGTATTATTTTTGGAAAATTTGAATGCAACTAAAAGAAATTCTTCCCATTTGCTCAAAATATTCCAGCACCAAATATGAGTGAATTCACAAAACTTAAGATTTGGAAATAATTAAATTTCACTTCGCTTTTCCAGGACCATATATGTGTGAATTCACAAAAACTGAGATTTGGATTCTGGAAACACTTAAATTTCACCTCATTTATTAGGATTGAAATTTCCCTGAGATACAAACATGTAGCATTAAGGATCTACTTTGCTTGTTCAAGGACAATGTTTAGTTTATAAATAGTGATACAAAAATCCTTGTATACATGTCTAACACAATTCTTTGGTCACAACATCACAACTAACGAAACTGAACTCCATCAAAACATAACAGACAAGGTAGAATGTAAGAGAGCATCTACTTTTCAACATATACTCTGACAAAAATAAACATCTATACAATCATATAAAGTTGTCACCACACCAAAGAAGGAATTAAAAACCAAAATAAAAATAGGAACATGCTTGGATTGTTATGGTTACTCTAACAAAATGTTAAATAGGATCAATATGTTAATATGGAAAATAGTGTAGTTGATTATGATTTATTGAGCCCAAGGGGTTAGCCCAACCAAATGTCCTTAATGTTAATGGGTATTTGGCTAGTTCTCTGCTGGCAGGTGCCCTGTTTGAAATCCCTTGAGTGAGGTGCAATATTCAATGCCAATGGGTTTACCAGGGATGCCATCCATGAATGTGGGGAAACATCCATTGGGATTCCCATATAGTTTTTCTTGGAAAGAATAAAAATAGGAATTCCTAAAGAGAAATTTTGAGATGCATACAATGTACACCCAGTAAAATCAACTCTATAGAGACAAACCATAAAAGAAGGAAAAATACATATGTTTTTACCTATGTTCCCTCATTTTCCCTCCCGCCCCGTGAAAAGTGAAAATATGCTACTCTTAAACTTAAAAGAAAGGATGAAAAAAATAGTGAATTTTGAACTAGTCCTCCTTGTGTGGAAATGCAGGTTAGAAATGAAACATACCTGGGCACCATTAATGGATTGAAGAGGTAAAACCTTAACTTACAACTTTCTTCAATCTCGTTTTCCCTCCCACCATATGAAAAGTGAAAATATGCTACTCGTAAACTTAAAAGCAAGGATGAAAAAAATAGTGAATTTTGAACCAGATATCTGAGGTGTGTGTACTCCTCCCTGTGTGGAAGAAGACTAAAAGTGGGGTGTAAATGTAGCGAGGTTAGAAATGAAACATACCTGGGTGGAATTAATGGATTGAAGATCCAATGGTATGGGATCTGAGGTGTGTGTACTCCTCCCTATGTGGAAGAAGACTAAAAGTGGGGTGGAAATGCAGCGAGGTTAGAAATGAAACATACATGGGTGCCATTAATGGATTGAAGATCCAATGGTGGGGTTCGATATCAGTCTGCTACTAGTAAAACCTTAATTCACAACACTCTTCAATCTCATTTTCCCTCCCACCCCATGAAAAGTGAAAATATGCTACTCTTAAACTTAAAAGAAAGGATGAAAAAAATAGTGAATTTTGAACCAGTCCTCCTTGTGCAGAAGAAGACTAAAAGTGGGGTGGAAATGCAATGAGGTTAGAAAAGAAACATACTTGGGTTCCATTAATGGATTGAAGATCCAATGGTGGGGTTCGATATTAGTCTGCTACTGGTAAAACCTTAATTCACAACTTTCTTCAATCTCGTTTTCCCTCCCACCCTGTGAAAAGTGAAAATATGCTACTCATAAACTTAAAAGCAAGTATGAGAAAAATAGTGAATTTTGAACCAGAGATGTGAGGTGTGTGTACTCCTCCCTATGTGGAAGAAGACTAAAAGTGGGGTGTAAATGTAGCGAGGTTAGAAATGAAACATACCTGGGCGCCATTAATGGATTGAAGATCTAATGGTGGGGTTCGATATCAATCTGCTACTGGTAAAACCTTAATTCACAACTCTCCTCAATCTCGTTTTCCCTCTGCCCTGTGAAAAGTGAAAATATGCTACTACTTTTCCCTCCCTCCACCTTATGAAAAGTGAAAATTTAATTCACAACTCTCTTCAATCTCGTTTTCCCTCCCACCCTGTGAAAAGTGAAAATATCTACTAGTTTTCCCTCCACCCTATATAAAGTGAAAATATACTGCTTGTTTTAGAAATTAAATTAAGGTTGGAATTAGGAGGGCTTTGTTACATCAAAATTAAGTGATATTTTTCCCTCCACCCTATGAAAAGTGAAAATATACTACTTGTTTTAGAAAGTAAATGAAGATTGGAATTAGGAGAGCTTTGTTACATCAAAATTAAGGCTGAATTTTTTCAAAAATGTTAAAATTTCCCTCCCTAAAAACAATAAATACAATATTAATAGAGTATAGAGTAGATGTGTAGGTGTAATGCAAGTATGTAAACAATTCTAAATATGGGCTTTGTTAAAGAATAATAGTAATTATAATAATAAAAGTCAAAAGTATGGGGATGAGTGCAAAAATCTAAATGTTGGCTCAATTAATAATAAAAATAATAAAAATAATAAAAAATTAATTTGTTATATTTTGATTTGTTATTAACTTGTGAATAGGTTTTGTTACAATACCATGAGCCAATACCATGGGTTATCAATACCTCAAGCCCAAAATCCATAACTTATTTCACACCAAAATTTTTTATAACAATATGACAAGATTCTTATGGATATTCACCCCCCACTTTACAATGGATACTTGTAAAAAAATGGTTTTGTTATAATACCATGGGCCAATACTATGGCTTATCAAAACCGCATGCTCTAAAAACATAACTTATTTCACAATTAAAATATTTTATAACAATATGAAAATATTCTTAACCATGGATATTCATTCTCACTTTACCATGGATATTATTAACTTGGAAATAGACTTTGTTACAATACCATGGGCCAATACCATGGCTTATCAATATTACATGCCCAAAAAACATAACTTATTTCAAAATCAAAATATCTTATAAGAGTATGACAAGATTCTTAAGCATGGATATTCACCCCGCTTTGTCATTGATATTATGAACTTGTGAATAGGCTTTGTTGCAATAGCATGGGCTAATATCATGGCTTATCAATATCGCATGCCAAAAAATCATGTCTTATTTCACAATCTAAATATTTTATAACAATATTACAAGATTCTTAACCATCCATATTCACCCCCACTTTACCATGGATATTATTAACTTGTAAATAGGCTTTGTTACAATACCATGGGACAATATCATGCCTTATCAATACCACATGCCCAAAGATCATAACTTATTTCACAATAAAAATATTTTAATTTAATTTAATTTTATAAAATTTTTTATTTGAGGCTAATAGGAAAAGGGTTCTAATTAGTTTTGAGATACATATAAACCCTCTATCCTCACGACTACTAAAATTATTCCCATATAAATTAAATTAAGGTTTTAATAAAATTAGAAATGAGAATACTTTTGTATTTAAACATGTGAAATTTATATAATAGAAATATTAGTAAGAACCAACATAGATCTGTGAAATTTATATAATACAAATATTATTAAGAACCAACATAGATCTATCTTAACTAAGGATCCAAGTGATGATAGCAAGCAAAGTGAAGGGAAGAGAAGGGGAGGGAGATAGTGACAAAGATGGAGGGTGGAGAGAGAGAGAGAGAGAGAGAGAGAGTGAGAGAGTGATGGGGGAAGACAGAGAGAAGGAGGTAGGAAGAGAGAGAGGGGAGAGAGAGAAGAAGAGAGTGACAAGGCATAGGTTGATAAAGGTGGAGAGAGAGAGGGAGTGACAAGGGATAGATGGATAGAGAGAGAGGGAGAGAAGAGAGGAGGGGAGAGAGATAAGATGTGGGGATAAAGATAGGGAGATAAGTGAAAGAGAGAGAGAGGGAGGCACAAAGATGGAGGGGGAAGAGAGAGAGAGTGATGCGGGGGGTAGAGGGAGGTGAGAGAGAAAGGGGGAGAGAGGACTAAGGGAGAGGAGCGAGAGATGAAGTTAGAGGGGGAGGGAGAGGGAAGGAAGAAGAAAGACATAGAGGGAGAAAGGTAGAGAGAGAGAGGGAGTGACAAGGGAGCAATGGAGAGAGGAGAGATAGAGGGAAGAGAGAGAGGCTGAGAGGAAGAGGGAGGGAGAGAGAGATATATATGGAGAGAGAGTGTGTATGTTTGGGGGGTCAGATAGAGAGAGGGAATAAGAAAGAGACACATATATACAAATATAAATTTATATAGTATTATATAGTATTATATAACCAACCTAGATACATCTTAACCTGGATCTACCAAGCGCCAAAAAGGAGGTTTGCACATCGAGAGATTGCATCCCTCTTGGCGCTTGATAGATCTTGGTTAAGATGGATCGAGGCTGGCTTAATAAGTTTGTAGTTGTATTTGATAAACTAACACTTTTTTATGGTTGTGTTTGAAAACAATTTTTCCATATTTGGTGTATTTATCATAATAATAATAATCTAATTTTAATTTAATTTTAAGCTTACCTTTTTATGCAATGATTTTGTTGTTAGTTTATAGAGATAGAAATGTTATACTTTTGTAATTTTAAAAGGAAACACGTGCTCTTAACTTGGTTGTATTGAAAACATTTAAGTGTAAGAAAGAAACATGCCCTCTTAACTTGGTTGTATTAAAAACATAAGTGTTCTTGTATACTAGGTGAGTGCAAACAAGAGAGAGTATATGGTAAGTGGATTAAATAGTTAGAAACAAATGTTAGTTAAGGAGAAAGTTACAAAAATCTAACAAATAGGCTAGGGTTAGGATATTACTATTTTGGGACATCTAAAGTTGAAGATACATTTTATGGAGGTGTATTCTAAGCCCTTGGGTGTAGGGCATATATTATGGGTATCATGGACTTTTGGTGTGTGTTAGTGGTTTCAACTAGTGGTGGAGTGTCCAACCAATGAGTAGGCAAAGTTTTTCATTTACAATGTTGGCATCAATCAAGTATTCTCCCTCTCTACCCAACTCTAAGATGAGGAGTGTGCATAATGGACTTATTATTGTAAAAAATTTCAAATATTTGATTATCTTTAAGCTCAAGGGCTTGAAGTGGCTGCCTCAACCTACAAATCTTTAATGGAACTATCTATTTTTCAATTAAACCCTTGTGGTCAAGGAGCTGCAAAAGAGGAAGGCCTGATGGCTATTTTTAAGGGGTTGTAATGACCCTCGTCTTGTGGTAAATATGTATATATGATGCTAATGGTACTGATCTTAGTACATTCACATATATAATGTAAATATTTTCCTATCACCTTGCATTGTGTAAATATGATAAATATTTTGTGGTTACCCTAATGTACTTGTTGATGTTCCACTTGCATGATTATGGGAAACACTTCTCGGTTATCCTTGTGTACATGGGGAAGATCATAATTACTCTATGTGATAAAAAAACCTAGTGATATTTTCACACTGAACACTATACAATAAACTTAACCCTAATATCTTAGTGAAGAACTGTTAATTTATGGTATGTTCTATTCTTATAATAGTTTACTTATCTTTCTTATTATTATCCACAGATTAGCAATCACATGTACATAAAGTAAAGTGCAGATAGAACATTAAACGATCGATAGAAAACAAGCCAAGAAAAGAGACACAAGATGTGGTAGCTAGCTAGGGACAAACCCCAATGTGGGGAAACCCTTTGATAAAATATTCCTTTATCTTCAATAATCTAGTAGAGAGAAATAGTACATAAATCAGAGTTACATTAGCAGCATCAAACCCTAGATTAGTCCCAAACTAGGGCAAATAATATCTCACAAACCAACCATCGGATCGGCTTGATTCCACCACCAAAAGATGCAGCCTTCAAAGGAGATCCAAGTGGAACTACAATGTAGTTCTAAGGAGGGAGTATTCTAGTCAACATCGGTCAAACTTTGGTTCTGCAGTTGCTGCCCCAAAACTGCGTCCTTCCTTCCACGTGTGAGAGAGAGTCTCTTTTCTGCGCAGTAGAGAAGAGACTCTTTTCTGCGTAGGAGAGAGAGAGATGTGATGAGATGAGTGAGTGAAAATGAGGAAAAGTCCTCCTGTATTTATACACAACTGTTGATGTTTTAATAGATGCGACTATTGGGCTTCTGAGCCTACATGAGTTGTGGGTTGGCTTGATAATAATTCCATAATCAAAATAAATTCATATCTCCATAAATACTTATTGGAATCGAATGATATTTAGATCAATCCTACACCTATCAACGAGAGGAATCTAATAAAAATATTATCATCCATGAATAAGATGAACCACATGGAGTTTGGCCCTAGTTGCCAATTTTAACACTCCCTCTCAACTAGGGAGAACTCCAGCTACAATCTGTCTGTTGGTTGCTACTATTCATCCATCAAATGCACTTCCTTGTATAGCTTGACCCCTGCTCTGCTCTACTCTATCCTACCTACTCTTCTCTATTCTGCCTGCTCTGCTCTGTTCTATTCTGCCTTGTTCTCATCTGCTCTGCTCTACTCTTCTCTGCTTTGTCCGAATTATGAAGAGGAAGAAATGATCAAGGATGTCTCATACTGAATCAAAGTCAGTCTCAGAGTATGTACCACTGGTCCCAGACTAGTCTCAATCAACCCGAAGTCAACGTCATAGTGGGTACAACTCCTACCATTGGTCCCAGAGCATTATCATCCTCCACTGACTCAAAGTCAGTCTCAGAGTGTGTACCACTGGTCCCAGACCAATCTCAACTGACCCAAAGTCAGCGTCATAGTATGTACCACTCCTACCACTAGTCCTAGACTAGTCCTTCACTAACCCAAAGTCAGTCTCAGAGTATGTACCACTGGTCCCAGACCAGTCTCAACCGACCTGAAGTCAGCTTCATAGTGGGTAAAACTCCTACCACTGGTCCTAGACCAGTATCACTGACTCAAAGTCAGTCTCAGAGTGTGTACCACTGGTCCCAGACCAGTCTCAATCGACCTGAAGTCAGCGTCATAGTGGGTACAACTCCTACCACTAGTCCTAGACTAGTATCATTGATCCTAGATCAATGAAGGTCATCCTAGCATAGGGAGTACAATAGATACAATGATGCATCCATCGGTACTACTATGGTCCCTATCCTCATTTCCTTTCTCATTGATCAGATGAGAGGTACTTCCCATGAGTCCCAGATTGCATGGGTAGGATGCCTTGACATGAGAACTTAATCAATCCTATCCTCACAAGAGAAATAATCATCCTGCTACATAAACGCCATGGAGAACACAACATCCATGCCTCACAGGAGAACTAATCATCCTGCTACATAGTTGTCATGGAGAACACATCATCCAGACCTCACAGGAGAACCAATCATCCTGCTACATAGTTGCCACGGGGTGTGCATGTATACCACCAGGGGATGGTGAATCACCCTGTGGTCATATGTCGCTCCAAGAAGTACCCCGCACCCCCCCGGAGCTCCCAGAGCTCAATGCATCATATAGGACCCTCATCGGAGGGTCTTTGAATGACACTAAGTTGTTCTCAGAAATTCAAAAATTTGACCTTTCCTAGGGGCTTTGTCAGAATGTCGGCGACCTGTTCATTTGTACCAATATGTTGGAGCCTTATAGCTCCTCGCTACACCATATCACGAATCTAGTGGTACCTGATATCGATATGCTTGGAGCGATCACGAAATATGGGATTCTCTGACAAACTAATCCCACTCTAGCAGCAATATACTCTACTTCAGTGGTGCTCAAAGCCACTGACTTCTGCTTCCTGCTCATCTAGGATATTGAAGCAGATCCCAAGGAGAAACAACACTCAGAAGTGCTCTTACGGTCCTCCACATTTCCTTCCAAATCAGCATTAGTGTATCGAAGTAGTCTCATATCTCTGGAAATGTATCTTAACCCATAAGTGATTGTGCCATGAAGATATATCAACAGATTCTTGGCACCAATCCAATGTATGTGGTGAGGTTCAACCATATGTTGACTCAATGTGTTGACTGCAAAGCATATATCTGGATGGGAGTTCACTAAGAACATTAATGCTTCAACGAGTTGATGATACTTGGTAGCATTTCGTAAAAAAGGTCCAACAGCACTACCGCTTAACTTCTTGAAGTCAAGCTCCATCAGGGTAGTTACAGGCTTACAATCCACCATACCAAATCTTTCCAATATCTTCACCACATATTTTCCTTGAGATAGGAAAGTTTCCCCTAGCTTCTACCACACTTCAACCTGCATACATGAGATTTTCGATCATAAATCTCAAATCCTTTGGGTTTCTCCACGTAGACCTCTTCTTTGATCGAACCATGCAAGAACGTGGTCTTGACATCCATCTAGTGTAGCTTCCATCCTTGTGAAGCCGCAAGGGCTATGATCGAGCGGATGGTCGTATATCTAGTAACAGGTGCAAATATCTCATCATAGTCTATACCTTCCTTCTAGGAGAAACCACGAGCAACAAAACGTGCCTTATACTTTTCTGTACTTCCATTTTCTGCATACTTTATCTTATAAAGCCATTTAGAAGTGACAACTGTCTTGTCCCGGCGTCCGGGAACTACTTCCCAGACATCATTCTTCATAATAGACTCATTATATTTGGTCATAGCATCCTTCCATACTTGATGCTTGACGGATGAGAATGTTAAAGGCTCATTTTGTATGATCATGCTCATGATGGTCAGGTATCCCTGATACTTGTTTCTTACTTTCACAGAAGGTTCCTAGAGGTGCAGCATGTCCTTCAGCATCATCAAGTAGCCCCCTAAGCCATGAAGGCCTCCTCCTAGAAGAGGAAGGCTCAGGTGGATAAATAGGATCCATGGGTTCCTCCACATCAGACATTATTACATAATCTACCCATAGAGACTTCAGAAGTCTTTAATCATGGAGGATGGCATAGACAGCTTCCACAATTGTACGGTTCTTCCTTTCTGCCACACCATTATGCTCAGGAGTATGTGGTGTAGTAGTCTCCCTCTTAATACCAACCTCATATATGCCTGAGTGAACCAACTGTAATATATCAGAGGTCTTTCTTGGGCTTGAGGGAAATGGTCCTCTTTTGAGCTTTCCTTCGGCACATCCCGGACATACACCTTCTTTCTTTGCTCGGAACTCAGGAATCCCTATCACCATTTGTCTTACATCAGGTAGAGATTTATAATGAAGGTGGGAAAACCTCCGATGCCAAAGTTCAGACTGAAGAGATGTGTCACAAGACATGACACCTAGCGGACTTCCACCGACCTAATACAATGAATCAACTCAAAACCCAAGAGTGAAGGCATCTTTAACATTATTTTTCCATATACGTACCTTGCCATTGCTAAAGGTTACCTTGTAGCCTTTGTCTTCCATTGCTGAGATGGACACCAGGTTCTTTTTGAGGTCAAGTACGTATAATACATCCTGTAAGTGGATTGTATTACCTTGATTCAATTTGAGAGAGACATTGCCTACACCTTTCATGAGATATTTCATATTATCTCCAAGGATAATTTCCAGGTTAGTTTCTTTCTCTATGAGATTATGGAGAACTTCTTTGTAACCAGTGAAGTGCCTTGAGGCACCACTATCAATGAGCCAAATTCCCATTGAGTTCGAAGGAGAAAAGGTAGATAGAGCAGCTAGTAGATAATATTCATCCTTCTTATTTTCAACAATGTTGGATTCATACCTAGAATTTCTAGCCTTCTTGAATGGATGTCCTCTTGCTTGATTTCCAGCACTCCTTTTACCTTTGATATTAAATTTTCCATTCCTTTGATTGCCATGAGAGGGATTTTTATCATCATCCCGGTGTGAGTCCTTTCTATCAAGGCACTCCCTTGCATAGTGACCTGCTTTATCACAAATGTAACATCGTTCTTTTCTTCCACCCTTAGGTCCAGCCTTTCTTTTTTATTTAGTCCCGAAATTATTTCTCTTCTTGGCATGAGAAGAAAAGGTAGTAGGAGGACCTTTAGGCATGGGAATTTCTTGCTCTTCTACCCTTGTTTCTTCTTGAATGCATCTATCCATTAGTTCCTCGAAACCAGGAATTACATTATTATTTAGAAGAGTAGTCCTAAAAACGTACCATTTGGATGGTAATCCTCCAAGAGTCGTGAGTGACATTTCCCTATCAGTAATAGTCTCCCCAATAGATAGGAGATCATTCCTGATCTCAGTGATTCTTAAGAAGTATGCTTGCATACTTTCATCTTTTCCCTTCTTAATTTCCTTCATCTTATTTCTAAGAAACAAAACTTAATTTGCATCATTAACTTTAAATAAACTCACCACTCTATTGTAGATTTCCTTGGGGGTGTTTAGGTCAGAGATGTAGGCCACCAAGCGCTTGTCAATAGAGTCCTGGATGATCTTCTTTTCTTTGACTTCTCCAATTTTCCATTTGTTCCTAGTAGTAGCGGATGCATTTGATGGAGGCTCAACAATATTGCCTCTCACATGGCCCAAAACTCCTTAATCTTCTAGGGTTAGATCGATAAACATCTTCCATCCGTGACAGTCAGCTTTCTCACGGAGCTTGTCCTCAGCAGGAAAGAGCAATGAGGACCCCATAGTTCTTTTAGGATAGCCTTGCCAATATTCTCTTTGGTGATTTCTCTTGCTTTTACTCAGGCTTTGTCTTCACCTCAGCTCTGATACCATGTTAAGTTATGGTATGTTCTATGCTAATAACAGTTTACTTATCTTTCTTATTATTATCCATAGATTAGCAATCACATGTACATAAAGTAAAGTGCAGATAGAACATTAAACGATCGACAGAAAACAAACCAAGACAAGTGACACAAGATGTGGCAGCTAGCCAAGGATAAACCCCAATGTGGGGAAACCCTTTGATAAAATCTTCCTTTATCTTCAATAATCTAGCAGAGAGAAATAGTAGATAAATCAGATTTACATTAGCAGCAGCAAACCCTAGATCAATCCCAAACTAGGGCAAACAATATCTCGCAAACCGACCGTTGGATCGGCTTGATTCTACCTTCAAAAGATGTGGCCTTTAGAGGAGATCCAAATGGACCTACAACGCAGTTCTGAGGAGGGAGTTTTCTGGTCAACGCTAGTCAAACTTTGGTTCTGCAATTGCTGCCCCAAAACTGTGTCCTTCCTTCCACATGTGTGAGAGAGAGTCTCTTTTCTGTGTAGTAGAGAAGAGACTCTTTTCTGTGCAGGAGAGAGAGAGAGATGTGATGAGATGAGTGAGTGCAAATGAGGAAAATTCCTCCTGTATTTATACACAATTGTTGATGTTTGAATAGATGCCACTGTTGGGCTTCTGAGCCTACATGAGTTGTGGGTCGGCTTGATAATAATTCCATAATCAAAATAAATTCATATCTCCATAAATACTTATCAGAAGCAGATGATCTTTAGATCAATCCTACACCTCTCGACGAAAGGAATCTAATAAAAATATTATCAACCATGAATAAGATGACCCACATGGAGTTTGTCCCTAGTTTTCAATTTTAACAAGAACAAGAAACTAGCTAGACTCTAGAAGGGTTTTTGGATTGACTGTTAGTGAAACTCATTACAATTAGGTGTGCCAATGTGTGGTGAGCGTTAGTGAGTGCTAGGGAAACATAAGGGAGCACTAGGTCAAAATGCATGGAAATGAATGAATAAGAGTGTGTGATAGGGAGTGTCAATGAGTTCCAGGTGTGGTAAGAGGGGAGTGACATGGTATGCTAAGCAGCGCTAAGTCATTCTAACGTGCCAGAGTGACATGTAGCCAATATGTGCTAGGTGCCAAGGTGTGCTAAATAGTGCTAGGAATTGTTAGGGAGCATTAGGGAAACACAAGGGAGCACTAGGTGAAAATAATGCATGCAAATGAATGATTAAGAGTTTGTGATAAGAAGTGTCAGTTATTTCAGGGTGTGATAAGGAGGGAGTGACAAGGTATGCTAGGTAGTGCTAAGGAATTATAGAGGCCAGGGGAACATGAAAAGATGTGCTAGGTGCTAAGGTGTGCCAATGCATGCCAGGGTGAGTTATGGAGTGTCAGGGAAAAACAAGGGGGCACTAGTTTTAAAATCATGGAAATAAATGAATAAGAGTGCATGACAGGGATTGTCAGCGAATTCTAGGTGTGTTAACGAGGGAGTGACAAGGTATGCTAGGTACTTCCAAGGAATGCTAGAGTGCTAGGGCAACATGCCAAGATGTGCCAAGTCCTATGGTGTGCCAATGTGTGTCAGGGAGTGCCATGAGAACGCAAGGGAGAACTAGTTCAAATTGCATGGAAATGAATAAATAATAGTGTGTGATAGGGAGTGTCAGCGAGTTTGAATTGTGTTAAGAAGGGAGTGACAAGGGTATATGCTAGGTAGTGCCAAGGCATGCTAGAGTGTCAGGCATGTTAGGGAGTGGTAGGGTTTGTTAGGGAGTGGAAAATCATGCCAAGGAATGCAGGCGATGACAATGTGTGCCATGTAGTGCCAATGGATTGTTATACATGCCAGATGTTATGGCATGTGAAGATGTAAACTATGTTGCTTAGTAGTTTTATGGGCACTATTGGATGTGAGTCTTGACTTGGGAACTTTTTAAGTGGGATGAGTTAATATTGGACATGAGAAGCCTAAGATGATTTATAGTCCATTAGCGGAACAAGGCATAGTCTAGTTGTAGTAAATGTATCTTGGTAAAGTTGTTGTAGTCGAGGCAGGACTTGGTTGGGTTCCCAAGTCTAAAAGAAAATAAGGGTAGTTATGAGTGAATGATAATTAAGGAGTGCCATGGCATGCCAACAAATGAAAAGGCATTCAAACATATGCCAGATAGTGTCAATGCATGTCAAGGAGTGTTTGGGAGTGTCAGAGAATCATAAGGAAGAACTAGGTCAAAGTGCATGGAAATGAATGAATAAGAGATTATGCCAGGGAGTGTCAGTGAATTCTAGGTGTCCCATGGACGAAGTGTGTTAGCAGAATTTCATATTAGGACTTGTAAGAGGAAAGACTATGATTGTGATAATAGGATGGGAAAATAAGTTTGAGACAAAGGGAGACTTTGGTCTAGGCACAACACTATTTTTTCAATGACTTGGTTGGGTTCCCAAGTCACAAAAAAAGTAAGGTTATCTATGAGGGCATGAAAACTAGGGAGTGCCAAGGTGTGCAGGGAATTTCAGGAAGTGCTAACACATGTTATAAAGTTCCAAGGAATGTTAGGCATGTCAAGACATGCCAAGTGCTAAGGCATGCCAATGTGTTCTAGGTTCTAAGATGTGACGCCAACACATGCTAGGGATTGCCAAGGAAAGACAAGGGAGGACTTGTTTCAATTACATGTAAATGAATGAATGTGCGTGTGTGATAGGGAGTGTTAACAAGTTATAGGTGTGCTAAGGAGGGAGTGACAACATATGATAAACAGTGACAATAGACGATAGAGTGCTAGGAAATCCTACTAAGATGTGACAAGTGCTAAGGCATGCCAATGTGTTCTAGGTTCTAGGATGTGGTGTCAACACATGCTAGGGATTGCCAAGGAAACACAAGGGAGGACTTGTTTCAATTACATATAAATGAATGAATGTGCGTGTGTGATAGGGAGTGTTAACAAGTTATAGGTGTGCTAAGAAGGGAGTGACAATGTATGATAAGCAGTGCCAATAGACGATAGAGTGCTAGGAAATCCTAATAAGATGTGACAAGTGCCATGGTGTGCCAATGTGTGCCAAGGAGTTTTAGGGAGTGTTAGGGAAACACAAGGGAGCACTAGGTCATAATGCATGGAAATGAAGGAATAAGAGTGTGTGGCATGGAGTGTTAGTGAGTTCCAAGTGTGTTAAGGAGGAGTTATAAGGCATGCTTGGCAATGCTAAGGAATGCTAGAGTTCTAGGGTGACATGTGGCCAAGATGTGCCAACTCGTGTAAGGAAGTGTTAGCTAGGAGTGCTAGGAAACACAAGGGAGAACTATGTCAAAATGAATGAAAATGAACAAATAAGAGTTTGTGATTAGAAGTTTCAGTGAGTTCTATTTGTGATAAGGACAAATTGACAAGGTATGCTAGGCAGTGTTAAGGCATGTTAGAGGCTAGGGCGACATGCTAAGATGTCATAGGTGCTGTTATCGCTTGAAATTTCACCTCAGGCTGAGAAAGGCAAACTCCAAGGCAACATCAAACCACTTAGCCTCGTAGCTAGCCCTACGGGGCAGGAGAGGGCTCTCTCCGGTATATCTCAACAAAGATCTTCAAAGGGCGGAGATAACCAATAAAGAACACTGATTTTAGGCTAGTAAACTGATAAAAGGTTTGATTTGAGATTTTTGGGATTTTGGTGGAAAATCGGGGAAAGGCAATTTTGGGTGCGGGGATTGGACACAGTTTTTGCAGGGGGTTCTTTGGGGCAAGGTAGGAGACTGTATTGATACCTTTGAAAGAGTCAGATGGGCAAGAATGACTAGTGAGGAGCTAAGGAGAGCAAGTAAACACCTTGAGTTCTCCTTAAACAGATGAAAACATTGATATTAAGCAAACTTAAAAGTAGAGCATGGCAATCATGAATTCTACTTTAACACTTCATTTTCCTAATTTGAAAAAGGAAAAGTAAGAAGATGATTCACATAAAAAACTTACAAGTACAAAGAGAAACACACCATCAATACATGTAACCACAGGAATCCCAAAAAGGACTGCAAAACCCTGGTCTTTCTTCCTTTGCCAAAATTGCAAAGATACAATGAGTGATACAATAGAAGCTTTCTCCCTCAAGAGTCCAACCATGAAAATGACCAAGAAAGTACATAATATAGGAAATATAACATCTTTCCTTGCCTCTAGGGGTCGATCTCACTATCCTAGGAGTTGTTTCAACCAATTCCAAACTGAGCACTAAAATCTAGGCAGTCAAAACAACTTGCCTCTATAAGCTAGGAAACCAATTCATTCATCAAATTTTTGCCTATTTCATGAATGAATCTTCTAGAAGAGATAATTAAGTGTCAAAGTATCATAAAATTACATAATTTACATCAATGAGGATGAAAATCCACTCCAAAAAGTCAAACCTAGTCAAAACTGCGTTTTGCTGAGCTGTAGGTGCATTTCTGTGAAAATAGCCTGATGCATAGCGCCCTAAATCTCAACGCGTAGCGCGCCTTTGGGCCTGCTTTTGAGGCACTTCCCGGTGTCCAAATGAAACAAAAGGGGCTTGTTGGAAAGGTCTGGATGTCTACTTTCCAACCCAAGTAGAATTTCTGAATTTGGTGACCATTTTCCCCTCCAAAATTGCAATCTCCCAAGACTGCTTCCTGTGTGTCAAAAAAGTGGCAGAAAGTCATTTTTTGCATGTTTTTTGACCTTCTGAGGGCTCAAAACCTGATGAAATGTCTTGGCAATTGCTGAGCAAGTGTAATTTGTCATGAAAAATCCAAAAATGCTGAGTTTTTGAGAAATGGACTTGCCCATCTTCAGGGTAGCGCGCGGCGCGCTACGCGTTGAGGGCAAAATCCTGTTTTTTGACAAAAAAAATTCAAAAATGACCAAAATTGCTCCACATTCTCTGAAATTTGGACTTTAGGTTCTTCATCAAGGACAATGATGAGCCAAGGATGCCTCAGCCAATATCTAGAGTCCTTCATCCACTTTTTGCCTCCTTGGAGCTCTCTTTTACCTTTGCTTTCAAACTTCCGATTCTCGCTTTGTACACCAAGTTCCGGGACAAGTAATGATATTTCTGCCTCCTCTATGAAGCCTCATGAGTGCATGTCCTTCCAAGGGTGAGTCACTTTGGGTTTCCACTTCATAATCGGATGAATGACCGAATGACATAACTGTTGTTGCACGACTGCCTTGGATGAATGCTGATATGTGAAACTGCTGTATGACTTTTCAAATGTTGTTACCAAGGGGACATAAATACAAGGGAACTGTTAGGGATAGGGGAACATGTGGGAATTAGGGAGAATAAACACAAAGAAGGAATTTAGGGAAGATAAGCATGGGAAATTACAAGATTGTGGGATTTTGAAGTGTAGTAGGGTTTAGGAATTAAGTATGCCTTTAGGAATTTTAAAGAGGAGGATGATGAAATTTCAAGGGAAAATTTGAGGGATAAAGGTGATGAAAATGAGGGAAAAAGGGATTTACAAATGGGCATCCTTGGACAGCAAGAGAAATTTGAAACCCTAGTGCCATTGAAACTTTAAATTTTCCATAACAAGGGAGGGTTTTTGATTTATCATTCACATAGCATTTGAACATATTAATTCTCTTTTCAATTTGCAAAACCAAATCTAGGCATAAAGGAGAAGCCTACCTGCACTTTTCCTGAGAGAAAAATCAATTTGATGACTTGCTGGCAATTTTTTGAGCTAAAACCCCAACACGTAGCGCGCCCCTGACGCGTAGCGTCCTTGTAAAATAACACTGGAAAAGTCTGCCTGACGCGTAGCGCGCCCTTCCTAACGCGTAGCGCGCGACCAAATCTTCCACTGCAGAGTGTGCCCTGACGCGTAGTGCATGCCCAACGCGTAGCGCGTAGGCCCTGATGCATAGCGCACAGGTGCTGTCGCTCAATTCACCCAGTTTCACACTAAATCGCCTTTCACACTTGCTCTTGGAGTCTTGGAGGCAAATGATTTGCAAAATGAGGAGAGAGGGGCTTTTATAAGCTTGATAAAAATTTATTTCCCTTCAAACCCACTTTATAATGTTTATGCAATGACACTTTTTAAAACTAATTACTGCTGACTTGTGGTTTCCTTTTTGTCATGAAATTGATTGAAATGATGCTTTTTCTTGAAAATTTTTGCAGGGATAGCTTCTGAGGAGTCTTGGCAAAGGAGACCAAGACCACATGCCGACTTCTGGAGAATTTGAATTTTTTACAAATTTTTACAAAAATGAGAAAATGACCTTGCCTTCAAAAACAGGGTTTTTGAACTCAAGGTAAAAATTAGCTATACAATATGAAATCATCTGAAGTGATGCTTTGATGGACATCCCTCTGGCCTGCTGGGCACTTATTGACCTTAAAAGACATGACCTTAAAAGACAAAATTGGACTAAACCCTAGACCTAGTACTTTGACTTCAAGACAAGACCAATGACCCTGTAAAGAATTTATTGACTGAAACAAACTTAATCCAGCAGTGCCAAGGGGAATAAAAGACACAAGGTCCTCCATCAGGGTTATGGCATGCCTAATGGAATGCAATAAGATGACACTGATGAGACACCTACTTATGTAAATGCAAAGAGCTTTGATCGCTGATGGAGGGCTATTAGACCGACTCTAACAGGTGCTAGGGTGTAACAACACGTGTCAAGGAGTGATAAGGAGTGATAGGGAAAAACAAGGGAGAACAAGGTAAAAATGCATGGAAATGAATGAATAAGAGTTTGTGACTAGAAGTGTCAGCGATGTCTAGGTGTGCTAAGGAGAGAGTGACAAGGTATACTATGTAGTGCCAAGGAATGCTAGAGCGTTAAGGCGGTAGGCCAAGATGTGTTAGGTGCTAGGGTGAGCTAGGGAGTGTTAGGGGGTGTCAAGGAAACATAAGGAAGCATTAGTTAAAAATGCATGGAAATTAACAAATAAGAGTGTGTGAGAGGGAGTTTCAATGAGTTCTAATTGTGTTAAGGAGGGAGTGACAAGGTTATATGATAGGCAATGCCAAGGTATGCTAAACTACCAAGGAATCTTAGGAAGTGCCATGGTGTGCTAGGGAGTGTCAAAGCATGCCAAGGAATGTAGGGGATGTTAACGAATGCCACACAGTGCAAAGGCATTCTAAGACATGCCAGGTGCTATGGAAAGTCAAGATGTAAATTGTGTTGCTTAATTGTTTTAGACCAAGGTTGGATGTGATGAGCCTTGTCTTGGTAACTTATTAAGTGGGATGAGTGAGATTGTACATGAGTACCCTAAGATGAGTTACAAGTAGTTCTTAGGTGAGCAAGGAATATGTTGAATTTCCATGACACATGAGAATCCAAGTTTGGCCTTAGAATTTTTTATGCGAACACTCTCAAATGCCACAACACATCTACTATGCAGAACGAAATCTACCATGAAAGAAAAAGTAATGGATTGAATGCACATAGTTTAGGATCTACATATCTTCATATGTTAATGCGTATTATTGTGATATACAATAGCCATTTATATGTCTGGTGTAAGACTCCTCTGGAGATTTCTATCCAACAACAACATCTTTGTGGTAAAAGGTGTACTGTCAGAGGTTGCTCCATCAAAAATAGCAACCAAAAGGGACCTTACTGTGCACACAGATGAAGAATTAAGAATATTGTTATCTATGAGTACTGATGTGGAGGTATGGGACAAAATTACATAGGCAGTGAACCTTTTTGTTCAACCAATCAAGATCTAAAAAGGAAAATGTGTGATTATATATACATGTGTGATAATATTTGGAGAAATGGCAACCTAACCCACAGATTTGTTGACATTTTGCTGGAGCTAACCTATAATTGTTCCTAAATTCAATAAACATGTAAAATAGGACTGACTTTTCAATACAACATATAAATTGATAGGACATGGCCAAATTGTGAAAGTGTAAAAATTGGTATGGTTTAAAGGGATCGATCCCTTTGAAAAGTCTTAAATGTGGTAATGAAGGTTGAGCCTCGTTCTAGAACCCCTTTGGGCATCCATCTTAGGAATTGGTGTAGGATGCAACACTTCAGAATAATTTTTGTAGCAGTGATGTCAACACTTGTATAGTGACATGGGGTAGGAGTTGGCCTATCAAAGCTCATTGGTCTACTTTGGAACTTCTCTAGGGTGATGCCTTCTATGATTTGGAGTACAAGGGCATGATTTGATATTTAGTTTGCATTGAAGAAGCTTTGGGGGCTAGATACTACAGAAAAACCCCTTATTCTGAACAAGGAAGCACATGCCACTAAAGAAAGCAACAACAAGTACACAGATTTGAAGCTCAAATCACATCACTATTTATTACTCTTTGAAACAAGAAATAACTAAAAATTTCAAACACTACTATTCACTTTTCCTATAGTCTAGAAGGTACAATGAATATGAAAACATGTACAACAATGTCTCAACTTTCTTAACTCCTAATCCTAATGCACCTTCCTTGCATGGATAGATAAAACAATTAAAGTCTGTCGCTAGTGAATATGATATGAGATATGCAAACATGCTTCCTTAGCTAAGGCTGAGAATTAATAACTAGGGAAGTGCTCCTTTTACCTATGCATGCAAAAACTAAATAAAGCAAAGAGTTTCGCTACTCCAAGTGCTAGAAACGAATCCACTGCCTAAGGTAAGTGATTCACCCAGAACAAGATATTAAGGACTTAGAAACTTTGTTTCTTCCTTCAAGAGAGGTGTATGCCAAACAAAACTAAGCTATCATGCACTATCCTCCAAATCCATTCACCTTTAACAGAAATCTTGTTCCCAGAAAAAGACAAGAGACCAATATCCAACAAAATTCGTTGACCAGCTAGAGACCCTTGTGCTCAAACAGCGATATAATAAGGGAATGTCAACTAGGGTGGAATATTTCACCACCGAAATTGACAAGAGATAGAAGGGGTCAAAAACTATCAGACCTAATGCTCAAGAACAAATGAATTAATCCACACTTGGTGATCCAAAATGAATTCAATCCTTCTTTATTTATAGATTTTGTAGAGGGGTTTCATATTCTTAAGTGATTGAGTAAACCTTACTCCAAACCCCAAATTTGGGTTTTTTAAGCCCAGTTTCCCCAAAAATTTCCCAACAATGGGTATTTTGGGGTTTTTTTCCCCTTTATGGAGGACTATATTCTACAGGGATGGATAGGATATTACGTCCCATTCGTCCTCAATTTGTAGAGGACGTTACATGGCACCTAATAAAAGAAACAGTGCTTTAGTTTAGGAGGTAATAACTAAATGCTTATTTCTTTCCACATAGGACATACATCTTGCAAAAATGATCATGGGGTACAAATACTACAAAAGGCCTAAATCTTACTAGCATTGTCATAGTCCAAGAATAAAAACCCTTTCAAGTGAAACAAGGTCAGTACCACATACTACAAGCACAAATGACAAATTCAAAAACAATATACTTATTCAATGAAATAATGACGAATCATATTAGCACACTTTAAATTTAATACTGTTGAGTTGTAGCATCAGTCAAAATTTCTCAGGTTGGATCATAATTAAGTACTCAATTATGTTTTGGGTCCAATTTGGGGGAAAGGAGGAGCTCTTGGTGACAGTGAGATGATCAGGATTTTCAAAAGGGAGCTCTGCTATACTTTTCAACATACAAGCCATTCATTCTAGTGGAGGAGATATAGAGAAGCCTTTAATAAGGACCTTTCCAAGATCAATTTGGAGGAAAATCCATTTTCAAAGATTAAACATAATTCTACATTCAAACAAGAGTAGTCATTTTTCAAAACAATTATTAATTCCCAAGAAGTTGGAGCCAAGATGACATGTTGACCATTTATTCTTCTATTGGACAAGGAAGCATTTATGAAAAGTCCTTGGCCCTTTGATCCAGTATTTGATGTAATCTCTTGATTAGAAATGTAAAAAGAGACGCAGTTTATATTAAGGAAAAGGGAAAAGTAGAGCCCAGTTAATAATTATCTCTTAAAAACTCTCAATAGAATCCTAACATATTTGAAATGGAAAAGGATAACCCCATCATTATTTTTTGCTTTAGAAACTTTTCTTATTTCCATGATTGAAGCATGTATTCATGCCTTGAAAGAAGCCCACAAATGCTTTTGATATTGGTTGAAGCAAAGAAAATGTGCAAAGTTACACTCACATAGAGGTATGGAAAAAAAGTATGTGGAGCTTGTTGTCCTAGACTCCAAACAAAGAATCAACAAAAGGTGAAAACACCAAGTCAAAAGGTATGTGTATCTTTTGTCATGCAGAGGTAGGTGTTAACTCCACACTCTATAACGAAGGCTTTGCGGCCAAGTGACACAAAGGTTTGCATGCAGAAATTTGGATTAAAAGGAGTGGAGCTTGATGCTACATGTCCACTATTACCCTACTTTTTCTATGAGTTACAGGAGATAAAAATAATGATATATGGGAGATACAGAGTAGATACCATTGTTATTCAAATTTAATAAAAAATATTACTATGGCTTCCTCGACATAAGAGAAACATCTTCCATAAAATATTTTCTCCATGAACCTGATTTAAAATGAATCTCTTCCATTGAAGCACCTAGCCGCAAATAGAAACGATGTCGATGGGCCAATTTCAGTTTAGAAAATTCACAATTAGTTTCAATTGTAAGATCTCCTATTTTCAGTTCAAATTTCAGTTACAAGCGGTGAAATAAGACTCATCGATCAATCACGATTAATCACAAGTTGGAATCTGCTCGCTCTCAAAATGATCCGTTCTAAATATTTGTGAGTCTAACTCACGTTGACCAAGTTTAACTCATGGTCAATGCAAGTTTGACTTGAGACTTGCCGATTAAAGTAGGTTCCTGTGATTGATTCCAATTTATTTGATTTTCAGCCTTGACACGACAAGCATGAGTTTTTCAAGTTTAGGTATGCCGCATTGCTAAAAACTAAACATCAATCGTTCTAAAATTTATTTCTCATTTCTTAAGCCCAAAACTCATACATTGAGACCTTCATTAATCAATCACTACTCACTATTACATAGTCCAGACTCAATATCGTGGAACTGCCAAGGTGAGCCTAAGTCCAGACTCCATATCGGGCAGTCGTCAATGTATGCTCTATCCATACTCCATATCGACCCTCGGGCAATCGCACATCACCTTTAGTGCATGTTACCTTTAGGCTTAGCCGCTTCACTATTCAAAAATCGAGGTACATTGGCACTTCTCTTAAATAATAGGTATATTACTATATTGAAGTTTCAATGTCGTTTTCAATGGCAAGTTTCAATTTTCACTATTCAACAATCGAATGTTTGGCGTATTCCTTTGGTTATGACTTTTCAACCGTATAAATGGGGCTTAAATATATTTTTAAAATGCACTAATAAATGGTTTCATACCAACCATCGACCAAGTCATCAAGCATTCCTTCCTTGGTCGATATCTTGCCGACTTCAAAGGCTTTAACCATCCATTCAGAACTTTGGGTATTTTTGTTCTTCCAAAATCTGTTATTGATCTATTGGTTCAGTTGTCTTATGCTAAATGAATCAAATTCAAGATTACAATGCAATATATGTTGATAATATTTCCTTTATGTAGCATTTCCTCATATATACCTAATTGTGTTTCAAGGTCATAATGATATATTAGGTCAAAATGTGCTTGTGTTGCTGGACAGACTCCTCTTTGATCCTTAACAAAACCTCATATCCTCTAAAACCAACCCTCTTTTTTGCGAAGTTATATATGGAATTTTTAATTTTAATTTTTTATTGTATTTTACAAGAGCCAAATTAAATAGAAGGCACAACTCCAAATCTAAACAGAAGCCACAAGTTAAACACAAGTTCAAAACAACAACAATGTCGAGGGAGGACTTTGCTTGGGCTTATTGTGACAAGATTCTTGGAGACCCTAAGCTCCTTTGTAAATTTTGCAAAGCAAAATGTAGTGGAGCCATTTATAGATTCAAGTACCACCTTGCACAAATACCTCGCCATGATATAGGTCTCTGCAAAAACATTGATGAAAATGTCAAACACCAATCAACCTTGGCCATTGATATGTTGAGTTAGCATAATGCAAAGAAAGAAAAGCAAAAAAAAGAAATAGAAATTCCTGGAGTTGACAATTTTTCTTCCACTACCCCATTGTCATCTCCCTCTGTTGAATCCTCAATGCAATTCCCAAGTTTCCCACACATGCCTCAAAGTGCAAGTCAAACTCAAGGCCAAATGAATCCTCCTACATTCAACATTGGAGGTGAAAACATAAACAACTTTTTTTCTGCTCGCACAAAACCCGGTTCCCAACCTACCTTGGATACCACTGGTCGGAAAAAAATAACCATATTCAAGAAAGGAAGGCCATTTCTAACTTTTGGTACTATTATGACATACCTTTCCACTATGCCATAAGTCCTTATTGGAAAACTATGATTGATGCAGTTGCTGTTGCAGGTTCAGGGTTCAAAGCTCCTTCATTAGAGAGCATTAGGACAAATTTGCTATTAGAAAGTGTTGAAGATGTCATGCTTGTGCTATCTGAGTTTTGTTCATCATGGGTAGAAACAGGGTGCACGATCATGAGTGATGGATGGACAAATCATAGGAATAGAACTTTAATAAATCTCCATGTATCTTGTCCAATAGGTACAATGTTTCTTAAATCAGTGGATGCCTTAGACAAGGTTAAGACTGCACAACTTATTTGTGAAATGATGGAGGAAGTCATTCAAGAAGCAGGAGAAGAACATGTTGTACAAATTTTCACCAAAAATGAAGCTAATTATATGGCTGCTGGTAGACTTTTTGAGTTTAGGCACCCCACTATTTTTTAGACCTATTGTGTTTCCCATTGTATAGATTTAATGCTTGAGGACATTGGTAAGCTTCATTGGATACATGAGGTTGTGGAGAAGGCAAAATCCATAACCAAATACCTATACAACCACATTATTGTCCTAAACACCATGAGAAAATACACTAAAGGTAAAGAAATTGTTTGACCTACAGTGATTAGAATTGCAACAAATTTCATATCTTTGCAATTTGTGGTTGAGTAAAATATAAATTTGAAGAGGATGTTGAAATTTCGGTGGTTGGATTTTGGCTTGAACCTCTGGCAAACTCAGAGAGAGGGATTGCGACCATGGTCGCTGTAAACGCATCGCTGATGGTGATGAATGGAGCATCGCTCTTGCAACGGAGGTTAGTGGAGTGGTCAACAGACGACAGGCAGATTTGAGCAAAATGCATGGCAAGGGTTAGTAATTTTGTTGTTGTTTCGATCTCTTTCACCATGGCCGGGTCTCCCTTGTCGAAGTGGTTCAGCAGACTGCATGATCTCCCCATTTCGTTTGGCTGTGAGGTTTCGGGGTTTCCAACGGCGGCAGATCTGAAGTGCGGTAGCCTAAAGCCTGTGTTCGATGGGAAATGTGGAGAGCACATCAAATCCGGCCTGGATCTACTTGATCTAGCCAACATTCGAGAACAGCCAGATCCCAGGTGGAAGAGCGGTGACAACAAGCATAGATCAAGCAGAGGGTTTGTAGATCTAGACATGCACAAGGAAAAACGACCCAATACGAAGCCATATCTGGAAGATTGTTTACAGCCAGAGTAGGTAACAACAACTCGTTTTCATATTTTTATTAAATTCCCTGAGGGGAAAACCCGTTTAGTGTGGGTTCATGCAGGAAGCACCATCTTGCAGCTGAAACAACAAATATGGGTAGAGACAGGATACCCAGTTCAGATCCAACATTTGGTCAGTGGTAGGTGGTCCCTCCAGGATAGTAGAACGCTGAAAAGCTATGAGATTAGTCCAGGAACAATCATTGCTTTAAACCTTAGGCTGAGAGGAGGGGCTCTGCCTCAGGGACAGCCAAGCTCCTCAGGGGGAGACAAGGGGAAAAAGACAGCACCTCAGCACCAACCCAAGGGAGGTTCCTCCTACAAAAACATTTTACAGGGCAACAGAGACTCAGGGTCCTCTCCAGATCAAGGCGGATATACACCTAGGCCATACATAGTAGATCAACTAGGGCAAACCCCAGCCCTTAACTTTGATTCTACAGGGCTTGATGATTTCGTTAAGTCCTATGAAACACAGGCCCTAATCTGTCGTTTTAACAGTTTTTGGCCAAAACCAATGGATCTATTCCACTTGATCTTCACCAGTTGGACCATGGAATGTGATATACATCTATGCTCCAAGGGGTTTTTTATAGTAAGATTTGCTTCCAAGGAAGTCAGAGATACAATCATCAGTGCTGGGCCTTGGTTTTGGGGAACATCGGGGCTGTTTATGACCCCATGGTTTCCAGATTTCGATCCAAACAAAATGACTGTATCCAAAGTGCTGGTTTGGGTCCGCCTATACAACCTTCTTCACTTTTTGAGTCAACGAGTACTGGAAGGCATTGGGAAAAACATACGGAAATATATCAAAAAAGATCTGGAAAGGATTGATGAAAGGGTCTACACTTTCGCACGCAATTGTGTGGAAGTAGATCTAAGTAAAGGGCTGTCGGACAACATAAGGCTGATCTACAAACAACAAAATTGGCTGCAAGCACTAGACTATGAAAACACCGCTTTCAGATGTAGGCTCTGTAGGCAGACAGGACACTTGCAAAGTACATGTCCAGAAGACAAGAAAGTAAACAGTAAAAAGAAGCAGAAAGGGAAGCAGAGGAAAGGATGGCAATTTCCCCCCCCAGACTCAGAGGACGAAGAATCAGAAGCAGAGGAAGAAGAGACCCCCGCAGAGAAAGCCAAGGTTTCTCAAGAAATGGAGACTCATAAGGAAACCACATCAGACAACAAGGCTTCACAGCTTCACTCAAATCAGGCAGAGAAGGCAAGCGAGGATCTGAATATGGGAGGGATCAAAAGGCATCACCACTCAGACACTTCAGAGGTAGACAAGGAAACAGTCTCACAGAAAGCAGAAACACAGTTAGTCATAGCTTCGATTGAGCCCACTCAAGGAGAGTGGCGCAAGGTCGAAAAGAAAAAGGGGAGAAAAACTTGAAGGGTGAGTCCTTTACTCACATCTGGATTCCAGTTTTTCTGCCTCTTTCTCCCTTCTTCTCTCTTTCTCTTTTTCTTCTTCTAATGCAAGTTAGTTTTTGTAACGTTGCATGGGTTGCGAAAGCACTTGAGCCCAATGGGCATCTTACGGAAATGCTTCAATGCATCTGCTAGTGTAAATTTTCATTTTTTAAATAAAAAGTTACCGATTTTTTCCTTGGAAAAAAAAAATCTGAAGAGGATGTCCTTGGGACCTGAGTGGATGGCATCTAAACATTCCAAGACCCTTGAAGGCATCGAAGTTGTTGCACTTTTGTTTAATGACGGTTTCTGGAAAGATGCTGAAGAGATTATTGGTGTGATGGAGTCCCTTGTAGAGTTCTCAGGTACTTCAAGTCTTTTAACTTTTTCATGTTTTAAATTTCATTTCAAGCTTCTTTTTATTTTCAATGTTCCATATTAATTTAAATTTGAAAGCTTGAACTTTCAGGATGGTTGATGGTGACAAACCCGGTATGGGTTACATTTATGAAGCGATGGATCTCACAAAGGAGGCCATCAAAAGAAGATATGGGGATGAGGAGGCAAATTATATGCCTCTTTGGGACATTATTGATGCACATTGGGATAGGAAATTGCATTCCCCCTTACATGCTACTAGGTACTTCTTAAACCCATAGTATTTTTATGATAAGAGCAAATTTAATGAGGATGGGGAGGTTCACAGAGGACTTATGACATGCATGGAAAGGTGCTTCCCTGATCTAGAATTTCAAAGTCGTGTCTTTTCCCAACTATAGGATTATAGAGCACCACCTAAATTATTTTCCTATACCAGTGTTATACGAGAAAGGTCTAAGGTGTTGCCAGGTACCCTTTGAGGCTTGAAGGCTTTATCAGTTCATTAAATTTGTTTAAACTTTATTTTGTATGTTAAATGTTTTATTAAATTTTGTTGTCTTTTTAAGTTTTTACTATTTAGTATTTAGTATGTCTACTCACGAACCCTTGCCACTTGCTAGGTCTTTGGTGGCAAAACGTTTGTAGTGATGCGCCAGATTTGGAGATTTGCCATTCGGATCTTAAACCAAGCATGCAGTGCTTCAGGTTGTGAGTGCAACTGGAGCATGCTTGAGAAAATAAATTCTAAGAAGTGCAACTGATTGACACAAAAGTGCTTAAATGACCTTGTATTTTTCCATTACAATATACAACTTCGCAACAAGAAAATACTAGGCGAGAGCTTGAATTTGAAGGTTTCATAATCTGATTTGGAATTTAAAGTTTAAACTATAAAGTTCAAAGTCAAACTTAAATTCACATTTCAATGTATCATGATAATGATAGGTTTGGATCATTCACCAATAAACCTTGAAGAGATAGATTTGAAAACTACAAATGCAGCAGACTGGGTCCAATTAGAGGAGGCTCCTCTTTTAAGCCTACATGACTTGAAGAACTTTGAGAGTCAAGCAAGCGGAGGAGTGGGAGGAATCGCTTCTAGTTCTCACTCTTAAGAGTCTTAGACTCTTAGTTACTAATTTTTTCTAATTAGTATGCAATTGTTTTTAAACTTTTAGAAGCATTTGCTTCTAGTTCTATGTAGTCACTAGTTAGGAGTCATGACTCAGTACTTTGGATCATGTTTGGACTCATAACATATATGAGATTCTTATTCATTCATGATATTTTGGACATATATTGATATTATGAATTGTTTGGACATGGCTTTACTGAATATCAATGAAAAATGTCTTTTTTTTTTTAATTCAATATATGTGTATATTTTTATTTATTGAATTCACTGATTTTTTCTTGATTTTTTTTTTTTTTCCCCAATCTGATTAAAGCTCTTAGCTATTTAGCCTCACCAATTTATTATCTATTCCGAGTCTGGTAACATTGGTTACAAGTTTCATTCTTCACTTATGAGAGCTAAGGTGTGCTAGAGAGTGCCAATGCATGCAGAGGAGTGTTAGGGAGTAGTAGGACAACACAAGGGAGCACTAGGTCAAAATGCATGGAAGTGAATGAATATGAGGGTGTGTTGGGGAGTGCCAATCAATGCTAGTTGTCATGCCAATGAGGGAGTGACAAGGTATGCTAAGAACGGGTAAGGCATTCCAGAGAATATCAGGGAATTTCAAGAAGTTCTAGAGTGTGCTAGGTAGTTCCGGGGTGTGCTAACATGTGCCAAATAGTGTCAAGGCATTCCAGGTGCTAAGACATGATAGGGTGTGCAGGGTGCCAGAGTATGCCAATATGTGTCAAGGAGTTTCAAGGAAACAAAATGAATAACCAAGCTAAAATGAAAGGAAATGAACACATAAGAGCGTTAATAAGTCAGGACTTTATCTTTTTCAAAAGAGGCATGCTAGGCACACTAATAATATATTACATGCGAAGTGCCAATGTGTGCCAAGTGCTAATTTTTGTGAATGAAATATTATGCCAAGGAGTTCTATGGCATGTTATGGACTACAGGGAATGCCAACACATGATAGGGGAGTGATATGCTATGTTATGGCATGCCAACATGTGCTTTGGCGTCCTACTCATGGCAAGATGTTCTAGGTACAAATATTTTCCAAGACATGCGAGGTGCCAAGGAATGTTAGTGTATTGTTCCAAAGCATGTTAAGTTGTGCCATGAGTGTTGAGGAGTGCTAGGTCTCTCTCATTAATAGAATTGATAGAACTTGATTATGTATTAAATAATATAGTTCCTACACACACTAGTGGAACTTTATTTAAAGGAAAATTGCTAGATAATAAACCTAATAGAGATGAATCATGTGTTGACTCATAGGAAGACTATATTCTTATGACTTGAGGGAAATGATACACACTAATTACTTCTTAACAAATTTACTGGCTATTATAACCAATATGACCTTGGACACATAATGAAAAAGACTCCACAACAATGGTCTTAAATCATTATATTTTGACCAAAAATATAGTAACAGGTACATAGCGTCATAAAAAACTCATTGGAATGATCAATGATGATGAACATTTTTTGATCATCACCAAAAGTAACCAAAAATAGCATTGGTGAGGGTCAATAAAAGATCGTCACTCGAAGTGTCACCAAAGAGAGAATTAGTGATGGGAACATCACCAAAAGTGTCACCAAAGAGAGAATTAGTGATGGGAAATTAACGACCCTCACCAAAAGTGTCATTGAAAATGGCTTTGGTGACAAACCTTAAAGGACCATCACTATATCTTACAACAATGATTTTTTAAAGACTGTCATCATATGCGACATTGGTGATGGACCTTAAAGGTCCGTCATAGGCATGAAGCATCATCAAAAACTCATTGGAATGATAAATGATGACGAACATTTATTGACCATCACCAAAAGTAGCCAAAAATATCATTGGTGACGGTCAATAAAATATCATCACTAGAAGTGTCACCAAAAAGAGAATTAGTGATGGGCCTTTAATGACCCTCACCAAAAGTGTCACCAAAGAGAGAATTAACGATGGGCCTTTAACGACCTTCACCAAAAGTGTCATTGAAAATGGCTTTGGTGACAAACCGTAAAGGAAAATCATTATATACACTTACAACAACGCTTTTTTAAAGACCATTACCATATGTGACATTGGTGACGACTGTCACCTTAAAGGTCCGTCACAAGCGTGACCCTCACCAATGACCTTTTTTCTTGTAGTGTACTATTAACTTCAAAATTGTCAGTAATCCTCCTTAAATCAGATGAGGTGGAGGAAATCCTGTTCCAAGTCTCTACTCTTGCCACTTCTGCTAAATCAGATAGTGACGGTAGCGTAAAAGTACCCATTAGGGAAGAATCTTTAAAGAGACCTACTCCAACACTTTGAAGTGATAGCGGGGGTCCGTGTACCAATGGAATGCTTCTCGTACCCTATGAACTATTAGCAAAGAAGGCTACCTGATCGATGAATGTGATTCCACCCTTATGAGGGAATGAAATAGTACAAAAGTACATGGAAACCACAACATCCATAACATATACCCATGGCCTTTCGAGTAAAATGTTGTAATCGAGGGGTACATCAACTACCTCAACTTCAACAGTAACTGTTTTTCCCCCTAGTTCAATTTGCAGGTTACTCATAATCCCACAAGGAGTATATGCTCTTCCATCAAAAGCTTTTAACGTGGTTGGTGATCATGACAACGGTGGTGAACCAAGTGTTTTCCAGCAGCTCATTGACATAATGCAAGTAGATGCCCCTTCATCAATAATAGTTCGGTGAACATTCTTATTGAGAGATTTTAATTGAATTAGGAAATCTAACTACACTGGTAACTTTGGTGTATATCCCACATGGTTAAAAACCATAAGATTAGAATCCATAGGATCTACCCCACCTATTGCTGATAGTAAAGCCTGCTTTTTGGAGGGACAATTTTGTAACACCGTGAGTATCGACATAGAAGAAGGTGATTGAGGAAGATATTCCACTATGTTATAGTTCTGAGTTGCTCAAGCCCAAGGGTTAAACATTGATTTGTGTACAACTCCCTTTAGTGGTTTTATTGTCAATTTTGGTACAATACGTGGAATATTTTTAGATGAAGTCAAAGTCGAAGGATTTGGTTGATCAATGGCCTGATTATTCGATAATGACGTTGGATTTCCATAATCTTTGTTTCTCGTTGATACCAAAGCTTCGTTTTGTGGCTTTGTGATGGATAACATGATTACTTGGGATGTGGAAGCATGGTCTATCGCAACCAAATGTGTCTTCGGGTTTGGAAACAGATCGGTCAACACTGCAGATGTATTTGAAGTCTTTAAAAGTTTAGATACCTCTGAGCGTTGTGGACAATCTCTTGTAAAATACTCGTCATTACAGATTAGGCATGGATAATGAGGTTTCCTTGCCAAAGTAGAAGAATCAGATGATTTCTCTTGAGGGGAATTATCTTGTTTCTTTTTGTTTTTCACCTTTTTCTTGCCTCCTAGTTGCTTTTGATTTTTGCCTTTGTCAAATGACACGACATTAATTTTGGAAGCAAGGGTATTTTCTGATGCATTGATAGTTTGATTGGTAACGACAAGATTTTGACCAGATGGTCTACCTGCCATTTGTGTACTCGAAGAACCGATCACATCGGTTTTGGAATGAGAGTCCTTACTCGATTGTGGAGGAGGAGGAACAATGAAAGTTGGTTAGGGTGCATTGGGAATTTTGTCGTAGAGAATGCCAGATTGTGTGTAAATCAAATCCAATTATTGGGCACGAGCAATTACTTTGTCTTTTGTGACAACTCCACCTTTCGCCACATTATCGTTGATTGATGGAAACAAGGATTTTATGAACCACTTAGCTAAAAGATGATTGGGAACATATGTCTTAACCATTCGACGATGACACCGCCACTCATGAATATGATCTGATATATGGGTAGCCGTAGTCTGTTTAAAGTTGGTTAGGAGTTCCGTTCCAGTCTCGTATCTGATAGGTAACTGGAAGTGGGTTAGAAATGTAGTGGCTAAAGTCATAAAGTTGTCGAAAGAAGCTCTTGGTAACTCGATGTACCATTTGGCAGCTGGACCAGTAAATGTTCTTTGGAAAAGATGAAGTCTAACCAAATCATCATTTAAGGAGTTTGATGAACACCAAAAATGAAAGGCCATGACATGATTTGATGGGTCTTCTCAAGGATTTCAATTGAATTTCAGAATGTCAGACAGTAACTTATGCAAAATTATCAGCCACCAAGGTGCATATAAGATTGGATCATTAATGATCCAATTTAAATCTGGTAATTCTAAAGTTGCTACAAATGGAAAATGTCGATTCAAGTCAGGTTGAACATACCCAAGATATGATGGAATTTCCTTAGCAATAGGTCTTTGAACACCAACATAGGGCATTTGCATTTGATAACCTTGGTAAGGTTGTTGTTGAACAAACCTGGCATAAGGTGGTTGTTGATAACCGGTTTGAGTTTGTGGTTGTCTATAACCTGCAAAGCCTTGTTGATCGGGACCTTGATAAGCTTGATATTGTCCAAACCCAGGTTGAGCCTATTGGGCAAGTCCAAATTGGGGTTGGAATTGCTGGAATTGGGGTTGTTGAAATCGAGGCTGCCACAGTTTTTGAAACAATTTTTGTTGTTGTTGGTACAACTGTTGTTGATTTAACGGTTGTTGTTTCCTAGCAATGAAATTTCGGCTAGGTTGTGAATAAAGTATACCAGTGTAATCTTGGGTCAGTCCAGATAAGAGTATGCTAACCTGAGGTTGTTGTTGAACCACATAAATAAGTGGTTGTTGTACAAAAACCTGAGAAACTTGCACTTCTTGACCCGAAACTTGTGGTTGTGAGGTAGAAGGACCGATCTGTATTAGTTGAGATACAACAGTTTGAACTTGTGACTGTGGTACATTAAATACAATAGGTGACACAGTTTTCATTGGTTGTTTTGGGTACACAAGCCTTGGTTGAACTAGCATTGTTGGTTGCCATTGACAAACTCTAATTCTAAGTTGACCTGAATACTACAGGATATTACCATATGACGGTCCTCTGGAATAAGGAGGATATGATGAATAAGAATATTTCTCTCCATATGGTGGCAATCTAGTATTTAATGGATACATAGGTCTTTGTTGACCAAATTTCCCAGCTTGATATTGATATGTAGGATCAAAATATTGAGTACCTATTAGAGAAGAACCAGGTAGAATTCTAGTTGAGGACATGGGTGATGACCATGGTGTAGAAGTAACCCCTGAGTGGGTTCCAGATAAAGATTGGTCACCAACCAGGATGGATGGTTCACCATATAGGTGTGACTCAGGTGTGGTAGAAAACATCAAAGAGGTTGCAATAGAAGATTCTTCCGTTGCTGCATCAGATGATATAGTCTGGGATGTTGATGGTTGTTCATCCATAGTTAACTGACCCAAAAAATTTCCTAAAGAATTGACGGGTACTTGAAAATAAGCAGGATCAAACGAAGCCGTAAAATGAAGAGTATGAGGGTAAAGATAAATCCCAGCTCCAAAGTGGAATGGGGTTCCAGGTGTAGAATCTTCTTCCAATTCTTCCTATATAGCAATTAAACCTAGTGGAAGAACTTCATCATCTAGTCCGTAAAAGATTTATGGAGTTGACAAAGTTGAAATTTCATTAGTTACTGTTGTCTAAGGAGTAACTGGTTGATCGTATTCCAGTAAAGTAACAACTTCCAAATGTTCAAATTCGATGTCCAGATGTTCGGGTAAATGAACAACAATTTCAGAAAGAGGTTCCTGAACAACTTTAGGTTCAGATGTAACTTTTGTTTGAACTGTGATAAGTTTTGGATTAACTTTTGGTTGAACTAATTCAAGTTCAAAAGTAATTTCTTGTTGAGCAACTTCAAGTTGAGGATCAACTTGTTGTTAAACAACCTCAGTTACAATTTCACTAGGATTAGTGCTAATGTCCTCAAGTAATTGTGAAACTTCTCCTTCAGAAATGGATGTACCAGAAATGGTTGGAGTAACTAGAGTCTCAGTACTTACCGAAATAGATTATTCAGGTAACTTAGATGAAGAACTAGGAGTTCTCAATGTACTAGACCCAGTTAAGCGAGACCACTTTGATCGAATAGGTGTAGCTTCGGGTGGCAAAGAACACATATTTTGTTAAAATTGGAAAATTTTTATTACAAGGACATTAATATAATTGAGCTTTTTTGTTATTTTGAAATTCTAGATCCACTATTTAATTCCAAATTTAATGAAATATGTGTTAAAGGAAGTTTGCTAACTGTTCTCCGCGAACGACGGGGTAAGGGTTGATGTTCCTCCACAATTGTTGATTAATTTTATTATCAAAAAAGAAATAAAAAAAAGGGATAAACTAGGCAAAAGGTTTACCAAGCAACTGTGAACTGCAGAATACCTCGTGGCGAACCAAGAAGTACGGGCAGAAAATCTCCCCGAATGTTGTGTTCGGTGTATCACAGTGTACAAGGCGGCTGACTCAGTTACTTAAGGATGGATAGAAACCTAGAGTTGTCCTCCCATATATACCCGGAAGTACGTGGAGGCCCAGTCTATATAAGCGTTGTCTAATGCAAAACCACACAGTGAGAGCATTCCCATATACTTTACGTACTATAACATCGCCCTGTATACCCAAAGATACGTGGAAGAACTACGATATACTCATGTACGTGGAATGAGGTATCACACTCGAGATGTATTACAGACAAGTTAGCGACAACTACTTTGTTTTAAGACGTCAGAACGCGTCTCTAGCCTAGAACCACTAAATGTTCTCGTTAATGACAATGCTCCATTAGGTAAATTGATGTTAATTTTAAGTTGATCTTGCTAAGGAATTTTCCTTTCAAGTTCACCACGTGATGTATTCTGAAATTCCTAGGAATGCAACTATCATGATAAGCATTCTTTCCATTCAATTTAGCGATGAAAATCCTAACTACTTAGGGATAGAGCAATCAAATTTATTTCAATCAAAGAGCAAAGAGCACAATCTAATGCAATTTCCCTACACTATTCCTATGAGCACACACAAACTTTTTCAATGCAACATGCATGTATTTCTTTTCTATTTCCTTAATGTGAATATGAAAAAAAGGAAATATGCACATACAACCAATCAATCTTTCATAAGAACAAAGACTTTTATGACAATTCTAATTCGAAGGAAGATAAGACTTTACGAAACTTTCTTTCTAATGAAGATTAATCGACTATATTCTAACTTTGACTATTGATCGATAATGACAAAGAAAAAATCAAGAAACTTTAATCAATTCAATCAAAGTTGGGCTAGACCAGGAGATAGAAACTTATTTTCTTAGACATAACATTGATTGATCAATCAGCAAACAAACAAACAGGGAAAAGTTGGCAAAACACTTTCGAAAGGTGGGAAACTGATCCTAGGAGGATCAGCACAGCAAGAAGTGGGATACAGTGCACTTCAAAGCACTATCACTAAGCTAGGGGCGCTCTGCAGTGCACTATGTCCCTCACAAGCCTACACTGGTGACAGTAAGCCATTTCAAGAGGCAATTTGACACAATTTTGACCAATGTTTCAATGTAAAGAGCTAAATTACAATCTATGAACAAAAATAAGGTCTGCAAGAATGTCTTAGGAGGTGGATAAGCTACTAGGAAAGAGGATCTATCCCCAGTATGGTTGCCAATTTGTTTTGGAGAATTTGATATCTACAGATATATGCTAATTCCCTAGATAAGTAGTTGTATCTAGAACAACATTTTAAAGTGTTTTAGACTTTTCCTATAAGCAATAGATAAGATGAGAAGATAAGAAGACCTACTTGTAGTTCTGCTTTCCTCACGTCTCCCTTGTATCAATCTTGTCGCTTCTTCACGTACTTAATATGCTTGATAAGTACCCTGTAAACACAACAAAAAACAAAGAACTGATCAAAGCACACGATGTATTGAATATAAGTGAAAGGAATTAAATATAATTCACAGATATAAGCATTATGAAACAATACAAAGATATGGGAAAAGGTTCAAACACTTTATTAGATAGAAGAAGGAATTACAACCATTGGTGTTTGATTCAAAGCCATTCCTCTAGCTTGTATCCCATCCACATCACATCAAAAGCATGAAAAACTTGTAGCACTACAATACTTGCTTCAAAGCCAAATCTCATAGCAGCATTATCTCCTTACAACTCAACATAATCTAGCCCCTGATCACTTAGATGAGTGGTCAATTTATAGGAAGATGAAGGAGGTTTTTTCATAAATGGTGGCATTGAATGGCCTTCCGTACTTAGAATTAGTTCCATGGAGGAAGGGATGAGAAGATAAGATGTACCTTAACTCATTCCTCATCCATTTTCGAGCTCATAGGAGTTGATAAATGAGGGAACCTTCTAGATGACTCTAAAAGATAAGAATATTCCCTAAACCCTATGTGAATTTCGTTCATTCTCACCTGGAGCAGGTGAAAGGAAGCCTAAGTGCTCTGTAGAGCACCCTAGCAGTGGACTCAACTGCTCTGTAGCACACCTTTGCAAGGGCTTACCTGCGCTAGTCCCTCTAGGGGCTAAAACTAGATGTCGTCAAGTCATTAAACTGTCTGGGAAGGAGGCATTCAAAGGGGTGACTTGTTTAAGGCATGAAGCAACTGAAATTAGGGTTTGATGAGCCCTAAAACACTGATCTCGATGTTGGGATTGATGTGCCCAAATGGATCTGTAACACTCCTTAAGACTACTTTTATCTGGGATGCCCTACCACATCCTCAAAGAGTATTGGTATTCATGTTAATTTTCCAGAGTTCTATGCTGAAACAATCACTTATTACAATTCTTCTTCAATTAGAAATTACTTTATCCAATAAATTAAGTTTTCTAACAACAATAAGAAATTGTAGAAAGAACACTAAACCAAATGCACAAATAGAAGACATCCAAACTAATAGAGACACAACAATTTGGTCAAAGACCAGGGGAAAACCCCACAAAGGGGAAAAATCGTTCCAAATTCTTCTTCTATTAGATTGTCATCAAATGTTCAACTGAGAGATACAATGTCCAAGTACATCACAAATTAGTCAAAGGTTAAATAATTGAATTTCCCAAACACCAATCTAATATCCAATCAAAGATGAGCTAAAAAAGTCAAATCTACAAATTCTAGTCAAAGTCAACAACATCAAAAACAACCCTAACCAATCAACAATTAATGGTCAAATCAGCCTCCAAATAACTTGGTCAACCAATCAAAGTATGTTGCCTTCTTCCTTCAACCAAACCCTGTCAAAGTAGAGCTAAATCCTTGATCAAAAGGGAGAGAAGGGTTTGTAATCAACCCCTAACTGACCTACAGTCAAACCCTGTCAAAATATATTGTCAAAAACAATCAACATGCCTAAAAAACTTTGATCCAAGACCCTATCAACTCGACATCCAAAAACATGCCAAATCATGTCAAATGAAGTCAATTCCTCTTTGGTCAACATTGTTCAAGCAATTCCAAATAGAAGTCAAACTTAGTCGACAAAAAGAAGACTCTCTCCTTCGCACATGTGAACTCAGGCTTTTCAATTTCAGCGTTGTATGAACCAATCAAGAGAAGATGTGATGTGTTGATGTTGATTCCAAATTATGCCAAGATTCATCTATTTATATGAGGTTGAGGTTGAATTTCCTTGCCTAGGCGGACTTGTACTTTTGTGTAGATGTAGGTTTCATACTAAAATAATATATTTCCATGTGCAAAATGAATTCTTCCAACAACTAGTAGGGTCTCCAAAGGGTGAGGAGGACTTCCAAAAGGAGGGAATTTCTCCCTAAGCTGCCAAATTTCAACACTCCCTCTCAGCTAGGGATGAATTTTCTATTGCATCAAAAATCTCATCTCAAATTCCTCATCATCATCAACGTTGAATCATGTCATATCTCGTCTTTGCTTAGTTCTACTCATCTCTACTCATATCTTGTCTCTTCTCATTTGTTGAATACTCTTGAATCTAAAGAAGAAGAAATATCATAGGGGAAATAAATCTACCACCCTATATCTAAGGAAAATAGGTAGGATACTACTGACCATGAAAGGAAAGGATCACAACTATCATGTTTTCCACTTATCTTCCCACCTTGACCCTCAAGAGTCAAGTGGTAGAACATTTGCATCCACTACCTTAGGGGAGATACACACTTACCATGAGATGTAAGGACCAAACACACCCAAGGCACTTGGGGGAGATACACACTTACCGTGAGAGTGTTAGTTTTTGTAGCATCTAGTCTTGAAACATTGTGGAGAGGCTAAAACACATGAGTTCTCCAAAACCTAGAAATCGTTTCTGGAAATTCCACCTAGAGATAGCTCAATTAAATTAATTGACCATAATTTTAAATTTTCCTAAGTCTAACGTAAGAAAAGTGGTTAATTAATAATAATTAATTGAGAAAGGTGAGAATCATCTAGAAACTCACACTGATCAACTTGGAGATAATCTCAACCATCGATTATGTTTTAATCATGATCGTTGAAGTCTCAATTGGAGATTATAAAAAGAGGTCGATGGGTAGATGGAGAAGTGGGAAGTGGGAACAAGAAGAACTCCAATTGCAGATACTCAGTGTTCTAGATAGTTCAAGTCTATAGTGTAGGTGATTTGCCAGGAGAGATCAAGTAGCAAGTGTTAGAGATGCAAAGATAGTGAATAGAGAGGAATTTTTCCAATTCCAAAATAATTTGAAGAGAAGGTTGTGCGATATTGCCCGATACAACTGCAAGATGTGTGCAGATTCTTCCGAGAAGTCGCATACTAGGGTCATGCGAGTTTTCCCAATACAGCTACAAGGATCGCATAGATTTTCCCAGTACAATCCCATGGACCGTGCGAGTACAAAGTGATCAGCCATGAGTGTGGAGAAAGGCCTGCATAGGGGTTGGATGGCTAGTTTTTCAAAGGGACCCTGTAACTGCAATCTTTCTAGTATTTCTCTTGTAGTTGATTGTCATTTTTCGGCATTCAGTGGTACTCAGAATTTTCACTGCTAAATAATTAAATAAACCTTCAATTGCTGCACTGTTTTTCCCACATTAAGTTTCTCTAAGGACTTTTATCCAAAAATAATTGTCATTTTTATGGTTGTGCTAACATTTATTAGTTCCTATTTTTGCTTCCGCAGTATTTTTATTGGTCAAGAAATTGCAGTTTGATTAATTTGTTGTTTTTTGTAGCAAATAAATTGTTAAATAATTAACTAGTTAGAAGAAGTAATTCCAATTACTACATTTCAATGGAATCTTCACATGGTATCAAAGCTTATTTGACACACAGGAGGTTCAAAGGCGAAGAAGGGAAGATTTGTGGCTCAAAGAGAGTTGTAGTATAAATTTTTTAGAGGACCACAAGGGTTAGCTCTATACAACCACAAGAGCCTCACAAGATTTCCCTATACAGCCGCAAGGACCACGCAAGTACAGATTGGGCAGCTGAGAGTGCATTAGCCATAACCTGACATAACCATTAGCTTAGGCTAAATTTTTTCGACAACTTGAGGGATTTCCACTTCATTAACAAATGTTTCATCAAAGACCGGTGGCTTAGCAAGATCAACAGTCAGTGAATCAGAATCATGATTGAATGAAGGTGTGAAGAGATCACGACATCCATGATCAGGAATTTCAAGATGTACATCTGCATCCTCATGATATGAGGAATCATACAGAGGGGTTGATGAGAAATATAACTTTTCACCCTCTGAATTTACAAAAAGAAAAGATGGCATATTGGGTGGATACGAAAAGAAAATTTGGTCCTCTCCACAATCAAATAATAGACTGGCATCCTGTGTGTCCTATGAATGATTGGAAGTAGAAACATCCAGGGACGAATTTTCAAAAGAAAAATTAGAAATGCTAGAATCACAAAATATGTCAGGAAAATGCGTATGAGGTGCGAGTGAAAGGAGGTCATCCTTCACAATAGGTTATTCTTGAAATTCCCACTCATACTCATAAAAAATGATAGCGTAGGTTGGCTTCTCAACACCAACTCCATCGACAACTTGATCCTCATGAACAACAAAGGTGAAGTTCAGAATGGATGAACATAACACAATACAATCTAGAGGATCAAAGGAACTAGAGGATGGAGGCTGAGAAGTCAAGACCTCGTGACAACCATAAGGGTTGCAGTCCACATCTATGCAGATGTTCAGAGCAGGGGGAGGGGTGGGAGGATGTGACAAGTCAATAGATGGGTTCGCAACTTCTCCCACCTCGTCCTATGGAGCTAGAGCTTTTTGATGATAAGGGGAGAGGGTCCCTTGTGACAACAACCTTATCCGTCTTAGATTTGGAATCTCTAACACCGAGGTATGCTAGGAGGGGTTTGAATGATTCTAACACATGAGGATTTTTAGATACATGAAGAAGATAATAAAAACCTTTCTTTGTGAAATATCCAATCAATTTCATCTTTGGGGATTTGAAAAGTGAGATTACAGAACCACTCCCAAAATTCCGTAATAGATTCATTAGGTGATTTCCGTAATTTCATAATTTTTTTATTTAGTGCTTTACAATCATAATGATAGAAAGAATGGATTAAATCTCTAATCATGTGATCAGATGAGTCAATAGAGGTTGTGGGAAATGTGTAACACCATTTCTTGACATGCCCTTTGAACGTGTAAGTGAACAACCCACAGGAAACTTCGTCCGAGGAGACTTCATTCCTGTCACAGAAGCCTAAGAAGGAAATTTCATGCCTCAACAAGGTTGCTCTGCCTTCACCGTTGTACTTGATTTGTGACAAGTCATCGATGACATCCTTCGGTGCTTCGAAATCATGTGCATGAGAAAAACACGTCAGAGTTGAGATTGTAACGTAAGTCATGAATGATGTGAAGAGATTCAAAATAGACTTTGACAGCTCAACTTGTCATCTGGCCCTCATTTTAACACTAGAAATGTTGACAGTGCTGGACCTGCCAATATGTCAGGGGTCTCCTTGGTAAGAAGTCCCAACTAACCTCAGACCGTTTGGAGTAGGAGTCCCAGCAATGGGTAGTAAAGTATGGCCTTGATTGTGGTAGCGCACAAAGGTAAGTATGATAACTTTGGCAGAAGCAAGTGTGTGACCTTGCAGTGAGCCAAGGGAGATGCATGGAGGTTTTAACACAAAGAGGGGAAAAGGAAGTGTGTCCCTTAGAAACCTGTAATAGTACGCAACCTAAAAGGAACACACGAGTGGAATGACATCACAGGATGGAAGCGGAATAGTCCACAATCCAAAGTGATGGGTTAATACAACAACATGTCTTCAACAAGATTCATACAATCACATAAAAAATAGTTCATACACAAATGTGTAAGTTAAATAACATACATTGCTAAATTAACCAGAATAGTCGAACTACAATAACAACATATGCATGAAAATGTGTTGGCTCAATTATATTATTAAGTGAAAGTTCCATCCATACATACACCATTGACTACCACTAGCCCCATTATTGGAACATTATAGTCAACACAACTTACTCCTCCAAAGAGATGTACTCTCTCTACACTGTGGAGAAGCCAAGGCTCATCGCAATACTCTCCAAGCCCTCTCTAAGCAATGCCTAGGCAAAATCTTGGCTCCCAAAACCTTGTACTATGAGTTATGAGCTTCTATATATAACAAAGGGTGGGGTGACCCTTGACATTCCCATTTGAAACTTTGATTACCCTCATGACTCTTCACATTACATAGTGACTGTTCACATACCACTAATGACACTTGGAATTTCACTTACAATATATTTACAAATATAATAAAATTTCCACAAATACCCATGTGGGACAAAATAGGCTTGAGTTAGCCTACGAAGACAAACATCATCACTCGGGGTCTTGGGGAAAGACCAACTCGGCAACATCCTCTTGATGGTCTTCGGTGACGAATTGATACCAAGCTTGGTACTGTGCTATTGTGTCCCCATACTATTTGGTGATGTCTTTCTCGAAATAGACTCTTTCCTCCATGGCTTCTGGGTATATGCTTATGGAACCTATGTCGAGCTCATCTTAAAGCATGCACAACATTGTCCTAAGTGTGGTTGGACCATCAATGTACTTCTGTATGTTTTCTATGCTCAACTGCAAGTCATTTTTGGTGGACTCTCACATCAACTTCTCTATGTACCTGTCGACCTCCAGCAGGACTTGGTTCTTCTTCATGGCTTGAGTGAGAGTTTCAATTGAAGGGGTCATGCTTGTCCTCACTATGACATCCAGACTCTAGAAAATGTGTACATAGGAAGCCTCAATGCTAGTGATGAGCGGAGGGAGATGCTTATAATTCCATATCAACAACTGAATTTTTGCTTTGTCTAGCTCTGCCTACAACTTCATTATCTTCTGCAAGTAAAGCATGGCTCCCTTGTATCTCATCATCCATTCATATACATGCGTAATAGCAGCATGGATGTCTTTGAGAGTTTGGGCTATCTTCGTGCACTACTACTGAGAACCATGTAGATGGAAAACCGCCTTGTGCACGGTGAAAAATCTACCATACAGTTTCCGCACAGTGGTCTGAAGAGTTGATACTTCAACAAACATCTCTTTTCTCATCTCTGCCATAACAGACCCTACAGATTGTTATGTTTTTTTCCTGGCCTCCTACAAGTCCTTTTCCATCTAATCATTCTCAGCTAACAATAACTTGACAGCTGAACTTGTGGCTTTTTCATAAGCCTTAGAAGCATCCGCCAAGGTAGTTAGATGTCTTCTAACATCTGAAACAATCACCCTTTCCTCTATGTGTGCAGGTGATGCACGATCATCCAAGAGCTTCTTTGTTCGTGCCTATAAAATCCTTTGTCTTGACTCATCAAATGATAGATTTTATGTTGATTTGTGTAGCTTGGGACATACTCCAAGCCCTAGGGTTTAGGGTTTGGATGACAAAGTGCCACAAGGGAAACTTGTGGGCTTGGAACCCAAGTGTGGGGTTTTTGCACCCATCATGTTTTGGGGAAAAACCATGATGGATTCATGGCATGTGATGGATGGGGATAATATCGCTTAGAAAGACGATTTCAACACATTGAAAATCGTTTGAATCTGAGTTGTTGTTAGAGAGATATGAAATTTTTAAGTTGATATAGTAAATATTGGATTTTCAAGTAGGCTGACTTAAAGAAAATTCCAAGTAGACATGTCTCTTTGAGTGAACTAGTTTGAGGTGGTAAAGCCTATATATTGAGGACGACTTGAGTCATTTAAGGCATACATTTGTGGCAATATATCTCTAAGAAGAACTCTGAAATTTCATGGAGGAATATCTATGTTTAGCCGAAGCAAAGGAGACTTAAAGATAATGCAAAAGAAGGAAAAAAGAACATCGTATCTCTATAATTGAGCCGCAGGAGCTGTAGGTACATCATGGCATATTTGAAGGGTTGTTTTGAGGCATGAACATGCTTGTCTTAAGTGCATATTAGGGCCAAGCTGAAGGGTTCTTTGGGTAGAGGAAATTAGGAGTTGTCTACGTTATTATGAAGGTAGTTTGTTGGTGTGTTTGAGGGGACCAAAGGCCTACAACAGTTGGCATGCTAGGCCATAGGCCATAGCGAGTAGTTGGGCTATCTTTAAGGATTGTGTTGAAGTATTAAGCCCAGATTTGGGGTAGCATAGTAATGGAGAGTCTCCCCTTGGTGGATTGCAAAGATAATTTTAGGGGCAAATGTTCGCCCTTTGGCGAAATTAAGGGGTTTTAAATTTTTAGTGGGCGAATATTTTGTATCATAGTACATTTTTACAAATCACCTCAAATATCCCACCTTATTTTAAGGGAGAGGGTAAAAAAGGTAAATTTATCCCTTGAAATTAGGACTTACAACCTTCCATTCGCCCATTTTCAAGAATAGGTTTTATTTAAGTGAATCCATTCGCCCATTTTCAAGAATAGGTTTTATTTAAGTGAATCCTATGGGCCAAATACCATATTTATAAAAGAGGTATGGTAAATTAATAAAAATATAAATAAATGAGAGGTATGGTAAATAAATAAAACATTTTTTATATTTACTCCATAAGTCACCTTATATACATGTAAATAAATAAAAATATAAATAAACTAGACGTATCGTAAATAAATAAAACCTCTTTTTATATTTAGTCCATAACCCTCGTTCTATTTATGAAGGCTCAAGAAAGAGGTTTTATTTAAGTGAATCCTATGGATCAAATACCATATTTGTAAAAGAGGTATGGTAAATTAATAAAAATATAAATAAACGAGAGATATGGTAAACAAATAAAACATTTTTTTTTATATTTACTCCATAAGTCACCTTATATTTAAGGACACTCAAAAAATGGGTTATATTTAGGTGAAACCTATGGCCAAAATACTATGGGACAAATACCATGGACTAGATTGTTATTAATACCATGCAAAAAACCATTATTAACCCTAATATTAGAATTAATAAAAATAAAAATGGCACATGGTATTGACCCATGGTATTCACCAAAATGGCACATGGTATTGACCCATGGTATTCACCTGGAATGTAGCCTATTTAAATGGGGGAATTAAACCAGCATGTAGCCTATGCTAAGATTAACTAGGACTTTACAAAATTTTATTATTTAGTGAAAAACTCGCCAAGATCTTACAAGATTTTATAATTGAGTAAAATATTCGCCATGCCTGGTGAGAGATTTGCCAAAAAATTATATATACATATTATATTATTGATAAAATCGCCTTTCGTTTTTCCTATATACCATGGAGATTCGCCCATTTATTATATTTATAAATTTAGGGGGGGGGTTCTTAAAATTTTCCCTGGTGGATTGTAGCCTTAGAAGGCTTGACTTGATGATTGTGTGGAGGATTGAGGATTGCAGTTGATGCCCTAACAGAAATTACATACTGTAGCAATCAAGCATGGTGAACATCAGTGTTTTGGAGAGATGTGTTGGGTCAAGGCCTGACTGTGGTTGGATCAAACTTGTTTTAGCCTGTTGGAGCTATTTATATGACATACCGAGGTGAGGAAAAGTCATATTAGGTGCAGATCCAGCAGTGATGAGATTGGGTGCCATAGGACTGTTGGAGGGCAGTTTGTTGGCCACCAAAAGTAGCCCTAGGTGAGCTATCTTGAAGGACGAAGAGAAGATGAAGGTTGGGTGAAGGACGATGTCGAAGTGCAAAACTTTGATGGACTAAATTTATTTCTAGCATGGCAGATTGGAGCTCGGGAATTGGCCAACCCAGAGAGTAGTTTATGAGCCCATGTTCATTGTAGAAGACATGACTTGCAGCAGTGATAGGAGGCAATATTCCTGAAGTCTTGATGCGCAGTGGCCTTGATGACTAAGGCACTACTAGTGAGCAATACGGGTGCAACAGATCGATAGGATAAGATACAACATAGAAGTGCTACACCAAGTTTTCCATTGTATCTTGTAACCATATACTGTTGTATTTATCAAATTTGGATTAATATAATGAAGATTGGTGATTCTACATTATTTTACAATTTTGTTTAAAATTGTGTATATTGTCCATATGTGATATACTACTTTATATTTTTGCTATGCAAAGTTTTTTATGGTTTATATTCTTGGTTTGGTAGTGTTAGTGATTTTAAGATTCTATCCTAGACCCAAGATAGTGGAAATTAAACATGGTATCAGAGTGTGTCTGAGCTACTTTTGAAGTAAGTAAATCAGAGTTGTGTGCAGCAAAGTACAGCATGAGAGGGATTTGGTGACATTGTGAGTGAAGGGGTCACTACAATGTCGAAGTTGTAGGAAGGCATGTGATATGAGGACATGTTGGGGGGGTTATCCAACTATAGTCCATGGAAGGAAAGGATCAAGTTGATCTTGCAAGTCAACAGGATCTGGGATTTTGCCGACAAAGAAATTAAGAAGCCAACTGACCCTAAGGAACTGGAAATATGGGAAGATTTGGATGTGAGGGTGAGATTGATCATCCTTGATGGTGTGAGGGATGCCATAATACCTCATTTGTCCAGGGACAACACCACAAATGAGGTGTGGGTGTAGCTTCATAATTTGTTCCAAAATAAGAACGAGAGACGGGTATTGGTATTGGAGGATAAGTTGAAGTCCACCAAGATGTTAAAGGGTGAAAGTGTGACCTCGTATCTAACGAGGTTGTCTCAAGTCAAAGATGAGCTTACTGCCATCGGTGTGATTGTACCAGATGGAGATATGGTAAGGATTTCCTTGAAAGGGTTCACCGAGGAATGGAAACCCTTCATAAAAGGAATCGTTTCCAGGGAGAAGCTGCCAAACTAGGATAGGTTATGGGATGAATTCATTCAGGAAGAGTTGCGAGACGAGAATCTTCAGCCAAAGTAGAAAGCTTCAGATGATGACATGGAAATTTCATTATGAATGAAGGGTAAGAAAAATAAGGACTTGAGTAAAGTCAAGTGTTTCAAATGTGGCGAGATGGGACATTTTTCGTCTTGATGTCTGAAGAAGGAGAAGGGAAATGATGAGAAAAGAAACAGGAAGCAGGCTGCCCTTATTGACAATAAAGTAGAGATGGATGAGCTCACTGGAATATTGGAAGATGAGGAGGATGATTTTGCTATGATTTCTCATTTCTCATAGAGTACTATCAAAGAGGATGGATGGTACATGGACTGTGTTGCGAAGAAACATATGATAGGGTCACAGGATATTTTTGACACTCTAGCTGGATGAGACTCAAAGTTGCACATGGTGTTGGGTGACAAGAGTTAGTTGGAGATCCAAGGATCGGGTGTTGTGCCATTTAGAATGGAGACAGGACGTATGATGCGGGTCTAGGATGTATTATTTGTACCAGGACTCAGTTATAATGTGCTCTCCCTCTCGATGATGGAGAATAAGGGGTTTGAGGTCTTGTTCCAGGATGAGAAGGAAAGACTCGGGCCCAGAGGCTCTAATTCTAATGGGATTGTACTCAGAGTTAGAGAGCATGGTCTCTACAGGTTGACTTCCAAGCCTGAGGATCATGGAAAGAAGTAGGGATAGGTGCAAGTTCCAGAAAAGTAGGAGCAAGTGCAGGCTTCAGAGGAAAAGGCACAATTTCCAGAGAAGAAGGTACACTTTCCCGAGAAGGTCCAAGTTCTAGAGACTTAGAGGGAGTCTAGTTCGAGAGGGATCTTGTAGACTTAAAGGGAGACTCTGCAACCCAAGAAGAGTGTGTGGTCAGTGGTGAGAAAGGGTGCTCCTACAACTACCAAGAAGGAATCATGGAAAGAGTGGAACACGTTACAAGATAAGAAGAAGAAGTTATTTTCTTTTGGTAGTGATAGTGACACTTTCGAGAAGGGTGTAGTTCACCATATAGGGATTACTATGATTGTGATTACCAAGAGTTGGGCAAGTGTTACAAGCAGTGATGATGATGACAAGATACTTCCTAGCCTTGGAAGTACCTCCCTCGCTAAGAGGCAATGTTGATTTATGTAGCTTGGGAGGTACTCCAAGCCATATGGTTCAGGGTTTGGAGGACAAAGTGCAACCAGGGTAGCTTGTGGGCTTGGAACACAAGTGCTTGTAATAAATATGTCACAAGAAGTAAGGGTAATGTAAGAGGTGAAACTAGTTAATCAATAGAGTTGAATCCATGTATATGACTAATAATCACTACTACTTGTGGAACCCATCGTGTTTTTGGGAAAACCCATGATGGGATCATGACATGTGATGGATGAGGATTATAGTTCTTAGAAAAAATATTCCAGCACATCAAAAATCGTATGAATTCAAGTTGTTGTTAGAGAGATATGAATTTTTGAAGTTGACATAGTAAATATTAGATTTTCAAGTAGGTCGACTTGAAGAAAATTCCAAGTAGATGTTTTTGAGTGAACTTGTTGGAGGCAGTAAAGCCTATATATTGAGGACAAGTTGAGTCATTTAAGGCATCCATTTGTGGCAATATATCTCTAATAAGAGCTCTGAAATTTCGTGGAGGAATATCTATGTTTAGTCACAACAAAGAAGACTTAAAGACAGTGCAAAAAAGGGAAAAAAGAATAGTGTATCTTTGTGATTTTGCCGCAGGAGTTGTAGGGACAGCATGGCACATTTGAAGGGTTGTTTTGAGGTGTGAATAGGATTGTCTTAAGTGCAGATTAGGGCCAGATTGAAGGGGTTTTTTGGTAGAGGAAATTAGGAGTTGTCTACATTATTTTGAAGGCAATTTGTTGGTGTGTTTGAGGGGACCAAAGGCCTACAACAATTGGTGTGCTAGGCCATAGGCCATAGCGAGTAGTTGGGCTATCTCTAAGGGTTGTGTTGAAGTATTAAGCCCAGATTTGGGGTAGCATAGCAGTGGAGAGTAACCCCTTAGTGGATTGTAGCCTTAGAAGGATTGACTTGATGACTACGTGGAGGATTGAGGGTTGCAGTTGATGCCCTAACCAAAATTATAGACTGCAGCAGTCAAGCGTGGTGAACATCAGTGTTTTGGAGAGATGTATTGGGTTAAGGCCTGACCGTGGTTGGATCAGACTTGTTGTAGCATCTTGGAGACATTTATATGACATTCTTAGGTGAGGAAAAGTCATATTAGGTGTAGATCTGATAGTGACGAGATTAGATGCCATAGGACTATTGGAAGGCAGCATGTTGGCTACCAAAAGTAGCTGTAGACAAGTTATCTTGAAGGATGAAGAGCAGCTGAAGGTTGGGTGAAGGATGGTGCCAAAGTGAAACACTTTGATGGACCAAATTTGTTGCTAGCGTGGAATATTGGAGCTCAGGAATTGGCCAACCCAGAGAGAAATTGATGAGTGTGTGTTCATTGTAGCAGACATAACTTGCACCAGTGATAGGATGCAAGCCTCCTAAAGTCCTGATGTGTAGTGGCCTTGATTGATTAAGGCACTACTAGTGAGCAATACAGGTGCGACTGACCGACAAGATAAGATACGACATAGAAGTGTTGCAACCAAGTTTGTCATTGTATCTTGTAACCATAAAATGTTGTATTTATCATATTTGGATTAATATAATGAAGATTGGTGATTGTACATTATTGTACAATTTTGTTTAAAACTATGTATATTGTTCATGTGTGATTTACTGCTTTATATTTTCACTATGCAAAGTAGTTTATGGTTGATATTCTTAGTGTGGTAGTGCTATCCTACACAATGTCCCAAGGCTGAGAAGGGAGATCGAAGGAGGTAATCTCAGACCACTTGGGTTCAGCAATTAGCCCTGCTAAATCAGAGAGGGGTCTCTCTATGAATTCACAACCAATGAAGACAGGAATAGGGAAAGATGTCAAGCTAGATAAGATAGGCTCAGGTAGGGTTTCGAGTTTTTCGGTTTTGATGTTGGATTAGGGATGAAAACTAGGTAGCTAGGTGAAAATATCAAAGGGTTACAACAGAAAATATATAGAGGGAAAAGGTAGCAATGCTTTTGTGATGGCTTTAGGGTTTTGTCGTTGTAGTGTAGTGTTTGAAAGAGAAAAATGTCTTAATGAGAATGTGCACCATGAATTCATTAAATAAGAAGGAAAATTACACAAAATGATATTCCCAACAAAACATAGCCTTATGCAAAGAATTATGCTTATAACCTTTAAGGGAAATCACTAAAGAAATAAGATATGGAAAGGAGAGATTTATATCATTCATAAAAACTATAACAAAGAAAATACATCATCACAAACTCGCTGCACATGAATTACTAGATAATAGCTTCAAACTGTTCCTTTGATTTCCTGAATAAAAAGTTGAAGTACAAGCTACAAGTGTTCTCACCTCTGATGTCTAATGAATTCTATGAATGAAAGATAGATACATATAGACCAAAACAAAATCTCCCTTCTCTCAGGGGTTGAATCCATGAGTTAGGAACTGATTGCATGAGGTGTTCAAACAAAACCCTAATGTCTAGGGAGGTTAAAATAATCCTCCAGTTAAACTTTGACTGAACTGCTCTCATACATGAGGCCTAAATTTACATAAAAACAACCTAACAAGCCTATTTACCATTAATTACATCATAATTACATCAACGACAAGTAATACATCATAAAAACTCGAATTCAACTAGTAAAACTAAGAAAAAGTGTCTTAAGGCAAAATCACAGTGATTTCAGGAGAAAGCGCAATGAATTTGGGAAAATTGACTTTTGGAGGCCTTCCCAAAGTCCAAATTATGATCTTGATGGTTCATTGGAAAATTGTGGATGTCTACTACATGATGGCATCTTCAAGAGCTTAAAAGGTTGCTTCTAGACCTCCAAAAATGCATTCTCCCAGAGGTACTCCCAAAAGCACAACATGCTCTTCAAAAAGAGGATAGAGAGGTGTTTTTTTAGTAGTTTTCATCCCTTTTCACCTACCAAAACTTGTTGAAGGTCTGCTCCCAAAGGCTAGAAGTGATATACAAGTCATGAGGAATCTAAATATGCAAACAAAATTTCATTTATAGCTCCCTATCAAAAGCGCAACATGGGGCACGCTAAGTTTTTGACCCAATGACTGTCTCCTAAATTTCCAAAAATTCACCAAAAACGAAAATTTCTCCAAATTTCTTCAAAATTGGTCTCAACCTACTCCATGAAGTCCTGAGTAGGTATGCTATTCTATGAGGGAAGCATCAGCAAGAAACTCCAACTTTACCCTCTCTTTTGGCTTGATTAGGGTTTCCTTGAATTTTTCCTTCAATTGCCTGATCTTGACTTTGGAGACCTGATTCCTGGTGTAGTATTGAGAAGCCATGTGTCTTTGCATTTTATTATCCATTTTGTCCCTCTTTAGATTCTTCTCCAAATGAAAATTCACTTTGTCAAGCCAAAACTCCCTATTCTCATTGATTTCTACTGCAATTAGGTTAGTTGGAGACATTTACTCTCTTTGTTGTTGAAGTGCCCTTTTGAGTCCTCTAGTCCTTGGCCTCTTACTTGTCCCCTTCTCCTGATGCTCATATGAATCATTTGTATCAACCACTGCTTTTCCCTTCATATATTATTTGCCAACATCAACCTTATGCTTACTCAAGAGCAGTTGATTTACCTTCAATTGCTTATTCTCCAAGTCCAAGCTCTTAAACCACCTCTCTCCACTATTGGGTATCCTTTTGGTTGTTGCTATGACTTCAGTTGAAATTGTGAAGTTGACCCCTGCAACAGTGACCTTATCTCTCCTAATATTAGTGGCAAACAAGCTAGTCAACTTGGCATGATACTTGACCTATTGAATGTACTTACAAAACCCTAAACACCCTACATTCTGAAAGCATTGCTTAGACAATGGATAGGACATTGGCTCATGAATGTTGAGTGGTTCATACCTTGAAATTTGACCTCCCTTATTATAGGACTTCTTTCCTTCTTCCATTTTGATAGTGTGCAAGAGAAAACCCTAGTGGGAAAAAACAGGGGAAGTGGGTGAGGGGATAGGATGAAGGGTTTAGGGAAGGGAAATGAGGGTAGGAAAATTTAGGGAGATAGGTAGGGGGGTTATTGAAATTTGGGAAGTGGAAAGGGATGAATTAGGTGTAGGATTTAGTCTAGGGAAATTTTACAAAGTCCTAGTTAGAAAACTACCAAAAATGCAACGTGGGGGAATATGGAGGCTATGCACTATGAAATCAAGGAAAGAAACTGATAGGAGGTGTCTAGAGAACTTCAACTTACTTGCAGAATACTGATGAAACTTCAATTTCCCTCTGAAAACCCTTGGAAACAAGTTTTGTGGATGTAGGAGAGAAAACACAGTGAAGGTTCTGAAAGCACAGCGTAGCTAAAAGAAAGCGCAATGTGGCTGCTTGAAATCAACTTTTGGAGTGTACTTTGTCTTTGAAAATTCTATGGAGGTGGTTTGCTGGTGATAGTTTCTTTTCCATTGAAGTAAGTGAGAGAAATGATTTGAGATGGTCTTTATAGCTTGTAAAATCAAATTCTTCATAGTGGTAGGGTGGCCCACCATAGGATTTTCACTTTGCTTTTGGAAACTATGTAGCTTTGGAACATTTGAATGCAACTTTGAAACATAGAATTTATTACATAATTCTAAAATAAATTACATTTTGAAACAAAAACCTTTAGAGAAATTTCCCTGTTACTACTCCATTTTCCAGATTTATGAATGAAATGATAGATTTTGATGACTTTGACCCTAATGACCTAATGGTGACACTGAGCTGAATGAGGACCATGATGGTATGACTAAGATGATAATCATGGCCTTTCATTGATGACACATCCAACTAGGTGATGGCAGAGACTAGAACATGAAAATATTGAAAGGAACCATAATAAGCCTAGACACACTAACCAGTGACCAAAATTTACTTTGAAAACCTAATGAAATAATAAACATTTAACTTGAGACCCTAACACAACCCTTGTAAGAGCATATTTGATCACTGGTGACTAGTAAGACTGACAGGCACTGACATTTGCTCCAGTTGGGGATGGCAGCTCCTTTAGGAGGTGTCACGAACATCGTAGACCAGGTAGTCTTATACATTGGGCATGGAGTAAAAACACAAAGACCAAACTCAAAACTAAAAACTGAAAATTGACTGACTAACTGACTTTAACAAATAAATAAAACAAACTAAATCTTTCAAACCAGTTGTTGGTCAAAGAAGCCTTATGGCCTTCTCCTTGGGCTTCAAGCTCCCATGATAGCCACTTCACACTCTGAGAGGAAAGTAAACTAGTATGTACAATGATAATGAATATTTCTAGAAATTTTCTTAAGTAACATAGTTCTTGAGAAGCCTACCATTGATTGCTCCTATTGAATAATCTTGTCCCTTCATTTATTCTAGCAGATAAGCATTTTTTCCTCTTAAAGCTGAGATTTTGTACAATCCTTTCCACATATTTTCAAACTTATTGTGCTTGTCCTATTCTTCATTCCGTGCATCCTAACGAAGAACTACATCTCCCATGTTGAAATTATCTTCTTTAGTCTTGTGTTCATAAATCTTCTTTATTCTTTCTTGAAGTTTGGAAGTATTCTGCGATACTTCCTCCCTGGTTTGTTGTAGGTGAATCATCTTATTTATTCTTCACTGCACATCATTCAGTTCGTTGTCCACTTCCTGCAAATTTATATGACCGAGACAACAAGTGATGAAGGAAAGACAATATCAACCCCATACACCAACTGAAAGGGTGACATGCCTATGGACTTTTTGTTACTTACTTTATCTGCCCATAAAGTATTGATGAGCTTTTTATGTCAGTTCTTTTTGTTGACCTCCAACACCTTATTGATTATGTTGATCAATGATTTATTGCAAGATTCAGCCAGCCCATTCCCTTGTGGGTAATAAGCGGTTGAATTCCCCAATGTGATATGATACTTTTCAGATAATTCCACCATCTTTTTTGACTTAAAAGCAGCAACATTATCAATTACTATCTTCTACAGGTAGCCAAATCTTAACAAGATGTTAGATTCAATAAATTGAATGACTACAGAATTAGTAGCATGCCTGGTTGGGATCACCTCAATCCATCCCATGAAGTAATATGTAGCTGTTAGGATCCATTTTTGATGGGATGGCAATGAAGGATGGATCTCACCAACAAAATCAAGACCCCACTGCTGGAATGGTGCCGAAATTGAAATGGGCTGCAATGGCAATGGTAACAATTTCCTTTTCGCCTGAGAAATATGACATTCATGACAAATCATCATAGTTTTATACACATCAGCAAAAAGAATCAGCCAATAAAAACTAGCCCTCAAATTTTTTTTGGTTGTAGTTTTCCAAAAGAGGTGGCCACCACAATCTCCCTTGTGGAATTCACTCATCACATATTTTTCTTTAGTTTTGACAAGACAATCCAACAACACACCACCCGAATCTTTCCAAAATAAGGCACCATCAAGAATATAATATTTTGAAGCTTTCAATTTCATTGATCTACTCCTACTTCTTGGCACTTCTGGCAGAGGATTTAGATGTTGCAATACATAGAGAATATCAACATACCAAGGAGATGAAGTAAACGTTTCTGATACATGTACCTCTGAGCCTTCCACTTCTTCTTCAGGGAGCACAACAATTAGATTGATATCCAATGCATGCAAGTTAGATTCAGCCATGAGCTTTGCCAAACCTTGTTCCTTGATCAGCTTTGTCGGTTTTATTTCCAGATCATATTCTAGCATTGCTGTGATCCATTTTCCCCACCTACCTTCTAGATCTGTCTACATAAGAACTTCCTTCACTGCTACAGCTGGAACATAATCTAGAATGTGTGAATGTAAAATCTATACTCGAAAGTCCTTTAGAGATTTCACCAAGGCTAAAGCCTGCTTCTCAATAATGTTATACTTTAGTGCTGCATCTCTTATAGTTCGACTGAAAAGAGCTATGGGTTGTTCATTTTATGGTCCCTCTTTTGCATAAAGACAACAACTAAAGTATGCTCGAAGGTGAATGAAAATATACTAAAATCTGAAGTATAATCAGGACTGATCAAAGTGGGAGTAGTAGACAATGAAAATTTAACCGCATTGAATGATTTCTTACCATCTTCTGACCATCTTACCTCACTATCGTTTTTCAACATATTAGTCATCTCTCTCAATTGTTCAGCAAGGTTGGGGATGAAACTCCTCAAAAAGTTGATTTTTCCATTGAAAGATTGAATCTCTCTTTTGTTTCTTGGAAAATCTAATTGTTGTATTTCTTCAACTCGTGCAAGATCGATGTGAATACCATATTTGGAAATAATGCTCCCTAGAAATTTTCCTTCCTCCATGGCGAATAAGCTCTTCTTTGGATAAAGTGAAATGCCAAATTTTCTATATCACTGAAAAACAATTCTTAGACGATGCAAGTGCTCATCATCAGATTTGGAAAAAAACTATGAGATCATCCAAATAAATAACCAAAAATACATCCTTTTCGTTTGTTAAAGAAATGCCCATTGCTCGCTGAAAAGTCGCCCCTTCATTCTTCAATCCAAACGACATCTTGGTGTACATAAAAGTACCCCATGGTGTCGTAAAGTTTGTTTTCAATTGATCATCTTCGTTCATCAAAATTTGGTTGTAGCCCGAGTATCCATAAAGAAGTGACATCCTAGAAGACCCAACTACCTTCTGCAGAATATGTTCCATCTTCAAAAGAGGATAATTGTCCTTTAAGGACACTTTGTTCAAATTCCTAAAATCCATACAAAGATGAATCTCCCCCATCTTCTTCCTTACCGGAAAAAGGTTTGACATCCATTCAAAAAAATGAATAGGAACTATGATACCAAATTTGTAAAGTCTATTTACCTCTTTCTCAATGGACGGAAGCAATTTTGGATTCATCCTCCTTAGCTTCTGGCGGAATAGTTTTTGATCAGGATTGACTAGTATAGTATGGTGGATGATGTTCTTATCAAACACCTTTAGATATGAATAGTCCAAAGAAAATACATCATAAAATTCTATCATTAAATAAATGTACTTACTTTTCACCTCAGGGGATAGAGACTTCGATAATTTTACCATCTTGGGCTTGTCAGCTATACCAATATTTATATCTTCAACACCTTTATCTGTGGGGACCATTGTGGGATTTTTGGTGACATCATCACGATCAAAGGTACGAGACCTCGTGGAATGTTATTATCTTTCAGCTGCAACATTTCAACTTCAACAGCCTCAATTTCTAGATCATTCTCATAAGATGCATCATCAATATGAGACTTCAAAAATTCATCCTCCATCTGCAGAAAACTATTAATTTGTATATCATCCCAAAATGCCTACCAATATCTCAGATTGTCAAGGACAACTGGACGATGCTTGACATGAATTGAAAACTTCTTATTTGGGTGGATGGGGATCTTAAACATGCTTGTTGCAGTAGCAAGGGAATCAACCATAAAATTCTAAGTTCTAGGAATCAAAGACAGTGTATATTCTAAAAAAATTTGAGAATGTCAAGGACAACATTTTGATAAGTTTCCATCCTTGGATGCTTTGCTTGGTACTCCCCTTTTACCTGTTTAATCACCAACTTAGAGTCACCATAAACTAAAATTTTATTTTCTCCCATCTTTTTGAGAATTTTAAGGCCAGCAATCAACACTTCATACTCTGCCTCAATATTTGATCAATCAAAAGCCAACTTATATGAACTTAATCTTACATTGCGAGGTATTTTACATGACTGATGCAAGGGAACATGAACCCACATGCCAATCCCTACTCCTTTTCCCAATGCTCCATCAAACTCCAGGGTCTAAAGATCATCTTCATCATATGAAAACTGAAATTTTAAGGGGCTGATATGTCTGAATTTTTGGAGGATGACTCAATGTCTCAACAATTTGTGTTTTTGGCACTAATTCAAAAATATTTTCAGGTGAAGTTTCCAGCTGCAAATAGTCAATATCCTTTTTTCTCCTTTTTCCGGAATCAAATCTTCCTATACACTACTTATAACTTCTAAAACTTCTGAAATCTCTACAATCTAGTTTTCATCATCTACTGGACTCATATCATTGTACAAAATGAAAGGCTCTATGTCGGTATGTACAACATTTATTGGGTGATTATTAGGTCTCTCTTTGCTACTAATAATGAATTTCATCTTTTTCTCTCGGTACAGTTTTCTAAGCTGCCCAAATACAAGCATAGTAGCATACAAGAAATCAAGTTGTAGGGTGCCTTTCAACTTAGCTCCCCAAGACTGTGAGAGCAACAAGCCAAACCATGGAGGTATATCAGCGACAACCACATCCATCAACACATTCTTGGATGGAATTTGGTCCAAAGACACTACTAGGTCTTTAATAAGACCGAGAAATTTCACTCTTCCTAAATCAAATAAATAGAGTTCATGGTATGGTCGGGTGATATCTAATCCCAATTTGTCCATAATGGCTTTTGGCATAAGGTTATGTGAGGCCTCAAAATCTAACATGGCATTATGGAGGATAAAATCATGGAGTTTCAGACTAAGATAGAAAGGTGGGACTTCACTATCCTTTGGACTTCCGTCTACAGCTGGACCAAATAGAATTGAAGTCTCATCATTGCAGGCAACATTAACCATATCTGAAATCTAATCTACTTTCAACATCTTAGCAATCTAAGACTTGTCTTTATCATTTTTTACTAGTTCAGTTAGAGGAATTGAAACTTTCAACTTAGAAATTTCATTCCCTAAACTAAACAAATTGGATTGCTTGTCCACCTCTTTTGAAGTGGTCTCTTTCTTTTCAGGTTGTCCTTTAGGATGAGACTCCTTTCTCTTACCTTCGCTTTGAGCCTCCTTATCCTTCCTTACATTCTGGTTGAAGCTTCATGGGTCTTGTCCCGACTTAGAATGACAATATCATCTTCTCTGTTTTGATCTGCAGGGGTGGTTTCATTGTCTTGTGCATCTCTCTAAACATTTTTCCTTTTATTATTCAAAGTAACTGGCATATTCTTGCTCCTCAAATTGTATTGTTTCTGCAAATGGCTAAGAGAATTCTGATATCCAATTTGGTATTCTTCGGTCTACACTGCCCATGAATCATCATTTGCAAGGACAAATTGTTGATCACTTGGTGCCCTCAATCAGAAAGATAGGTAATTGATCAGCCTCAAAGAAATGGTTTGCTTCAAAAATCTCTTCTTCATCTTCTTCTGGACCTTGAGTGTAATTTTTCTGAAATGGAGTTCTAACTCATCCCTGAGGATCCTGATTTTTCTGCTCTTTTTGCTTATTTCTGAATTGTGATTGCTAATGTCCCCTCTAATTTGGATTCCTTATTGAAGTCTCCACTTGTTGATCTGCAATGTTCACTATGTCCATCATTCTTTCCATAGTTTTTATAAAAGTTGTGTGGAAACTACACTGGGTTTTGTTGATGGAGATGATGATGCCAAAGGAGGTAGTGATGGATTAACAACAACAGATGTGGTGACTGATTTATTTGACGGTACGGTAGAGGATGTAGCAGTAGAAAAAATTTCAGGTTGATATTGAATGTAGGCCTTTTCATTGGTGATCTGAAGTTGGTCATCTAGGCTTTGGACTTTAGCAAAGTTGGACCAAAGCTCATCATTAGTTTTATAAAACAGAGATGTAGAAGAAGGTCTAGAAAATAAATATTTAGAAGGAGGCAAGTAAGAATCAAACTTAAGGGTCAAATACTACCTTTGAAAGGAAAGATTCAAACTTTGATCGGAAAAGAGATACTTCAAATTGGATTTCAAAAGAAAGATATTCAGTAGTAAAAAATTGATCAGGAAAAGAAGTACTTCTTACCAATTTATGAGCTCCACTTTCAGGATGAGGAGATTTGAGTTTCCTTAGCAGTTTCTCTAGATCATCAACAACAGGAGCTGGATTTGGGTCAGGGTTTGACCTCGTGTGTCTTTTAGGAGCCAGAATTTAACACCTTAACTTATGTGACTTAGATCAGCCTTATTTGAGTACTCGAACATGTAGCCCACAGGACCAACCTTGAATACACTAGTAGAACTAATCCCAACAATAATATGTCAATCGTCTCCCTAGAAATGGTGCCAAAATGTTATCCTCCACAATGTCCCAAGGATGAGAAGGGAGATCGAAGGAGGTAAGCTTAGACCACTTAGTTTCAGCAGCTAGCCCTCCTAAACCAGAGAGGGATCTCTCTATGAATTCACAGCCAATTAAAACTGGAATAGGGAAAGATGTTAGGCTAGATATGCTAGGCTCAGATAGGGTTTTGAGTTTTTAGGTTTTAATTCTAGATTAGGGATAAAAACCAGGTAGCTAGGTCAAAGTATCAAAGGGTTACAACAACAAATATATAGAGGAGCAAGGTAGCAATGCTTTTGTGATGGCTTTAGGGTTTTGTCGGTGTAGTGTAGTGTTTGAAAGAGAAAAAGGTCTCAATGATCATGTGCACCATGAATTCATTAAGTAAGAAGGAAAATTACACAAAATAGCTTTATGCAAAGAATTTTGCTTATAACCTTTAAGGAAAATCACTGAAGAAATAAAATATGGAAAGGAGAGATGTATATCATTCATAAAGAACTATAACAAAGAAAATACATCATCAAAAACTCACTGCACATGAATTCCTAGATAATAGTTGCAAATTTCTCCTTTGATTTCTTGAATAAATATTTGAAGTACAAGCTACAAGTGTTCTCACCTCTGATGTCCAACCTATTCTATGACTGAAAGATAGATACATATAGACCAAAACAACATCTCCCTTCTCTCAGGGGTCAAATCCATGGGTTTAGGAATTGATTACATGAGGTGTTCAAACAAAACCCTAACGTATAGGGAGGCCAAAACAAATCCTCAATCTAAACTTTGGCTGAATGACTCTCATAAATGAGGCCTAAATTTACATAAAAATAACCTAACAAACCTATTTACCCTTAATTACATCATAATTACATCAAGGACAAGTAATTACATCATAAAAACTAGAATCCAACTCGTAAAACTGAGAAAAAACTGTCTTTAGGCAAAAGCGCAACGATTTCAGGCAAAAGCGTAGCGAATTTGGGAAATTGACTTTTGGAAGCCTTCCCGAAGTCCAAAATATGATTTTGATGGCTCATTGGAAAGTTGTGGATGTATGCTACATGATGGAATTTTCAAGAGCTTAAAAAGGTTGCTTCTAGCCCTCCAAAACTTCATTCTCCCAGAGGTACTCCCAAAAGCGCAGCGTGCTCTTCAAAAAGAGGGCATAGATGTGTTTTTTGAGTAGTTTTCAACCCTTTTCACTTACCAAAACTTGTTGAAGGTCTGCCCCCACAGGCTAGAAGTGATGTACAAGTCATGAGGAATATAAATATGAAAACAAAATTTCATTTAGAGCTCCCTATCAAAATTGCAGTGTGAGGCACGAAGCATTTTTGACCTAGTGATTGTCTCCAAAATTTCCAAAAATTCACCAAAAACCAAAATTTCTCAAAATTTCTTCAATATTGGTATAAATTTGCTCCATGAAGTCTTGAATAGGTATGCTATTCTATGAGGGAAGCATCAACAAGAGAACCCAACTTTACCCTCTCTTTTGGCTTGATTAGGGTTTCCTTGAATGTTTCCTTCAACTATCTGATCTTGACTTTGGAGACTTGATTCCTTGTGTAGTAGTGAGAAACCATGTGTCTTTGCATTTTGTTATCCCTACTAGTCGTCTTTAGAAGCTTCTCCAAATGATAATTCACTTTGTCAAGCCAAAACTCCCTATTCTCATTTATTTATGTTGCAATTAGGTCAGTTGAAGACATTTTCTCTCTTTGTTGTTGAAGTGCCCTTTTGAGTCCTCTAGTCCTTGGCCTCTTCCTTGTCACTTGCTCCTGATGCTCATTTGAATCATCTGTATCAACCATTTATTTTCCCTTCACATATTCTTTTCCAACATCAACCTTATTCTTACTCAAGAGCAGTTGATTTACCTTCAATTGCTTATTCTCCCGTTGTAGGAATGAAATCATGAAGTTAGCCTTAGACAAGTTGTCCTTAAGCTCTTTGATCTCTGTGTCTTTCTCCATGATAACATGATCTACTATGTTATGCTCCTCATTGACCTTCAAGTCTACCATATTAGTTTCAAGATGGAATGGCTCCTCATCTTGCAAAGGTGCCTCATGCTGTGATGGTGATCCTTGTTCTGCTGATGTAAGCTTGGCCCCTTACACAATGTGTGGAGTAAATACAAGCCTCATTCCTCTTTGATATGTTTGAGTCACCTCAGGCTTAGGTGTCCTCTTGACTGTAGTTCTGCTATATGAGCCAATCTCTATATGTTTAGATGGTGCTGATGGTGTATTTTGGCTTGTATTTTGACTAGCAAAAGGAAAAAAGACAATTGACTGAATGAATGTCTACCAAGTGATGTTATTTTGTGCAAGATGATGCAAGACAATGATTTTGATGAGGGCATGGTGAAAAAGGCTAGTTTGATGATCACTTTGTTTATGTTACACCTTCTCTACCATTTTAGCCAAGCTCTTATATAGGTAGAAGGGTAGGTTAAGTGGTTTTACCCCTATGAAATGCATGAGCATCCTGACATGATATTTGTACAATCTAGAAAATATGCCCTCACATGTAAAATACTTCATAATGGTTTTCATCAATGGAGCAAACTTCTCAAGGAGTTTTCCAAAAAGAGAAACCTTCTTAATGTTGTGTTTATAGTGACCTTTGATGAAGGGTTGGTAGTTTTTCACATCCAAGTCCAAGCTATTAAACTATCTCTCTCCACTATTGGGTATCCCTATGGCTGCTGCTATGACTTTAGTTGAAATTTTGAAGTTGACCCCTACAACAGTGACCCTATCTCTCCTAAGATTAGTGGCAAACAAGCTAGTCAACTTGGCATGATACTTGACCTGTTGAATTTGCTTACAAAACCCTAAACACCCTACATTCTGAAATGATTTCTTGGATAGTGGACATGACATCAGCTCATGAGTGTTGAGTGGTTCATACCTTGAAATTTGACCTCCCTTATTGTAGGAAATCTTTCCTTCTTCCATGTTGAAGTGTGCAAGAGAAAACCCTATTTGGAAAAAACAGGGGAAGTGGGTGAGGGGATAGGATGAAGGGTTTAGGGAAGGGAAATGAGGGTAGGAAAATTTAGGGAGATAAGTAGGGGTGTTAGTGAACTCTGGGAAGTGGAAAGGGATGAATTATGTTGAGGATATAGTCTAGGGAAATTTTACACAGTCCTAATTATAAACCTGCCAAAAACGCAGTGTGGGGGCATATGGAGGCTATGCACTGTGAAATCAAGAAAATAAACTGATAGGAGGTATCCATAGAACTTCAAATTACTTGCAGACTGCTGATGGAACTTCAATTTCCCTCTAAAAACCCTTGGAAACAAGTTTTGGGCTGTAGGAGAGAGAACGCAGAGAAGGTTCTAAAAGCACAACGTAGCTGAAAGAAAGCGCAGTGTAGCTGCTTGAAATCAACTTTTGGAGTGTCCTTTGTCCTTGAAAATGCTATGGAGGTGGTTTTATGGTGAGTGGGAGTTTCTTTGCCAATGAAGTGAGTAAGAGAAATGATTTGAGATGGTCTTTATAACTTGTAAAATCAAATTCTTCATAGTGGTAGGGTGGCACCATAGGATTTTCACTTTGCTTTTGGAAACCATGTATCCTTGGAACATTTGAATGCATCTTTGAAACATAGAAATTATTACATAATTCTGAAATAAATTACATTTTGAAACAAAAACCTTTAGAGCAAATTCCCTATTACTACTCCTTCATTTGCCGGATTTATGAATGAAATGATAGATTTTGATGACTTTGAACCTAATGACCTAATGGTGACACTAAGCTAAATAAGGACCATGATGCTTTGATTGAGATGATAATGATGACCTTTCATTGATGGAACATCCAACTGAGTGATGGAAGAGACCAAAACATGAAAATATTGAAAGGAGAAGTAATAGACCTAGACACACTAGCCAACGACCAAATTTTATTTTGAAAACCTATTGAAATAATAAAAATTTGACTTGTGACCCTAACACAAACCTCGTAAGTGTTGGCATTATGATTCAAGTGTTGTCCTTGATGGCAACTCACTCAGAGGCTGGTACAGGTGCTCAGAGGTTGGTACAGGTGATGGCAACTTAATCAGAGGACAGATCTTAGTACAGCATGCCAAGAAAGTTCATACACGCAGGTTCGTTAAGCCCAAGTCGCGTGTACACGCAGGTTGGCTTCAAGAAAAGCGCGTACATGTGAAAACGTACCTTTGGTCCATGGCGGTTAGTCCTTGGAAGTTGTGCCTATGGTTTTGGACCATGGCGTCTCGACGGACGTGTTGATCCCTAGTTTTGAAGTTGATGGTATTGTGTTACTATGGTTTTGGACCATGGTATTGTAAAGGGCCTAAGGCTATATAAGGAGAAGATCATTAGGCAAATGAAGGCAAGCAAGGTGCAAGAGTGTGTGAGTGATGAAGATCTGAGGAAGTGTGAGATCCAAGTGCTGGTTATGGGTTGGTGATCTGAACCAAGGTTTCACTCATGTGGAGGATGATGAATGATGGAACGAGATCTCAAGGCTTGGAATGATTATCTTCATATGGTTTGACTGTGGATAGATCAGATCTACTGACGCATGTTTATTATTATGATCTGGGTATGTTTTGATGTCTGATATAGCTGCAGAGTTATAAGTTAGAATTTGCAGATCTGTACGCGGGTTGGTTTTGGTAAAAGAGCGTATACACGCAGGTTGGGTTCATCCAAGTAGCGTATACAATGTGAAGTATGATATTTGAAGATGAAGTTGGATCTGGTTGTTGTTATGTTGTCTGGTTGTTGTTGACAGGGTTACAGTGATTCAGAATTGGGTGTTTCAGTGATTGATGATGCAGGTTGTACTACAATGGTGATTGACTTATGGATCCAGTATGAAAATGTATGAAACGTGGTCCCGGGAAGATCGTAGGCCGGCACCTACGTACTGGTAAACATATCAGCCAGTACAAGAGCCAAGGGGGTTGTAGCTCCCTTCCAGGAGCAGCTGGAAAACGAGTGAAGGTTGTAGCCTTCTGTAGGGTTGGCACCTACGTACTAGTAAATGGATCGGCTAGTACAAGAGCTATGAGGGTTGTAGCCCTCTGCAGGTTGCAACCTGCGTGCTGGTAAATGACTGCACCAGTGCATTGTAAAAGAAGTTTCTTATTAAAGAAGAAAGAGACGAATTGCAGCAGGTGGTTTTCACCCACATTGGGTTTCCACCTTATATCATGGTGTTCATGTGTGTGGCTCTTGTTTGATGTTCTGTTCTGTTGTTCTGCACCTGTTTACTGTTAATATGCTTAATAATGATCTGATGCATTTACTGAAGATTAAGATAACTGAATTATAAGATCTCTGGATATACGCGAGTTTCATTAGACACAGCAGCGTGTACACGCGAGTTCACTTAACTGAAGTAGCGTATATGTTTTTGAGCGTTGAAAAAGTTTTTATTGATCTGATAATACTGATTCACCCCCCCTCTCAGTATTATTTCCAACAATTGGTATCAGAGCAGGTCCTTCAGAGAAGCTTGATCGCTTGAAGGAGATTCGTAGAACAATGGGGAAGAAAGCACGTCAGAAGAAGAAGACAGCTCAAAGGAACAATGACAACCTGCCGTTGAGTGGAAGTAAGAATTCAGATCCTGAATCACCTCAGAATGAAGATGGACAAACAAATGAAGCATCAGATCAAACCATAGATCAGCAAGATCTACCTAGCAAAAAGGAGAATGCCCTCAAAGAAGAAATCATCAAATTAGAAGATCTGTTGGAATGTGCCTCCAGAACTCGACAAATGCTGCTAGCACTGAATAAAGAGCAAGAAAACGAGATCCTCAAACTAAGGCATCAGTTGGATGAAGGAAGGAAAGCTGAAGAGACCTTGAAGAAGCAATGTCTAGACAAAGAAGAGCAACATCAAGTTGAGGTAAATATCTTGAAAAGTAAATTAGAAGAAAAGGATAAACTATTACGATTTCAAGATAGTACTAAGATCTTGGATGATATTCTTAGTAATCAAAGGTCCCCTGCTATCAAAACTGGTCTTGGTTTTCATGAGTCTATTGAAGGTGAATCTGGTTCACAAAGTAAGACAAGAATCTCTAATGCAAAATCTGAAAGGCTCTACAAGGAAATGAAAGGTCAACCTCATCAACAATCAAGGAAAGAGACTCCTCAAAGAAAATCTTTTACTCCTCCCATGAATAATGTTGAATGTTATGTATGTCATAATCTTGGACATATTGCAGCCATATGTAGAAGAAGAAGGTTTCAAGACCATCATGCAGAAAGATCATCACATTCAAGGTACTTTAATGGATATTGCTTTTCTTGCAATATATTTGGCCACAAAGCTGCTGATTGCTATAAGAGGAATATGAAACATGTAAGATGCTATGCATGTAACAAGTTTGGACATAAAGCAAGAGATTGCAGGAACAAAGCTCATGATAAGAAGAAATCATCAACATGCTTGAAGATATGGAAGAAGAAGGAAGTTCAGCCAGAAAGATGTGGCACATCACAGGGTACTCAGCACAGCATAGACATAACAGACTCAGGGGGAGCTGAAGATGTAAAACTTCAGTGTTCTAATTCTCATACGCAAGTTTCATGAAGTAAAGCCGCGTATATACGCGAGTTTCACACTGCAAAGTCGCGTATATGTCAGTTTGTGAAAAAGCAGTGGGGACAGACTCAGAAAAGGGGTCTGATATGATCCAGTCCAATATATGCTCTATTGGTTAATAGTTACAGTCTGCTGAGGATGTTTGGAAATGTTTTGATACTTGTAAGATGTTAGAAGTGTTTAATCCTAACTTGATGATGATGAGATCTTGATGCTTATTATTGGTGTATGCATGATCAGATCTAACTACAGATGGCACAGGCTCAGGGGGAGCATATACTTCAAATAATGCATTGTTGGCATTATGGTTAGAAGTTGTTGATAAAGTCTATGAAGCTAAATGATACATCTTGTTGTTTGATCAAAGGAATGGCATTGCAGGCTGATGGTACAGATCATATATGATGAATGATAGTCATGGTCTTGAATGAATTGCTGGTCCTAGAACTTGCATCTACTCAGGGGGAGCATGGATGGATTGATACAACTTGGAGCCCATTCAGAAACTTCAGCATGTATCTCTGTTGTGATATCTCTTTTATGGTGTCAAGGTCATGTAACGGCCTATGTTGGTTTCCCCACTATGCCTGGGATGAATGATGTAATGTTCATGTCTTATCATGAGTAAACTCTTAATGTATCTCCACATGGTTAGGTGGATGAGTCAATATTGGTATATCCCCACTAGTTTGGGTGATGAATGTATGTATTGAGTCTTTTGATAGGAAGGTCTTCTATGGTGTATAAGTCTTTGTTCTTCTTGAAGAACATCTTTTGCAGATCTTGCCTACAGTCAAGGGGAGCATGAACAACACAATTCAGCAAGAGCAGGATGGATAGATTGGTACACTTTGGCATACACAAAGGGGGAGCACATTTGGAGATTGCAGCAGGTACTCAGGGGGAGTATGGACAGCAGAAGGTATACCAAAGAAGAGGATATCTTGGTTCGCCCTTTGCCCTTGATGTCAAAGGGGGAGAGTGACTTGGTGTGGTGGTTGCCATCAAGTCCAAAGGGGGAGATTGTTGGCATTATGATTCAAGTGTTGTCCTTGATGGCAACTCACTCAGAGGCTGGTACAGGTGCTCAGAGGTTGGTACAGGTGATGGCAACTTAATCAGAGGACAGATCTTAGTACAGCATGCCAAGAAAGTTCATACACGCAGGTTCGTTAAGCCCAAGTCGCGTGTACACGCAGGTTGGCTTCAAGAAAAGCGCGTACATGTGAAAACGTACCTTTGGTCCATGGCGGTTAGTCCTTGGAAGTTGTGCCTATGGTTTTGGACCATGGCGTCTCGACGGACGTGTTGATCCCTAGTTTTGAAGTTGATGGTATTGTGTTACTATGGTTTTGGACCGTGGTATTGTAAAGGGCCTAAGGCTATATAAGGAGAAGATCATTAGGCAAATGAAGGCAAGCAAGGTGCAAGAGTGTGTGAGTGATGAAGATCTGAGGAAGTGTGAGATCCAAGTGCTGGTTATGGGTTGGTGATCTGAACCAAGGTTTCACTCATGTGGAGGATGATGAATGATGGAACGAGATCTCAAGGCTTGGAATGATTATCTTCATATGGTTTGACTGTGGATAGATCAGATCTACTGACGCATGTTTATTATTATGATCTAGGTATGTTTTGATGTCTGATATAGCTGCAGAGTTATAAGTTAGAATTTGCAGATCTGTACGCGGGTTGGTTTTGGTAAAAGAGCGTATACACGTAGGTTGGGTTCATCCAAGTAGCGTATACAATGTGAAGTATGATATTTGAAGATGAAGTTGGATCTGGTTGTTGTTATGTTGTCTGGTTGTTGTTGACAGGGTTACAGTGATTCAGAATTGGGTGTTTCAGTGATTGATGATGCAGGTTGTACTACAATGGTGATTGACTTATGGATCCAGTATGAAAATGTATGAAACGTGGTCCCGGGAAGATTGTAGGTCGGCACCTACGTACTGGTAAACATATCAGCGAGTACAAGAGCCAAGGGGGTTGTAGCTCCCTTCCAGGAGTAGCTGGAAAACGAGTGAAGGTTGTAGCCTTCTGTAGGGTTGGCACCTACGTACTAGTAAATGGATCGGCTAGTACAAGAGCTATGAGGGTTGTAGCCCTCTGCAGGTTGCAGCCTGCGTGCTGGTAAATGACTGCACCAGTGCATTGTAAAAGAAGTTTCTTATTAAAGAAGAAAGAGACGAATTGCAGCAGGTGGTTTTCACCCACATTGGGTTTCCACCTTATATCATGGTGTTCATGTGTGTGGCTCTTGTTTGATGTTCTGTTCTGTTGTTCTGCACCTGTTTACTGTTAATATGCTTAATAATGATCTGATGCATTTACTGAAGATTAAGATAACTGAATTATAAGATCTCTGGATATACGCGAGTTTCATTAGACACAGCAGCGTGTACACGCGAGTTCACTTAACTGAAGTAGCGTATATGTTTTTGAGCGTTGAAAAAGTTTTTATTGATCTGATAATACTGATTCACCCCCCTCTCAGTATTATTTCCAACAGTAAGATCATATTTGATCATTGGTGACTAGAAGGACTAATAGGCATTAACAAGTAGCATCAGTTATTTTAAAATTCTATCCTAGACCCAAGATCATGGAAATTCAACATTGTACACATCCATCCTGGGGTCATCATCAAGGAGGAAAACTTATCCTTGCTTGCTCAGGACTGGTTCTGATTCTAAAGGTGGTGGAGATTGTGGGGAAACCTCAGATTCTGTTAAAATTGGAAACTAGGGCAAAACTTCATGTGGCTCATCTTATTCATGGCTGATAATATTTTTATTAGATTCCTCTCACCGAGAGGTGTAGGATTGATATAAATATCATTCGATTCCGATAAGTATTCATGGAGATATGAATTTATTTTGATTATGGAATTATTATCAAGTCGACCTACAACTCATGTAGGCTCAGAAGCCCAACAGTCACATCTATTCAAACACCAATGTTGTGTATAAATACAGGAGGACTTTTCCTCATTTGGACTCACTCATCTCATCACTTCTCTCTCTCTCTATTGCACAGAAAAGAGTCTCTTCTCTACTATGCAGAAAAGGGTCTCTCCCTCAAACATGTGAAGCCAGAAGCTGTTGAAACTGAAGCTACAACTAAAGAAGTAAATATTGACCTACGTGGACTAGAAGATCTCCTCATCTGAACTATGTTGTAGGTTCATCCGAACCTCCTCTGAAAGCCACAACTTTTGGTGGTGGAATCAAGTCAATCTGACAGACGGTTTGCAAGATATCGACTGCCCTAGTTTGAAGCTGGAAGCTGCCGAAACTGAAACTGCAACTATAGAAGTAAAGTTTGACCTACGTGGACTAGAAGATCTCCTCATCTAAACTACACTATAGGTTCATCAAAACTTCCTCTAGAAGCCGCAACTTTTGGTGGTGGAATCAAGTCGATCCAACGGTCGGTTTGTGAGATATCGTCTGCCCTAGTTTGATGATGAAGCTGCTAATGTTGATGTTGTTGATCTAGGGTTTGCTACTACTGATATGAATCAGATTTATTGTACTATTTCTCTCTGCTGAATTATTGAAGATAAAAGAATATTTTATCAAAGGGTTTCCCCTTACATTGTGGGGGTTGTCCTTAGCTAGCCACCACATCTTTGTCTCTTGTCGTGGCTTGTTTTCTGTCGATCGTTTAGTGTTCTATCTACACTTTACTTTATGTACATGTGATTTCTAATCTGTGGAATATAATAAGGAAAAGAAGTAAACTGTTATAAGCATAGAACATACCATAACTTAACATGGTATCAGAGCTGAGGTGAAGACAAAGCCTGAGCAAGAGCAAGAGCAATCACCGAAGAGAAGATTGGCAAGGCTATCTTAAAAGAACTATGGGGTCCTCAACACTCTTTCCTATTGAAGACAAGCTTCGTGAGAAAGCTGACGATCACAGATGGAAGATGTCTATCGATCTAAGCCTAGAAGAACAAGGAGTGTTGGACCATGAGAGAGGCAATATTGTTGAGCCTCCATCAAATGCATCCACTCCTGCCTGGAACAAATGGAAAAATGGAGAAGTCAAAAAAAAGAAGATCATCTGGGACTCTATCGACAAGCACTTGGTGGCCTACATCTTTGACCTGAACACCTCCAAGGAAATCTACGATAGATTGATGAGTTTATTTAAAGTTAATGATGCAAATCAAGTTTTGTTTCTTAGAAATAAGCTGAGGGAAATCAAGAAGGGTAAAGATGAGAGTATGCAAGCATACTTCTTAAGAATCACTGAGATCAAGAACGATCTCCTATCTATTGGGGAGACTATTACTGATAGAGAAATGGCACTCACAACTCTTGGAGGATTACCATCCGAATGGTACATGTTCAGGACTACTCTTCTGAACAATAATGTAATTCCTGGTTTTGAAGAATTAATGGCCAGATGCATTCAAGAAGAAACAAGGATAGAAGAGCAAGAAATGCCCTTGCCTAAAGGTCCTCCTCCTGTTTTTTCTTCTCATGCTAAGAAAAGAAATAATTCTGGGTCTAAATCGAAAATAAAGGCTGGACCTAAGGGTGGAAGAAAAGGACGATGTTATATTTGCAATAAAGCAGGTCACTATGCAAGGGAATGTCTTGATAGAAAGGACTCACACCAAGACGATGAGCAAAATCCCTCTGATGGCAATCAAAGGAATGAAAAATTCAATAGAAACGGTAAAAGGAATGTTGGAAATCAAGGAAGAGGGCAACCATTCAAGAAGGATAGAAATTCCAGGTATGAATCTAACGCTGTTGACAATAAGCAGGCTGAATATTATCTACCAGTTGCTCTATCTACCTCCGCTCCTTCGGACTCAATGGGAATTTGGCTCATTGATAGTGGTGCCTCAAGACACTTCACTAGTTACAAAGAAGTACTCCATAATCTGGTAGAGAAAGAAACCAACCTAGAAATTTTCCTTGGAGATGACATGAAATACCCCATGAAAGGTGTAGGCAATGTTTCTCTCAAATTGAAGCAACGTAATACGATTCACTTACAAGATGTATTATATGTACCTAATCTAAAAAAGAACCTGGTATCCATCTCGGAAATGGAAGACAGAGGCTACAAGGTAACCTTCAGCGATGGCAAGGTACGTATATGGAAAAATAATGTTAAAGATGATTTCAGTCTTGGGTTTCGAGTTGATTCCTTATATCAGGTCAGTGGAAGTCTGCTAGGTGTTATGTCTTATGACACATCTCTTCAGTCTGAACTTTGGCATCGAAGGTTTTCCCCCCTTCATTATAAAGCTTTACTCGGTGTAAGACAAATGGTGACAGGGATGCTTGAATTCCGAGTAGAGAAAGAAGGTGTATGTGCCGAAGGAAAGCTCAAAAGGGGACCATTCCCCTCAAGCCAAAGTAAGACCTCTGATATATTACAATTGGTTCGCTTAGGCATATATAAGGTTGGCATTAAGAGGGAGACTACTACACCACATACTCTTGAGAAGAATGGTGTTGTGGAAAGGAAGAACTGTACGATTGTGGAAGTTGTCCAGAAACTTCCGAAGTTTCTATGGGCTAAAGCTGCAAACACTGCCATATATGTACAAAATCGATGCCCTCATCAAGCATTGGGTTCCAAGACTCCTGAAGAAAAGTTCACCGGTAAGAAACCTAATGTTTCTCATTTTAGAATTTTTGGAAGCCCTGTATATTTTCATGTGCCGAAAGGAAAAAGAAATAAATTGGGTGCATCTGGAAAGAAGGGAATTTTTGTGGGCTATGGTGAAAATACTAAAGGCTATAGAATCTATGTAGCTGGTCAAAGGGAAGCCATAATTAGTCATGATGTCACCTTTGACGAAGATATGGCTCTCGGCAAGGTGAACAATCTTCCGACTTTGAGGAGCTCTCAAGAAGCCGACACCAGGGAACCAAAAGAAAAGGATGATGAATCAATGCCTGATGTAGAAGAACCCATGGATCTGATTGATCCTCCTCCACATGAGCCTTCCTCTTCTAGGAAGAGGCCTTAATGGCTTAGGGGACTACTTGATGACGCTGAAGGACATACTGCACCCCGAGGAACCTTTCGTGAAAGTAAGAAACCTAATAGGTATCAGGTATACCTGACCATCATGAGCATGATAATACAAAATGAGCCTTCATCATTCTCATATGTCGTCAAGCATCAAGTATGGAAGGATACTATGACCGAAGAATATGAGTCTATCATGAAGAATGATGTCTAGGAAGTAGTTCCCAGACCCCAGGACAAGACAATTGTCACTTCTAAATGAATTTACAAGATAAAGCATGCAGCAAATGAAAGTACGGAAAAGTATAAGGCTCATTTTGTTGCTCGTGGTTTCTCCCAGAAGGAAGGTATAGACTATGATGTGATATTTGCACCTGTTTCCAGATATACGACCATCCGCTCAATCATAGCCCTTGCAGCTTCACAGGGATGGAACCTACATCAGATGGATGTCAAGACCACGTTCTTGCACAGCTTGATCAAAGAAGAGGTCTACCTGGAGCAACCCGAAGGATTTGAGATTTATGATCGAAAATCTCATGTATGCAGGTTGAGGAAGGCTCTCTATGGGCTGAAGCAAGCACCTTGAGCATGGTATGAGAGGATCGACAACTACTTGATGAAGCTAGGATTCACTAGGAGTTACGTTGATCCTAACCTTTACTTTGAGGTTGAAGATGACAAGCCACTCATACTAGTGCTGTATGTGGATGACCTCTTTCTAACAAGTGTAGACCCTCTCATTCACAGATGTAAGAGGGAGTTGGCTTCTGAATTTGAAATGAAGGACCAAGGACTTGAAGTGTGGTAGAAGGCAAGGGAAATTTTCCTATCTCAAGGAAAATATGTGGTAAAGATATTGGAAAGATTTGGTATGATGGACTGCAAGCCTGTGACTACCTCGAGGATCTTAACTTTTAGAAGTTGTATGGTAATGATGTCGGACCAGATTTGGGAAATGCCTCTGAGTTTCAAAAACTCATTTGCGTTGATGTTCCTGGTGAACCTCCATCCGAACATATGTTTTGAAGTTAGAATTGTAAGCTCATATTTGGTTGATCCTCACTAGATTGGTGCCAAGAATCTTCTAATATGTCTTCAGGGCACAATCTCTTATGGATTGAGATACACTACCGGAAATATGAAACTGCATGATTATTCAAATGTTGATTAGGCAGGTAGTGTGGAGGATCACTGGAGCACTTCTTAGTGTTGTTTCTCTTTGGATTCTGCTTCAATATAATGGATGAGCAGGAAGCAGAAGTCGGTTTCCATAAGCACCGCTAAGACCGGATACATATCTAAGAGTATGATCTCTTATGACACTGCCTAGTTGGGGAAGCTCTTTAGTGAGCTGTTTGAACACATATCACTATGATTCTCTGTAACAACCAGAGGTGGGATTTTATTATTGAGGAATCCCATATTCGTCGATTGCTCCAGTAGATAGACATCATTTGGGATATGGTAAGTCGATGAGCAAGAAGGCTTCATCGCATTAAGATGATGTACAGGTCGATACACCTTGTCAAAGCCCTGAGAAAAGATCTAATTTGTAATTTTCCCAAACGACTTGGAGTCGTCAATAAAACCTTGTACAAGGGTCCTACATGATGCATACATTGAGCTCTAGGAGCTCTGAGGGCTTGTGGTTCTTACTGGAGCAACATACGACCATAGGGTGACTCACCCTCCCCTGGTGGTGTGCACTAGAACAAGATGATTCACTCTATTGTGGAACAAGATGATTTGCTCTCTTGTTGAATAGGATGATTCGCTCTCCTGTGTAGCAGGATGATTAGTTCTCCTGTGAGGTCTGGATTGATGTGTTCTCCATGGCGATTGTAGCAAGATTGATGTGTTCTCTTGTGAGGCCTAGATTTATGTGTTCTCCATGGTGATTGTAGTCGGATTGATGTGTTCTCCTATGAGGCCTAGATTGATGTGTTCTCCATGTCGGCCTAGATTGATGTGTTCTCCATGGTGATTGTAGCAGGATTGATGTGTTCTCCTGTGAGGACAAGATTGATTAGTTCTCCTGTCGAGGCATCCTACCCATGCAGTCTGGGACTCATGGGAAGTATCTCTCATCTAATCAATGAGTAGGGAAATGAAGTTAGGGACCATAGTAGTATCGATGGACGCATCGTTGTATCTACCATACTCCCTACGCTAGGATGACCTCCATTGATTTGGGATCAATGATACTGGTCTGGGACCAGTGGTAGGAGTTGTACCATACTATGACACTGACTTCGGGTCGGTTGAGACTAGTCTAGGACTAGTGGTACACTCTCTGAGACTGCGATACTAGTCTGGGACTAGTGGTAGGAGTGGTACTTACTATGAATCTGACTTCGGGTCGGTTGAGACTAGTCTAGGACTAGTGGTACACACTCTGAGACTAACTTTGAGTCAGTGGAGGATGATACTAGTCTGGGACCAATGGAGTTGTACTCACTATGACGCTAACTTTGGGTTGGTTGAGACTGGTTTAGGACCAGTGGTACATACTCTGAGACTGACTTTGAGTCAGTATGATACATCCTCGATCATTTCTTCTTCTTCATAATTCGGACAAAAGCAGAGCAAAATAGAACAAAGAAAAGTAGCGCCTAACAGAGCAGAGTCGTACAGATCAGTATAGTGCAGAACAAGAAAAATCAAAACAGGCAGAATAAAGCAGAGCAGGGCAAGGGTCAGGCTATACAGGGCAATGCAATTGATGGATGAATAGTAACGACTGATAAACATATTGCAGATGAAGTTCTCCCTAGTTGAGAGGTAGTGTTAAAATTGGCAACTAGGGAAAAAATTCATGTGGCTCATCTTATTCATGGCTGATAATATTTTTATTAGATTCCTCTCATCGAGAGGTGTAGGATTGATATAAAGATCATCTTATTCCAATAAGTATTCATGAAGATATGAATTTATTTTGATTATGGAATTATTATCAAGCCGACCTACAACTCATGTAGGCTCAGAAGCCCAACAGTCGCATCTATTCAAACACCAATGTTGTGTATAAATACAAGAGGAATTTTCCTCATTTGGACTCACTCATCACTTCACTTCTCTCTCTCTCTACTGCGCAGAAAAGAGTCTCTTATTTACTGCACAGAAAAGGGTCTCTCCCTCACACATGTGAAGCCGAAAGCTGCTGAAACTGAAGCTACAACTGCAAAAGTAAAGATTGACCTACATGGAATAGAAGATCTATTCATCTGAACTGTGTTGTAGGAACATCTAAACCTCCTCTGAAAGCCACAACTTTTGGTGGTGGAATCAAGTCAATCCGATAGACGATTTGCAAGATATCGACTACCCTAGTTTGAAGACGGAAGCTGTTGAAACTGAAACTACAACTGCAGAAGTAAAGTTTGACCTGCGTGGACTAGAAGATCTCCTCATCTGAACTGTGTTGTAGGTTCATCAGAACATCCTCTAGAAGCCACAACTTTTGGTGGTGGAATCAAGCCAATCCGACTGTCAATTTGTGAGATATTGTCTGCCCTAGTGTGATGATGAAGCTGCTAATGTTGATGTTGTTGATCTAGGGTTTGCTACTGCTGATATGAATCAGATTTATTGTACTATTTCTCTCTGTTGAATTATTGAAGATAAAAGAAGATTTGATCAAAGAGTTTCTCCACACATTGTGGGGTTTGTCCCTGGCTAGCTGCCACATCTTGTGTCTCTTGTCATTGCTTGTTTTCTGTCGATTGTTTAGTGTTCTATTTGCACTTTACTTTATGTACATGTGATTGCTAATCTGTGGAATATAATAAGGAAAATAAATAAACTGTTATAAGCATATAACATACCATAACTTAACATGGTATCAGAGTCGAGGTGAAGACAAAGCCCGAGCAAGAGCAAGAGCAATCACTAAAGAGAAGATTGGCAAGGCTATCTTAAAAGAACTATGGGGTCCTCAACACTCTTTCCTGCCAAAGACAAGCTTCGTGAGAAAGCTGACTGTCACAAATGGAAGATGTCTATCGATCTAACCCTAGAAGAATGAGTGTTGGACCATGTGAGAGGCAATATTGTTGAGCCTTCATCAGATGCATCCGCTGCTTCCTAGAACAAATGGAAAAATGGAGAAGTCAAAACAAAGAAGATCATCCAGGACTCTATCGACAAGCACTTGGTGGCCTACATCTCTAACCTAAAAACCTCCAAGGAAATCTATGATAGACTGGTGAGTTTATTTAAAGTTAATGATGCAAATCAAGTTTTGTTTCTTAGAAATAAGCTGAGGGAAATCAAGAAGGGTAAAGATGAGAGTATGTAAGCATACTTCTTAAGAATCATCAATATCAAGAACGATCTCCTATCTATTGGGGAGACTATTACTGATAGAGAAATGGCACTCACAACTCTTGGAGGATTACCATCTAAATGGTACGTGTTCAGGACTACTCTTCTGAACAATAATGTAATTCCCGGTTTCGAAGAATTAATGGCTAGATGCATTCAAGAAGAAACAAGGGTAGAAGAGCAAGAAATGCCCTTGCCTAAAGGTCCTCCTGGTGTTTTTTCTTCTCATGCTAAGAAAAGAAATAATTCTGGGTCTAAATCGAAAAGAAAGGTTGGACCTAAGGGTGGAAGAAAAGGACGATGTTACATTTGCAATAAAGCAAGTCACTATGCAAGGGAATGTCCTGATAGAAAGGGATTTCATGCATTAGACACACACACTTTCAGCTGAAGAGACAACATGTTCAACCAGTTGAATGGCCTTCCTTCATTTTCCAACTGATCCAACACAACCACCCAACTCTGCAAAAAGGTCTCAGTGCTATCTTGACCATACAAGTGACATGAAAAGATGATCAAGAGTTGGTAGGCCTTCCTGAGTAACTTAGTCTTTTAGACCTGATTGGGTCTCGAGCTAAAATTTGATGGCTCTTTTACCCAATGCTTCATGATGTCTCTAGTGTTCAAATTGTTATTGGGAGCAAAGAAGAGTGCATCCATTTATTTCACCAGTTGTGGTAAGTAATACATTTGATGATAATTTTCTGTCTTGAAGGTAACAATTTATGTTCCACCGGAACTGCTCAAAGTCATCGTCTAGGGATCGGTATCTGAGACAATCTAGTGAATGAATTTTGCACACGGAAAGTAGGGTACCTACATGCAACCCTGTACAAGCCTGACTTGTGGATGCTGACATAGACCTGTCAATCTTCCAGATGTTCATTGAAGATGCCTGCAAATATGTCCTTTATTTCTTTCCATGTAATATTTATGTCCTTCTCTATGAACAATTGTGTATCTGAATAGACTGGCAAGTTCATTGTCACATGTTCAACTACCTCTCCAGTGTTGCTCTCTACATTATCCTTTGATACAACTCTCTTGGAAGCCATGTTACCTGTACTGTTGAGAAGTTTCTCAAAAATTGTTGTACCTGGAGACAAAGAGGACACTCATGGCATGAAAATGTCAGCTTAAAATCAAAAAGCGCTTCAAGGACCGATAATGCAACAAGCTGGGAAACTGTTGGGAAATATTGTGCAATTCTGACGTTCATAGGTGAGTGACTGTCAACTGGATCTATGCATTGCACAGTCCCAGCTGCCACTGAGAGGTGTTGATGACTAGAACTGCACAATGCGCAGTTCTGTCTGGCTTTGATGTTGGATGGGACTTCGCATTATGAAATCCCAATGGAAAGACTCTGGAACTGTCTCCTGGAACTACGCAAAGCACTACTAGATTCAGTCACTCGAAGCCTCTACGAAATTCCTGGAGCCAATGCAGAACCTTGAGATCCAAAGATGCGCAATGCATGTTGGGAAGAGCTAGATTTGGGACCAGATAGCCCAAATCTGCCCAACAGAAACTTGAAAACAAGAAGATCTTAATGTTTGAGCAAAGGATGGTGTAGATCTGAGTGAATGGTGATGCATGCAATCAGAAAAAAATGCAAGAATCAGTCAAACAAAAGAACAATGAAGCTTGTGGGTAGAGTCGCTGTAATGATGAATGCTAGTGAAAAAATTGGGTTAAGCATGCGACGCTAAGGAAAGTCAATGCAAATCTTTTAAAAACACTTCTACAAGCTAAAAAAATTAAAATGCCAGTGGTCATTCAATAAAAAAAGGCAAAACAACACTCACACAAGCCAAGGAAACAAAAGTGATAAAAAAATTGCAAAAGACGAGAAAAGCAAGAATTACCCAGAAAAGTTGTGCCAACTATTCTGAAGGTTTCTAGATGCATCTAGAATGCTAGGGCTCCAATATTGAATGTGAAAATGAGCACTGGTGGTTTCCATTAAATAGATTTTAATGATTTAGCGTTTATGACGTGAAGGCCAAAAATCTAGGAAAAAGCGGCAAGTGGCGGAAGTTTCTAAAATTAACTCAAGTGTAACTCCCACTTCTAAAAATAGATCCCTATTTTTTAGGGATTCTTTTTCATTTTTTTCATTTTTCTTTTTTGGGAAGGGTTGTCATGCATGCATGGAGAAATTGTGCAATTCTAGGGGGAACCAGGGACCTTGTCGGCACATGCATCGGACTAAAGTTGAAAGAATGCTTATGCGCAATTCCTAGGTTGAGTGGCTCTGGCTGCCCCTCATGCTCTGCATAATTTTCCAACTAAAGAAAAGCTGCCAGCGGGGTCTGTGCATTTTTGGAGCTGAAGCTCACTGCTAGGTTGCACTGTGCATTTCCTGAGAGAAAGGTTGGTTGTCCTCTAGGATTGCACAGATTTCAAGGCAGTGCAAGAACCAAATTTTAACCAAGACAAAGGAGGTCATCTTGTGGTTAATCAACAAAGTAAGTAAGCAACACAAGCTGTAAAGCAAAAGATAAACTCAAATGAAAGCACAAGTACCTAGGCAGTGTAAGACAAGCTACTGAGATTTTTGTAGGGAGGCTCCAAAATGAAGCGAAGGAAAAATTTTGGATGGTGGTTGTAGCTGATACAACATTGGTGACACACTAGTAGAACTCCAACTCTCTGTATGAACCTTGTCTCGTGTAAAGAGAGTCTAACTCCTCCTGAAGTATTTTTTCGATTCTTTGATCGCCATCCTTCACTAGCTTGAGTTAAAGATATAGTCTTTGCCATTCTCTTGATCGGTCAGCACACATAACAAACCAAGTAAACTAAGTTGTTTCGATTGGGGATGAGGGGTATATTGATGCACAAGCAATATAGACTGTCACAGTTTAAGTTTCATATCTGGTGTTGCTCCCCTGCTAGCAGGTCTAGACAGTACCCCAACAGAGTCACTTCAGTAACACAAGCACCACTCCGCTACCAGCGAGCTTGAACAGTACCCAAACAAAGTTACTTGCTTCACCTCTTTATGTAAGAAGCCTTTATTTTCTTTCACAATTTTTATTCTTTTGATTTCTCATTTTTTTTTCATTTTTCATAGAACTGTGCATAGGCACTATTTATTTCATGAGGCAGAAGAGGGATCCCGAATTATTGAGAGTAGAAGAGGTTGTCCCTTCATAGAATTATGTTATATATACCTCTCACATACCTGTTAAAGTTTTCCCCCTCACCTTACTCTACTTGACTGAGTTGACAAGGGTTAACCGAAATAGAAAATCGATTAGAGTAGGCGATAATAGTTAAAAGTGAAAACATTTTGTTTTCATGAGGACTCGCTCTGAACATAACATATTTTCCATCAGGGTGTCATCGACTGAAAAAATGCAAGATCTTCATAAAGAGAGGGGATAGGAAGATAACCAAATGTTGATAGTTGTACAAGCTCTTGTGTTTTACCCTACTTGTCTCAAGAAGCCAAGCATGGTTTCATGTGAAAGCTAATCCTATAGGTGCGTAAACAAGAAAACAAACAAGCAAGAAAATGACATAAGTAAAATGAAGGCAAAACAAGTAAGCAAAAGCAAAACACGAAAGCAAAATCAAACAAGGAAGAAAACACTACTCCTACCCCTAAGCTAAATAGTGCATGGGCCTACTTATGCGAATTGATATTGTCAATGCAGCAATCGGTGCATAGGGTGGCCCATGCACGTGAAGGCATGATTAAAAAGAAAGATATTCAGGTAAAACAACAAGTAATAAATATAAAACAATGAAAACCAACACACTCGAAATTTGAATGCATCCACAGAAAAAAGAAGAAGAGTAAAAACGCATGACAGACATTCTATGGGTGTACCAAGGTGTTGCCTCACACTGTGCACAAACAATAAGCATCTACACTCTTTTGGTCTTGAAAAATGAAAAAGCATTCAGAAAGAAGAAAATTTTTGCTTAGAAACATGACTTGCTACATATGACTCCTCCAATGCATGAGCGAAAGGATCATGAGTTTCTGGTGGAGGATGTGAAATCTGTGGACTAGATTGATTTTCAATGCAAACAAGAGAGTGACGAGGAGCTTGGGGTGATTGAACATATTTATGATCAGAAATGGATTTGACCTCAAGACCCAGAGAACCTGACATAACCATCATCTCAGTTTGAAGTGTCTTGATAGCTTGAGGGATTTCCACTTCATCAGCAGATGCTTCATCAAAGACCAATGGCTTTGAAAGATCAAGAGTGAGTTAATCAGAATCGTGATTGAATGAAGGAGTGAAGAGATCACGACAACCATGATCAAGAAATTTGAGATGTACATCGACATCCTCATGATCTGACAAATCATAAAAAGGGATTGATGAGAAACAAGAATTTTCACCCTCTGAATTTCCAGAAAGAAAAGATGACAGATTGGGTGGATTCAAAAAGAAAATTTGGTCCTCTCCATAATCAAATGACGGACTGACATCCTGTGTGTCCTGTGAATGATCAAAAGTAGAAACATTCGGGGATGAATTTTCACAAGAAAAATAAAAAATGGTAGAATCATAAAAGATGTTAGGAAAACGTGGATGAGGTGCGGGCGAAAGGAGGTCATCCTTCACATCAGGTTCTTCTTCAAATTCCCACACATACTCATAAAAAATGATAGCATAGGTTAGTTTCTCAACACCAACTCCGTCGACGACTTAATCCTTGTGAACAAAAAAGGTGGAGTTCGGAACAGAAGAACACAACACAGTAAAATCCGGAGGATCAAAGGAACCAGAGGATGGAGGTAGAGAAGTCAAGACCTCATGACAACCATAAGGGCTGCAGTGCACATCTGCATAGATGTTTAGAGAAGGGGGTGGGGTGGGAGGATGTGACAGTTCAACATATGGGTTTGCAACTTCTCCCAACTCGTCATGTGGAGCTAGAGATTTTTTATGAGAAGGGGACAAAGGGTCACTTGTTACAACAAACTTGTTTGTCTTATATTTGGAACTCTAACACTGAGGTATGCTGGGAGGGGTTCGAATGATTCTTTGAGAAATTTCCAATCAATTTCATCTTCGGGGATTTGAAAAGTGAGATTACAAAAGTGGTCCCAAAATTGCGCAATAGATCCATCAGGTGCTTTTCGTAATTTTAGAATTTTTTTGTTGAGTGCTTTACGATCATAATGATAGAAAGCATGAATTAACTCTTTGATCATGTGATCAAATGAGTGAATAGAGGTTGCAGGCAATGTGCGACACCATTTCTTAACATGCCCTTCAAACGTGTAAGCAAACAACCCACAGGAAACGTCATCCAAGGGTACCTCATTCCTGTCACAGAGGCCTAAGAAGGCAACTTCGTTTCTCAACAGGGCTACTCCACCTTCACCATTATACTTGGATTTGTGACAAGCCATCGATGACACCCTCTAGCGCTTCGAAATCATGTGCATGAGAAAAACACGTTGAAGTTGAGATTGTAACGTAAGTTAGGAATGATGTGCAGAGATTCAAAACATATATTGAGGGCTCAGCTTGTCATCTGGACCTCTTTCTAGCATGAGAAATTTTAACAGTGCTGGACCCGGCAACATGTCAGGGAATCTCCCCGATAAAAAGTCCTAACTAGACCTCAAACTATTTGGATCAGGAGTCCCAGCAGTGGGAAGTAAAGTAGTGCCTTGACTGCGGTAGCATGCAGAGGTAAGTATGATAACTTTGGCAGAAGAAAGTGTGTGACCTTGCTGCGACTCAAGTGAGATGCATGGGCTTCTAACACATAGAGGGGAAAATGAAGTGTGTCCCTTAGAAGCTTGTAATAGTATGTAGCCTAAAATGAACATAGAAGCGGAATGACATCACAAGCTGGAAGCGGAATAGTCCACAATCCAAAGTGATGGGTTAATATAGCAACACGTCTTCAACAAGATTCATATAATCGCATATAAAATAGTTCATACACAAATGTGTAAGCTAAATAACATACATTGTTAAAGTAAACAGAATATTCAAACCACGATAACACATATGTTGAAAACATGTTGGCTCAATTATATTAATAAGTGAAAGTTCCATCCATACATACAACATTGAAAACCACCATCCCCGATAGTGGACCATTACAGTCAACACCACCTGCTCCTCCAAAGAGATGTATTTTCTCTACGCTGTGGAGAACCCAAGGCTCATCACAATACTTTCCAAGACTTCTCTAAGTAATGCCTAGCCAAAAGCTTGGCTCCCAAAATCCTATACTATGAGTTATAAGGTTCTATATATATCGAAGGGTAGGGTGACCCTTGACATTCCCCTTTAACTCTTTGACTACCCTCATGACACTTCACATTACATAGTGATTGTTCACATTCCACTAATGACACGTGAAATTTCTCTTACAATATATTTACAAAGAATAATACAATTTCCACACATACCCATGTGGGACAAAATAGGCTTGAGTCAGCCTAACAAGGCAAACATTGTCACTCAGAGTCTTGGGGAAAGACCAACTCGGCAACATCCTCTTGATGCTGTTCGATGACGAACTAATACCAAGCTTGGTACTGTGCTATTGTGTCCCTGTACTATTTGGTGAGGTATTTCTTGAAACGGACTCTTACCTCCATGGCTTTCAGGTATATGGTTATGGAACCTCTATCGAACTCATCTTCAAGCCTGTGCAGCATTGTCCTGAGTGTGGCTTGACCATCAATGTACTTCTGCATGTTTTTTGCACTCAGCTGCAAGGCATTGTTGGTGGCCTCTCTCATCAACGACTCTATGTACCTGTCGACCTCCAATAGGACTTGGTTCTTCTTCATGGCTTGAGTGAGGGTTCTCATTGAAGTGGTCATGTGTGTCATCACTATGACACCCAAACTCTTGAACAATTGTGTATAGGAAGCCTCAATCCTGGTGATGAGCGAAGGGAGTTTCTCATAATTATGGATCAACATCTGAATATGTTCTTTGTCTATCTCTGCTTGTGGCTTCATTATCTTTCTAAGTAAAGTAGGGCTCCCTTGTACCTCATTATCCATTATTGTACATGCGTAATAGAAATGTGGATGTCTTTGAGGGTTTGGCCTATCTTCGCGCACTGTTATTGAGAACCATGTGCCTTGTGGATAGTGACAAATATGCCATACAGTTTCCATAGTGGTCTCAAGAGTCGATACTTCAACAATCATCACCTTTCTCATCTCTGCCACAACGGACCTTGTGGACTATTATGTTCTCTGTCTGGCATCCTACATGTCCTTTTCCATCCAATCATTCTCTGCTAACAAGAACTTGATAGTTGAACTTGTGGCTTCTACATAAGCCTTAGAAACATTGGCCATGGCAGCTGGATGTCTTCTAACAATTGCAACAATCACCCTTTTCTCTATGTGTCCAAGTGATGCATGATCATTCAGGAGCTGCTTTGTTCTTGCATATACAATCATTGGTCATGCCTCATCAAATGACAGATTGTACACATCCATCTGTGGGTCATCATCAAGGAGGACAACTTCTCCTTCCTCACTTGGGACTAATTATGATTCTAGAGGTGGTGGAGATTGTGGGGTGACCTCAGATGCTCTCGGCATGAGGTCGGTGTCTTGGTCTTGTGGCTCATGTTCCAACTCCATGTCTGTTGTTTCAACCATCTTCTCAATCTACAGAGCAAGTTCTCGAACCTGCACCTTCTCACCCTCTTCTTCATCTATTGGCTCCTCTGACTCTTCAACCTATATAGGCAAAATTTTCTTTGTCATTGCTTGTTACCTTTCCTCCTATTCTTTTTTTGCTTCTCTTTCCTTTTTATCCTCCTTAGCTTCTACTCTTCTTTTAGCTTCTTTTCCATTTCCTGCAATTTCTCTCTGCATCTTCCAACCTTTTATTATCTCTCTTCCTCTGTTCTTCTCTCCTTTCATGTTGTCACCTCTTCACCTCTATCTCCAAAGCTATTTTCTCAATAAGAAGATCTTCTCTGAACTTGTAGATTTTCTCATCCTCTGCACTCTCGACAATATTCCTCTTTCCTTTGTCCTATGTTGGTTTTTTGTTCATTAAGCCTAGAGGAGTTGTAACAATAGCTCCAAGGGTATTCCTCTAGCCAATACATGCCCCGTGGATCCATGGATAATACACCTTCACATAGTGCTTCTTGCATATGCAGTGGGGATCATACGGATTGGAACTCTTGATGACAAACTCAAATTTTTTCAAGTCCTCGGCCTTGACATCAGCATCCTTCAAGCTCGGGATATCATACAATCCAATCTACAAAGGAAGAGCGGGCCATGGTGCCTTCTTCCTCTTGTGTAGGCTTATTGATAACCATGTGGAGATGTGATATGCAACCTCTTGCATGAAAAACTTATCTGTGGCAAACCTTGGTAGCACATGCAGAGGATTCTCTCCACCAAACATCCTGATGAAGGTGCCACCAGGTGAGGCATACCAATCTCTAATGTTAAGTAATGCCTACATCGCTTCTTAGGACATGCACGATGGATCATGTTCGAATATCATCTTGTACACTTGGGTGATGAAGTGGTCAGATAGCCTCACCGTGACTTCTCAGTAGCTGCACTCAGAGAGAAACTTGCAATAGATGTGTTACACAACAATTTGTCACCATTTGTCACCATCCCTGTTACCCCTCACCTGCACACTGGAGGACTCATTCTGGGACCTGTGAGAAGTGACATGACCTGAAACCACTTGCATCATATTCCTCTAAGTATGAGCTCCATATGCCCTGAAGACATCTCCTGCAAAATACCCATGAAAACAGCTCTTTTTGCATTAGCGCGGGTCCACAGTTCACTACTCGCGCCAATGAGGGAAATCCTCTAAAAAGGGCGCGCCATTGACGCTCTGTCTCAGAGTCGCACTCGCGCCAACTGAATTGAGTAAAGTTTTTAACCAACAAGCTCCCGAAGGTTCTCTTCAACCCATTCACCAACTAAATCTATGTTGAGCTAGGATGGTTTGGCTTTGAATCTCCATAGAAGGGAAAGTGGTTTGCCACCTTTCATGGAAGTTTCCAAGTGATAAAGCCAATCCCATGAATAATGTGGTTGATCCTATCTCTTTCTTCTCTATCTATAAAAGCTTGCCTCTATGCCTTGAGCAAGCTAGTTACAGTAGTTCTGGTCCCAACATAGTGATAGAGAGTTTGAAGCTGCAAGAGCCTTCTTTGCATCCATAAGGCCAAATCTAAGTGAGGAGATTCTTGTCACCAAGGAGAGAGAGGCTTGTTCCTCATCCCAACAAGCTTTGCAAGACTTGTGTAGCTGACTACCCAGCCAAAGGAGGATTTGACGTCAGAACAATGGTTGTATTCTTCTTTGTTATTTAGTAATAATAGATGACTATCATTATGGTTCCACTCTCATTGTCCTATGATTGATGTTGAGTTATATCTTTTATGACTGATATATAATTGCATCTACTAGATTTTATGCTTGTTTTTGTGTTGTTCTTTGCATGTGCAGGTGTCCAATCACGGAGATCGTGGGGATCGTGACCGGCCAAAGCAAAGGAACGAGGGCGACATCTCTTCTACGAACACTAGCGTTGGAATCCAAGTAGGTTCTCACCATCTACTTTGTATTTGCAATTAGGGACTTGCGTGATAGCATTGTGTGATTGTTGCTAGACCCGGTCTGGGCTAGTAGGGATCATCTCTGTCCGTAGAGAGGATTTACCTCCACAACAATTTGGCGACTCCGCTGGGGAGATCTTGTTTTTTAATTTGTAAACTTTAGACGGAGCCTGAAGTACGGCCAGGTAGCCTTCGAAACGCTATTGCTTTGCATTAGCGAAGTAGATCAACGCCACTTCAGTCAATCTCCGGTTTGGTTTACGGACTAAACAACTTGGAGTTTGTCTTGTCTCTTTGGTTTTTCTTGCTTTGATTGCTTAGATAGCTTTCTGGGTTGGATTTCTTGCTGTTTCTTGCTTCCTGGTTTGCCTAGATACTGTCTTCAAGCCCTGAGTCGCTTGCTTTTGTTTTTGACTTAGACAACTCGATTAGCGCACTTTTTAGCCTTACAGTCGCGCTATTGGTGCAAGTTGCTCAAAGACAACCCACGCCAATCCTATAAAAGCGCGAGTTGCTGCCTGACAGTCGCGCCAGGCCTGTCAACTTTTTAGTTTGCTTGTCCTTAAGCCCTCTGAGCTTGGATTTTGTGTCTTGATGTGTCTTTTTCAATTACTGGAGTGTGTTTGATCTTGGTTTGACTGGTTTTAGACCTTCATCCTTCAGGTGTTTGCCTTTTTCTATCGATTACGCCTTTTAGCCCTAGGGCATCTAGTGGCTTGGTGCATCGAGCCTTCCGTAGGAGTCTTGGGTTCTTTGATCGTGCAGTCGACTTTGTGATTACCTTTTGCATTTGCTCGGTAGTTGTTAAGGCTTTTTTCAAGTGATTTGTTTCTTTTTCGCTTGGTTTTCACTTGGCTTCATTTGGGCTTAGATCACATAGCTCATAGAGGTCTTTGTGTTTTCTTCTTGGTTTGAAGGACTGTTTTGGTGTTTTGGGGATTAGATTGTGTTTTCATTGAGTGAAATTGATCTTTTGCTCGGTGTTACTGTCTCTCAAAATTTGTTTAGTGCACTTTGCCATTGAAAAGAAAAACAAATAATCTCTTTTGCATTGCATTAGTTAATTGAAATTAGAAGCTTTTCATTGATTGAGTGATTTAAAACAAAGAAAAGTTTTGTTTATTTGTCATTAGCTGCATTAGAGTGCTTCTTGATTGTGGTCATTTTGTTTGAGAAATTCTCAACTCTCTCGTAGTTAGTATTCATCGAACGAAATGATATTCTTTGGCATATAGCTTGCATTTAGGGAATTGTGAGAGATCACATACGGTAGGGCCTGGAAACTGAAACTTAACTAAAGATCAACCATAAAATGAACTGAATGAACTTAAAAACGCATTGGAACATAACGCTCACTAATTAGAGGTCTAGGCTAGAGACGTGCTTCGGCGTCGTTAAACCTAGTCACTGTTGTTTCACACTACGGTTGGGTGATTCCTCCTTTTGTGACTCGATAGTGGTCTAGCACGGACTTGAGCTCCCACGTACCGTCACGTATATAGGGGAGACCCCACTAGGTTATCATCCTTTATCCATAGGAAGCCGTGTCTGCCGCCTTACAAGCCGTAACGCACCGAACACAGCATTCAGGAAGATTGTCTGTCGTACGGAAGTCCTTGGTTTTCATATGATTGCCAAGGTGTATATGCAGTTTTACGGATTTGTTTGGTAAACCCTTTGCCTAGTCTCTCCAGAGTAGTCACTTTTGATCCTTTTCGGACTCCTTTAAAGAAAAGGTTCACTTGAGCAGTTTGTCACTTCGGGCTCACAAAACATTCGAAGGCGACTAGAGTCACCTTTTTGTCCTTTTCTCGACTCTTAAAACATGAAAAGGTCAAGTTGTGTCCTTGCATGTTAAAATTTATTCGGCCACGATTAACATTACCTGGTTAGATCTTGTTTGCATTAGCTTGAGTAGGCTTCTTTTCGTTCTCGATGGCAACTTTTCCGTGGTTCACCAACCCAGGGATCCCCTCTGACGGGAACCCTGGTCATTTCGCTCCTTTTGGAAATGTTGGTGCTCCTTATATGGCAATGTTGTCCCTCCCAGGGTTAACTGTTGGGTTGCCGGTTTGGTTGTTCTCAACCTCTTTGGTCCCTGCCGTCTCACCGTCTAGTCAATCCGTCCCTCAACCTGAACAACATCATGGTTATTCTAACGTGGATCTCTCCCCTTCTACGCCCACTTCTACGTCCTCATCGTCTACTTCACCTGGTGAAAGTCTAGATTCGAGTAACCAGGTGGCTAAGAAGAAGAAGAAGAAGAAGACGAAGAAGAAGAAGGCTCCTAAGGGAGAGGTTACAAGTGCAGCTACCCCCTCAAGTACACCTGAAGTCGGGCCCCCTTCCGCTCCTCCGCAGAAGGTCAAGTTTCCTTGTCGATTATGCAAGGAGGACCATCTTCTTCACGATTGTCCTGGCATTGCCAGGGTACTAGAAGTATGGTCTTGCGATCTGGCCCGCCCCTCATCGTCCTCTGAAGCTCACGACGATGCTACCTTATTAGTTGGGAATGGTAAGGGAAAAGGGAAGATTCAAATCCCCTATAGACTTTGTGAAGGCAATCATCCCCTTCACCTTTGTCCACTCATGGATAAAGCCTCTGGTGTCTTGGAAAGTCTTACAGCTACTTCACCCCAACTTCCCGTTGGTTATCAACGTCTCTCTGCAGCTTCAGATTGTCCCCCTGCTGATAAAGAGATTGCTTCAAATTCTTCTCTTGTCCAGGCCCCTCTTCCCGAACTCGGCTGTCCCCAGCCTGTTCCAGACCAACCATTGGTCGGAAAGAGTGTCGACTCGAGTCCGCCACTCGCTCACTCTGTTTCGGAAGAGAATCACGCCCATGTTCTTCTCATCTCTTCAAATTCTCCTGAGTCCCGAAATGACTCTCCTAACCCAGCTGCTCCTGAAGGTTCTCCTTCAGTTCCTTTAGCACATGGGGGCAATCATACGATTCCCCCACCAAGTAGTTTGGTCACTTCCTTTGATTGGAATCGCCTGATCGCCGGTCGCCTTCCATCCCATATGCCTTTCCAGATCACCGTACATGCCTGTGCTAAGGCAGTACCTGGCACTGTTTTGGATGAAGGGGCGTCTGTCAGTCTTATGCCGTACACTACTTGGCAAGCTTTAGGTTCCCCGCAGCTTGGGCCAGTCACTCAGAATCTGTTGGCCTTCGATGGAGGAACCTGTCCATCTCTAGGAGTTCTCCCGAAGTTCCCTATTACTTTGGGAGGCAAAACCGTCTATATAGACGTCTTGGCTACCCAAGGTGTTTTAGACTTTAGTCTTCTCCTTGGTCGCAACTGTGTTTACGCCATGGGGGCCCTCGTTTCTTCGCTTTTCCATGTGGTTTTCTTTTCGCACGATGGAAGAATTGTGACTATCGATCAAGTGTCATTCGTTAGTCCCCCGATGAGGCTGTGCCGTTGTCGTCCCCTCCTAGTTTTCATCCACCAGTTGCATATTCCCTACTACAGATCAACTACGTGGCCACCTATCCCATGCCTGGATCCAGTGATGCCGCCATCGTGCATAGTGTCCTGGGGGCATTGGGCCCTGACTTCCAAAATGTTTCCCTTCCACCGGGAGTGGCAATCTTGGAAGCCCCAACTTTCTATTCATTATGATGAAGTTCGGGTGGAGCATAGTTCCTTTCCGGTGTCAAGCTCCTTAAAAAATGAAACTAGTTTTGGTGGAGCATAGTTCCTTTCCTATGTCAAGCTCCTTAAAAAATGAAACTAGGCTTGGTTGGAGCATAGTTCCTTTCCGGTGTCAAGCTCCTTAAAAAATGAAACTAGGTTTGGTGGAGCATAGTTCCTTTCCGGTGTCAAGCTCCTTAAAAAATGAAACTAGGTTTGGTGGAGCATGGTTCTTTTCCAGTGTCAAGCTCCTTAAAAAATGAAACTAGGTTTGATCGGAGCATATTTCCTGATCTTGTGTCAAGCTCATTAAAAAATGAAATAAGGGTTATGAGGATAGTTCTTTTCCTAGGTCAACCTCATTAAAAAATGAAACATCTCCTCCTTTCCAAATCGAGTCTTTGATTAAGATCTCGTAAAATACAAGTCGAGTCTTTCATCGATCTCGAGAGTGAACCTTCATTCCATCCACTTTGTTGAATGCAATGAAGCTTGGGGGGCATGTACCTCATTTTGCGTTACTGGGGGCATGCGAACTTATAACAAGCATAGTTTTTCATTTCAAGCTTGTGTAAACATGAAACCGAATCCAAGCAGAGTTCTCCAAGGTTCAAGCTTGTGTAAAAATGAACCCATACCCATTTTACATCTCGTGATTGCCGTTATCTGCTAAATTCTGTTAGATGAGCCTTGGTTGTTTCATTCCATCGCCACCATCTCTTTGGCCGATCATATACTTTCACTTGGTTGTTTATCCTTTCCCGAGGAACCGCAGCGATGAGTGGTTTTCTTAGCCAGCCTCTTGACCATTACATGTTTTGAGTAGTTCCACCATTGCCGGAACCAGTTGCTACCCTTTATACCACTCGTTCCTCCGGGATGAGTCTCCTTTTAAGCTCTTTTCTGACTCATAAAATATGAAAAGATTGCCGAGTATTTTCCCTTTTTGACTCGTTAAAGAGAATAAAAATGGAGGTCTACTTTAAGCTCTTTTCCGACCGTTTAAAGATGAAAAGATTTCTGAGTTCCCTCTTGACTCTTTAAATGGAAATAAGAGACGGTCGTCTTTAAACCCTTTTCCGACTGTGTAAAAAACGAAAAAGATCGTCGGACCCTTGTCGTTTCGGGTTCGTTAATGGTTACGAAACGATGTGATGTTGATCACTTTTTTACTTTTTCAGATCGATGTCACTATAAATGAAAAGTACTCCTCAATCGTAATGGTCGGGCGGTTCTTTCGAGCATTGTTTTATACTTTTTCAGGCTCGAGAGACACAACTTTACGAAAAAGGACCCCCCCTAGAGTTTACTTTTCTGCTGTCTTTTCAAACTCTCTAAACATGAAAAGACGCCAAGTTTTTCCTCTGTCAGACTCGTTAAAACTTGATGACATTGGATTTCGTCAAGATGACGCCTCACAAGCATATGCTATCCCCGTCAAGCTTGTTAAAAATAACTGGGGTACTCGCCAGAGATGGTGGGGAAAATGGACCCATAATTATTGTCGTGTCAGTAGTATGTCGCTCTTGAACATGGCACTTGTCTGCATTCGTGTCTGGGTGGGGACATCTCATCTTGTTTTTACACTGGCCTCTGTGGGTTTGGGTTATCCTATTTGACCTCTCATCTGCTCATTGCCTTGTCACCATGACCTATGCTCATTTGATGTCAAATACTGCCAAGTCCACTATCGTGTCGCCGATATGTTCAAGAGAAGTTGACCTCTGCAGAATTACAACCTCCCTCTGATACCTCACATAATTCTGAATCACCACAACATCTTTCCTCTGTCTCGTGTCAATGATGTGGGAAGCATTATGGCCCACCTTTGATCAAGGTCACTTCCTGTCGACTTCAGCTCATTATCCAGGAAGCTGATCTAGAGACTCCCTTCGGTGCCTTGGAGCTTGCATGCCTCAATGGCAGGTTCTTCGTGTTCGACGAGAGGTTTTCATCATTGGCCTCCAATCAAATGATTCTACGGGTGTTCGACGCCAGCTCATTGATTCACACGCCGTAGATTGTACCTATAGTACCTTGAGGACCATTGTCATTATTGGTGGTACCTCTCGCGTCTGTTAACAGTTTTCATCATTGACTGGTAATCAAACGATGTTCATGCATGTTCGACTTCAACTCATGTATTCACATGCTTGAACTTGTACTCTGTTCGGGTCGAGATGGAGCGCAAGACCCTGGATTTTGTCTATTGGGATCCAAGCTGTGATTGTGGCTTATTATGATCATTACATGACTCATTCACTGGATGGTTGCGACCATGCCTGAGTCTATTTATCGATCCTCTCTGGATGGCTGCGTCCATGCCTTGGATCAAGATCATTATGTACTCTGCTATGGATGGCTACGCCCATACCACATACATCATGTATTTGAGATATCAGTTGTACTTCTTTACACAGGTTCTCCAGCGGCCGTGTTTTCAGTCACGCATGTTCTTGTAAAGCATTTCACCCCTCTCTCTCAGGCCTCATGCTTTAGGGGGCATCTGTTACAGAGCAATTTGTCACCATCCTTATTACCCCTCACCTGCACATTGGAGGACTCATTCCGGGACCTGTGAGAAGTGACATGACCTGAAACCACTTGCATCATATTCCTCTAAGTATGAGCTCCATATGCCCTGAAGACATCTCCTGCAAAATACCCATGAAAACAGCTCTTTTCGCATTAGCGCGGATCCACAGTTCACTGCCCGCGCCAATGAGGGAAATCCTCTAAAAAGGGCGCGCCATTGATGCTCTGTCTCAGAGTTGCACTCGCGCCAACCGAATTGAGTAAAGTTTTTAACCAACAAGCTCCCGAAGGTTCTCTTCAACCCATTCACCAACTGAATCTATGTTGAGCTAGGATGGTTTGGCTTTGAATCTCCATAGAAGGGAAAGTGGTTTGCCACCTTTCATGGAAGTTTCCAAGTGATAAAGCCAATCCCATGAATAATGTGGTTGATCCTATCTCTTTCTTCTCTATCTATAAAAGCTTGCCTCTATGCCTTGAGCAAGCTAGTTACAGTAGTTCTGGTCCCAGCATAGTGATAGAGAGTTTGAAGCTGCAAGAGCCTTATTTGCATCCATAAGGCCAAATCTAAGTGAGGAGATTCTTGTCACCAAGGAGAGAGAGGCTTTTTCCTCATCCCAACAAGCTTTGCAAGACTTGTGTAGCTGACTACCCAGCCAAAGGAGGATTTGACATCAGAACAATGGTTGTATTCTTCTTTGTTATTTATTAATAATAGATGACTATCATTATGGTTCCACTCTCATTGTCCTATGATTGATGTTGAGTTATATCTTTTCTGACTGATATATAATTGTATCTACTAGATTTTATGCTTGTTTTCGTGTTGTTCTTTGCATGTGCAGGTGTCCAATCACGGAGATCGTGGGGATCGTGACCGGCCAAAGCAAAGGAATGAGGGCGACATCTCTTCTACGAACACTAGCGTTGGAATCCAAGTAGGTTATCACCATCTACTTTGTATTTGCAATTAGGGACTTGCGTGATAGCATTGTGTGATTGTTGCTAGATCCGGTCTGGGCTAGTAGGGATCGTCTCTATCCGCAGAGAGGATTTACCTCCACAACAAGATGTTCACAGCATCATATGATGGTGTCCATGTCCAACCCATGCCAAGAAATTTTTGTTGGGCATAGATTTCATCAAGCAGGTATGCATACATATAGAATCTTTCTTGCTAGTCTTTATGCAGGTTCTAGGCATTAGACTCATGCAATTTTAGTTGAAGAGCCAACATGTCTAACCAGTTGAATGGCCTTCATTTTCCAACTAATCCAACACAACCACCTAAGTCTGCAGAAATGTCTCAATGCTCTCTTGACCATACAGGCGGCATGCAAAGATGATCAAGAGGTTGTAGGCCTTCCTGAGTTACTTAGTTTTGTAGACCTGATTTGGTGTCAACCTAAACTTTGATGGCTCTTTTACCCAATGCTTCATGATGTCTCTAATTTTCACATTGTTTTTGGGAGTAAAGAGAGTGCATCCATGCGGTTCACCGGTTGTGGTAAGTGATACATCTTATGATAATTTTCTCTCCTGAAGGTAACAATTTGTGTTCCATTGACACTGCTTAATGTCATCATCTCAGGATCGGTATGTAAGACAATCTAGTGAATGAATTCCATACACGGGAAGGAAAGGTACCTACATGCAACCCTATACAAGCTTGACTTGTGGATGTTGACATAGACCTGTCAATCTTCCAGATTTTTCCTTGAAGTTGCCTGCAAATATCTCCTTTATTTGTTGCCATGTAATCCTCGTGTCCTTCTCTATGAACAATTATGTGTTTGCATAGACTGGCAAGTTCATTGACACATGTTCAACTACATCTCCAGTGCTACTCTCTACAGTATCCTTTGATCCAACTCTCTTGGAAGCCATGTTACCTGTATTGCTGAGAAGCTGCTCAACAACTGTTGTACCTAGAGACAGAGAGGACACTAATGACATGCAAATGTCAGTTTGAAATCAAAAAGCACTTCAAGGACCGATCATGCAACAAATTGGGCAACAACTAGGCAATATTGCACAATTTTGACTTTCAGAGGTGAGGGATTGTCAGCTGGATATGTGCATTGCAATATCCCAGCTGCTAGTGAGAGGTGTCGATGACTAGAACTGCGCAATGCACAATACATTCTGGCTTTGATGTTGGCTAGGAATTCACATTGCATAATCCTATTGGAAATACTTTTGGACTGTCTCCTGGAATTGCACAGACCGGAACTAGAGGCAGTGCTTAGCAGCCTCTGTGCAATTCTTGGAGCCAATGTAGAGCCTTGAGATCTAGAAATACACATTGCATGCCAGGAAGAGCTAGATTTAGGCCAAGGTAGCCTATATCTGCCCAAGGGAAACTTGAAAATGAGTAGATATGAATGTGTGAGTGAAGGATAGTGCAGATATATGTAAATGGTGATGCATCCAATCAAAGCAAATGGAGGAATCAGTCAAACAAAAGGATAACAAATCTTGTGGGGAGAGTCGCCACAACGGCGACCCTCAGTGCAAAAATTGGGTTATGCATGCGACGCTAAGGAAAGGCAACGCAAAACTTAAAAAGACACCTCTACAGGCTCAAACAAATCAAAATACTAGCGGTCATTCAGTAAAAAAGGCAAAAAAACACTCACACAAGCCAAGGAAACAAAAGTGATAGAAAAAGTTGCAAAAGACAAGAAAAGCAAGACTTACCCGAAAAAGTTGTGCCAATTGTGTCGACATTCCTAGATGTCTCAGAAATGCCAGAGCTTCAAGATCGAATGTGCAAATGAGCTTTGGCAGCATCCATTAAATAGATTTTATCGATTTAGGGGTTATGACGCAAAGGCCAAAAATCTAGGAAAAAGCGACAAGTGGCAGCAATTTCTAATATTAACTCAAGTGTAGCTCCCACTGCTAAAAATAGATCCCTAGTTTTAAGGGTTGGGTTTTTGGTTTTTGATTTTTTTCTTTTTTCCAGAAGGGCTGCCATGCATGCATAGGGAAATTGCACAATTCTGGGAGGGAACCGGGCAACCTATCACCACATGTATCGAAAAGGAGATGATGGAATGCTTTTGCGCAATTCCTGGGTTGAGTGGCTCTAGCTGCGTCTCATTCTTTGTGAAATTTCCCTGATGACAATCTTCCAGTTGGGTCTGCACATTTCAGGAGTTGAATCTCACTACTGGGTTGCACTGTGCATTTCCTAAGAGCAAGACTGGTTTCCCTATAGAACTGCACAGATTGCCAAGGCATTGCAAGAACCGGATTGTAACCAAGTCAAAGGAGGTTAGCTTGTAGTTAATCAACAAAGAAAGTAAGCAACACAAGTTTGAAAGAAAAAGATAAACTCAAATGAAAGCACAAATACCTGGGAAGTGTAAGACAAGCTATTGAGATTTTAGTAGGGAGGCTCCAAAATGAAGCAAAGGAAAAATTTTGGAGGGTGGTTGTAGCCGCTACAACATTGGTGACACACTAGTAGAACTCTAGCTCTCTGTAATGACCTTGTCTCGTGTAAAGCAAGTCTAACTCCTTCGGAAGTATTGTTTGATTCTTTAAGTGTCATCATTCCTTCACTAGCTTGAGTTAAATATATAGTCCCTGCCATTCTCTTGATCATTCAACACACATACCAAGCCAAGTCAACTGATTTTTTCCGATTAGGGATGAGGGGTATAATGCACAAGTAATATAGATTGTGAGAGTTTAGTTTTCATTTATAGTGTTGCTCCGCTTCCAACAAGCCTAGACATTACCCCACCAGAGTCACTTTAGGAACACAAGCATTGCTCCACTGCCAGCAAGCCTAAATAGTACCCTGACACAGTTACTTGCTTCTCCCCTCTGCACAAGAATCGTTTCTCTTCTTTCACCATTTTTAATCTTTTCATTTTTCATTTTTTTTTCATTTTTCAAGGAACTATGCATAGGCACTTATTTATTTCATGAGGCAGAAGAGGGATCCTGACTTATAGAGAGAAGAAGAGTTTGTCCCTTTAGAGAAGTATGTTATATATACCTCTGACATACTTGTTAAGGTTTTCCCCCTCACCTTACTCTACTTGACTGAGTTGACAAGGGTTAATTGAAAATAGAAAACTGATTAGAGTAGGAGGTAATATTTAAAAGTGCAGGCGTTGTGTTTTCACCAGGACTCACTTTGAACGTAACATATTTTCCATCATGGTGTCATTGATTGAAAGAACACAAGATCTTCATAAAAAGAGGGGATTGAAAGATAACCAAATTTTGATAGTTGTACAAGTCCTCTTGTGTTTTACCCTGCTTGTCTAAAGAAGCCAAACATGGTTTCGTGTGAAAGCTAATCCTACGGGTGTGTAAACAAGCAACAAACAAATAAGCAAAGGACAGAAGTAAAACAAAGGCAAAAAAAGTAAGAAAAAGAAAAACATGAAACCAAAAGAAAACAAGAAACAAAACACTACTCCTACACCTAAGCTAAAAAGTGCATGGGCCTACTTACGTGAAGTGATATTTCCAATGCAGCGACTAGCGCATTGGTTGGCCCATGTAAGTGAAGCCATGATTAACAAGAAACATATTTAGGTAAACCAACAAGAAAGAAAGATAACACAATGAAAACCAACACGCTCAAATTTTGAATGCATCCACAGAAAAGAAAAGAGTAAAAGCGCATGACAGACACTCTGCGGACATACCATGGTTTTGCATCACATTGTGCATAGACAACAAGCATGTACACTCTTTTGATCTTGAAAAATGAGCAAACATGCAGAAAGAAGAAAATTTTCACTTAGCAACATGACTTGCTACATATGCCTCCTCCAATGCATGAATGATAGGATCGTGACTTTTTGGTGGAGGATGTGAAATCTATGGACTAGATTGATTTTCAATGCAAACAAGAGAGTGATGAGAAGCCTGGGGTGATTGAACATGTTTATGATCGGAAGTGGAACTGGCGTGAAGACTTAGAGAAACTGACATAACCATCAACTCGGGCTGAAGTGTCTCGACAGCTTGAGGGGTTTCCACTTCATCAACAAATCTTTCATCAAAGACCGATGGCTTAGAAATATCAACAATGAGTGAATCAGAATCATTATTGAATGAAGGAGTGAAGGAGTGAAGAGATCACGATAGCCACAATCAGAAAATTTGAGATGTACATCGACATCCTCATGGTCTGATGAATCATACAGAGGGGTTGATGAGAAACACAATGTTTCACCCTCTAAATTTCCAAAAAGGAAGGATGACAAACTAATATCGTGTGTGTCCTATGAATGACCGGAAGTAGAAACACCCTGGGATGAATTTTCATAAGAAAAAATAGAAATGGAAGAATCACAAAAGATGTCAGGAAAAAGCAGACGAGGTGCGGGCGAAAGGAGATCATCCTTCACCACAAGTTCTTCTTCAGATTCCCACACATACTAATAAAAAATGAGAATTTAGGTTGGTTTCTCAACACCAACTCCAGCGACAACTTGATCCTTGCTAACAATAGAGGTGGAGTTCGGAACAGATGAAAACAACATAGTACAATCCAGAGGATCAAAGGAACCAGAGGACGAATGTTGAGAAGACAAGACTTTGTGACAACCATCAAGGATGTAGTCCACATCTGCATGGATGTTCAGAGCAAGTGGTGGGGTGGGAGGATGTGATAGTTCAATAGATGGGTTTGCAACTACTCCCACCTAATCCTGCAGAGCTAGAGATGTTTGATGAGAAGGGTACGAAGGGTCACTTGTTACAACAACCTTGTCCATCTTAGATTTGAAAGCTCTAACACCGTGGTATACTAAAAAAGGTTCAAATGATTCTAAATCATGCGGCTTTTCAGATACATGAAGAAGATATTGAAGCCTTCTTTGATAAATTTCTAATCAATTTCATCTTCGGGGATTTGAAAAGCAAGATTACAGAAGCGACCCCAAAATTTCCCAGTGGATTCATCAGGCGCTTTCCGTAATTTGACAATTTTTTTATTGAGTGCTTTATGGTCATAACAATAGAAATCACATATTAACTCTCCAATCATGTGATCAAATGAGTGAATATAGGCTTCGGGCAATGTGTGACACCATTGCTCAACATGCCCTTCGAACTTGTAAGCAAACAACCCACAGGAAACATCATCCTAGGGGACTTCATTCCTATCACAGAAGCCTAAGAAAGCAACTTCCTGTCTCAAAATGGTTGCTCTGCCTTCACCCTTGTACTTGATTTGTGACAAGTCATCGATGACATCCTTCGGTGCTTCAAAATAATTTGCATGAGAAAAACATGCCCAAGTTGAGATTGTAATGTAAGTCATGAATAAAGTGCAGAGATTCAAAACAGACTTTGAGGTCTTAGCTTGTCATCTAGCCGTCCTTCTAGCACCAAAAATATTGATTGTGATGGACCCGCCAACATGTCAGGGGTTCTCCTCGGTAAGAAGTCCAAACTAGACCTCAAACTGTTTGGTGTAGGAGTCCCAACAGTGGGTAGTGTTAGTGTCGGTCTTGAGCCCTCCATCGGTGATCAAAAGCTCTTTTCATGTGCATAGGTAGGTGTCTCATCAGTATCAGTTTTGCATCCCGTTAGGCATGCCATAAAACTGATGGAGGAGCTGGTCCTTGTTCCCTTCTTGGCTTTGATGGATCAGGTCATATCATTTAATGAACTTGTGTCACGCTTGTTTTGTTTTTTCTTGAAGTCCCAAGTCTTAGGTCTAGGGTTTTGGTCAAAAATCACTGCAAGGTCATGAGTCAGAGGTCTAATAGTCCCCAGCAAGCCGGAAGGAGGTATGTTAATATGTTCCATTGATATTTTCATCAGGTACAGCTCATTTATACCTTGGATTTAAAAACCCTGTTTTTAAACCCAAGGTCATGTGAAATTTGCAAAAAATAAGGAAAATTTTCAAAATTCTTCAAAATGCCGGCAATAACCCTGGTCTCCTCGCCAGAGTCCATCAGATGGTCAACCTGCAAAAAGAACGGAGTTAAAGCACTCAAAAGATCAAATTCAGGACAAAGTGAACTCAAAATAGTGTTAAAAGTGAATGTCAAAACAAAAACATTAGAAAGTGGGTTTGGTAAGTTAATTTTTTCAAATTGGGCCTATAAAGAGTAAATTTCCCTCTAAACAGCCTCATTATGCATTTGAGAGCTTGCAAAAACGAGTGAGAGGTCAAAAGAAGCGATTTGCAGAAAGTTGGAGTCATTCTCAGGGGCGCGACCACTCAGGCTCAGTGCGCGACCATTTGGGTGGGGCGCGACCACTTAGCGACCCCTCTGCAGTGTATTTTTCTAAAGGGCGCGACCACTCAGGCAGGGCGCGACCACTCAAGCTGTCTTCTACAGAACCACTCCAAATCGACTAAATCGCCCTCTTGCTTGCTCAACTGATCGAGGTAGGGTCTTCTAGTGCGTTTGAATGCTTGAAACATGAAATGATGGGCTTGCATATATATGTTTATCACCAAGAAATGTAAGGAGAAATGGATTTGGGTGATTGCTTGTTCATGTAGGCATTATGCTAGGGTTGATGTTTTTTCAAGGCTTTAAATCCCTATTTATTCCCTCCTTTTTTCCTATTAAATTCACAAATGTCATAATATGTTTATATCTTATCTCATTTGCAATAAAAACTAAATCTCTCATCCCAAAATTCCTAAAACCCTATCCCTCCCCCAAATCCCTTTACAAAACCCTAATGCCCTTTCATGTATTCTACCCAAACCCTAATACCCTCCACACGGCAAGGAAAATAAATGAACAACAGCAAGGATAAAAAATGTTATGTAAAAAGAGAAAAGAGCAATAATATGGCAAAATGACCAAATAAAAAAAAAAAAGATGTTGCTGTGCATAGTCATTGGAAAATAGAAGACACACTGCTGTTGCATATCCATAGCAAAAACAAGAAAAATGCAGCTGTGTATATGTATAAAATGGACATATTGCTGTAAATATTGTTTGCAAAAGAATATTGTTGTGTCTCCCCAAAACCAAGCCCTGTTTTCCTCTCTACCCCTTCCCTAAAATCCCGTTCAATTAAGATCCCTTTTCCCTTATGACAAGATGTAAAAGAAGCCTTGTTCCCCTATGACTAAATGTACATAAAATCCTTTGAAAAACATTGTTTACTTTATGATGTACATTGAAAAAACAAAAAACTCAAAGGAGCAAGCTATCTATGTTGTCCTATACTCCTGTTGCAAATGCATGTCCTTTCCCTTGATGACTATCATACGTATTTTCCCTAATAGAGTATTTCTTTGCAAATGATTTCCTAATGATGGAAGATGAGATGATATGTTTGACATTTTGTGAATTATCCCTTAAAAATCCCTGTTTTTACATATTTTCCCATTCCTTATTAAAAATCCCTCCCCTAACATTTCCCTTATGATTTTTTCCCCTTGAAAACAGCATACTTCTCAGCATTTTTGCAGGCAAGGGCAGCAGTTTACTCTATCTATTTGCTTCACTTTGCTCAAAAGCACCATGTCAACCACTGAAACCTATGAGCAAGGTGATGACCGGTCTTCTTCTACGGAGGTTGAGGCACAGCAGAGGCCTTGTAGGGGTGGCAAAGGTGGTCATCATAGGAGAGAAGAGCCCACATCTTTAGCAGAATTACAGGCTTGCCCATTGGCAGTGACTTGTTTCCAGTACATGTCATGTTTCCAGTTTTGCGAGAGGCTTGCCCAGATTCAGCACCACAGGGAGTTGGCCCGGCTATTTGTTTTGCGCCTTCATGATGGGCAGGTTAATCTTGCAGGGGTGAATTTTGTGTTTTCTCCTGAGATGGTTTCAGATGCTACCGAGATACCCAATGTGGGTGAGGTGTGGCCAAAGCGCAAATGGCTGAATTTTGTTTATTTTGAGCCATATGTCAGGCCAGAATTCGTACATCACTTGTCAGGGAACTTTCCTTTCAGATTCCTCCGAGAGGAGTATGCTCCGATCATGCGGCTTATCATGCATTACTTCACATGTGAGGGAAGGTTTTCACGAGTCTTTGCTTGTCACATTCGTCTGTTGATGCACTTTACCCGAGTGAGGATGATGAACATCCCGGTTTACTTCTTCCAGGACATTCAGAGGATGGTGTCTGTGTTTCAAAGGCAGTCCCCAGCTCAGCAACATAGGAGTTTGTGCCATCATGGTCTCATCCAGCTCATTGTTTCCCATCAGTTGAGTCAGCAGGGCATTCCATGGGCAGACTTCATTTCTCATGAGTTCTTTACAGTGCCACCATAGCCACAACCAGAGCCAGAGGCCATTCATGAGGTGGGAGGTCCATCACACCAGCCCGAGATTATTGTTCCGAGACATGTTGCTTCCCCACCGCAGCTTACATATCAGAGGGGTCATAGGACCTTATTTGTAGCAGCTCGACGAGTATTTTCTCCACACCAGGTGGAAGGGGCCTCGCATTCTTCATCAGCAGAGGCAGTACGGGAAGGCAAGCAGCCCATGGTTGAGGATGAGAGAGCTGGCGATACACATCATGATTTCATTGACCTTGACGCTCACTCTCCTTCTTCAGATTTTTATGAGCTTATCAGACAGAGAGAGGAGGAGAACCTTGTGTTGCAGCAGAAGCTCGAAATGGCTCAATGGACCATCACTTATCTGGAGCAGCGCAACAGACAATTAGAGGTGGAGAAAGAACTTGATGAGCTATGGAGGATCCGCGATAATCAAGGTTTGAACCGTAGGAGGCCCGGGGACCCATTGCCTGCTGACCGGGAGTCTTTGCTCATTCAGGAAAATGCTCGCTTGGAGAAACTGTTGGAGAAAGCCAACCAAGACAAAAGGCTGCTACGGAACATGAAAACTCATTATTGGGCGAGAATGCATGTTTGCAAGGCAAAAATGAAGATACTCCAAAGGAAGTTGTCCGAGGCCCGCAAGAGGAGGAAGAAGACCAACCCGCTCCGTATCTTGGCTGAGGCCTCTCTTACTCACCATGATACTCATTAGCCTCCTCCTGGCAGCAAACTCAAGAAATTTTGAGAGTTTTGAGGCATTTTTGGCATTTTTGAGAATTTTACAGGTTTTGGCCATTGGAGTGGTCTCACCCCGCGCGCGACCACTCGTGGGGACAGCTCAGAACGGGGAAAACTCTACATTTTTGGAATTTTCATGCAAAAATACACTTTCCTATGGATGGACTTCAAATTTTATGGAGATTTGGACTTCCAAAAGCTCAAAATACATGCAAATTTTGACTTTCTGCCCCTTTTTTGAGTTGCAAAAAGCTGCCTTGGGAGAAATGACTTTTGAGGGGTCAAATCAACTCCAAATTCAGAAATTCCAGTGGGGTTGGACAGTAGACTCATAGACCTTTCCAACAAGCTATCTTGCACCTGATTTGGACACCAGGAAGGCCTTCAAACACAGCTTCCAATGTGCACGACCACTCCAAGGGAGGGGCGCGACCACTCAGGGAAATTTCACCATTTTGACTATTTCGGCCTGCAAAACACTGTTTTTACTTTGGTTGACTTTTGATGTATGTAAATGATGGATTGTTGGGTAATTTTCATGGCACATGGATACATTTACTCTCCTTTAACACTTCTAGAAGTTTCCTTGATGTAAATAGTGAATATTAAATGCATAGATGGGTTACCTAAGTTTTAGAGGCAAGTTGTTTTGACTGCCTATTATCTAGTGCTCAGTTTAGAATTAGTTCAAACTGCTCCTAGGAAGCTGAGCTCGACCCCTAGAGGTGGGGAAAGGAGTTAGATGATCTATATTATGCCTTCTCTTGCTCATTTTCATGGTTGGACTCTTGAGGGATAAGCTCTATTGTATATTTTACTTGTATCTCTGCAATTTGAGGAAAAGGAAGGCCAGGGTTTTGCAGACATCATTGTGGATTCTTGTGGATTATTGTGTTGATGGTGTGTTTCCTACTTGTCATTGTAAGTGTGTTTATGTGTTCCATCTCTTATTCTATTGCTGCTAATTAAACAAAAGAAGTGATAAAGTTTGAATTCATGCATGCCATGCTCAGCTTTCAATTTTGTTTAATATTTATGTTTTCCACTGTCTAAAGAGGATTCAAAGTCATTGTTTGCCCTCTTTAGCTCCCTCTCTTTCTTCCTTGATCATCCATCTCAGCTTAAGGCATCAGCACAAACTCCTTCCTTGCCCCAAAGACCCACCTGCAAAAACTAAGCTCAATCCCCACACCCTGAATTGCACTCCCTCCAATTGCCACCAAAAACCCCAAAAACTTTAAATCAACCCTCCTCATCAGTTTACTAGCCTAATATCTTTGATCCTAATTGGTCTGATCACCCCATTGAGAAAATACCTTGAGTCTGACCGGAGAGAGCCTTCTCCTTCCTCGTAGGGCTAGCTACGAGGTGTAATGGTTTGATGTAGCCTTGAGATTTGTCTATCTCAGCCTAGGTGAAATTTCAAGTGCTAACATAGTGGCGACCATACTAGGGATAACAAACTTGTTTGTGTGTTGATGTGTGTGTTTCGCAAGTCTTAGACGGAGCCTGAAGTTACGCCAGGTAGCCTTTGAACACGCTCTTGTTTTACATCAGCGTTAGTAGATAAACGCTGCTTCAGTCAATCTCCGTGAGCTTCTGAAACCCTCACTTCAGTGACATCTTTATCCCAGTATCATTATGGACTCTAAGCTTCGGATGATAGGCTAAGAGTTTCCATACGGCTGAGCGGTTTTTCCTTTCCTAGTCTATTCGCGAAAACAAGCTGGCTACTGATCCAAGACCAAATGTTAGATCTAATTCATTCCTAGCTATTTTCGAGCATCTTGAAGATCTTGATTTCGATGAAAGTTTTGAGTTGTCGTTGTTCAAAGCTAAATCTGAAAGTGCACTTGTTACTCTAGTTCCTAATCCTGATTTTGCAGCTGCTATTGAATTCGAGAGGCATAATAAATTAGTTGAAAATTTCATTTTGAGGAATCTCCAGACACGTGTACAAGCTACAACTCTTGTTGATTTCCTTGAAAATATCTCTGGTCATATTGGATCTTCTATCACGGCGCATGAACAGGCAAATCCCCCTTATATTGCCATCACTCCCATAGTTACTCATCCCCCATCTACAGTTGTTTCGCCTTCGGTTTCACATACTACTTCTCCTCCTCTTACTCCTCATACTGCCACGCCTACCCCGCCTGCTACTCCAAGATCTACCTTACCTAGAAAAATGGCAGCCCAGTTTGCCCCACTTGTGTTGCCTGCTAATCTTCATGATATGCCTGCTGATTATCAAAGCAAAATTCCCATGTTTGATGGCACTCCACAAAGTATTACAGCACAGCAACATATCGATAAAATGTCCACTTTCTTTGATCTATATGAGTTAGATGAAGAAGATGTTACCATGCGGTTGTTCGTGCAAACATTTGCCGGAGAAGTAAGAAAATGTTTCAGAGGGTTGGCAGCTAATAGCATCACCACCTTAGAAGCACTCGAGAATCAATTCTTGGACCGATGGGAAATAAGGAAAGACCCGCTGCAAATCAATGCCGAATACAACAACCTCAAGCGAAATCCGGGTGAGTCGGTTCAAGATTATATCATCAGATTTAATTCAGTGTATAACGCTATACCCAATGTTTTGAAACCATCAAGAAAGTCCGCATTGCTTAAGTTCCCGGATGGTTTCGATCCGGAGATGGCCTACTCACTGCGGGACCGAGATCCTCCTACCTTGGAGGAAATGCAGAAAATTGCAGTCAGTGTGGAGGCTAATTTGAATGACAAAAGGGCAAGAATGAAAGCGGAGAAGAAGGTCACAATCAAAGAAGAGGCAGCATCCACTTCTCAGGTTCTTCGTACAGTTGAGGAGATGAAAAAGGCACTCCAAAATCTTAGTCTTGGCAAACCGGAACCACAAGTTCGAAACCCAAATTTCAGAGGTCAACAACAGCAACCCCAATACAGAATCAAACAGCGGGAAACACGAGCACAAGAGGCTGTCGTGCAGCAGCCAATCCAACCCCCATTTCAGCAAAACTATGTCACTCAAGAATCAGAAGATGAAGGTGAAGGTCTTGGTGAAGAGAATCATTTTTTCACTCCCGATGATCTGCCCACATACATCACGGAAGAAGAAGAGCTGGTAAGTAATTCTTATACACCTCAAGATGAGCATTACATTCTATCTAATGATGTTGTACTTCAAGAAGAGTCGGAAGAGTATCAACGAGGTTACTTACACGCTTTATCAGCTCAGCAAGGCCAGCAGAGACAATTGAGAAACCGGACAATTCCCATACATCCGATTCAAAAGAGGGCAGAAAACTTGGCAAAAAATGGTGCTGCTGTTCCACAGAGAAAAGGTCAAGAAGTCATGGATCCTTCATCAACTCAAACAGTTCCAGCAAACAAGATGGATCAGCCATCAAATGTACCCAAAGATAGAGCAGAAAAACGAGACAATCCGACAAAGGAAGGTGAAAAGAGTCAAGCATTTAGCATTGAGAATGAAGTTGCAAAATTGAAATTGACCATTCCATTGACAGAAGTCATGAAGAACAGTACATATCGTGCACAAATTTCTAAAGTGTTCAACATTGACCCAATGTTAGATGCGGTGAACGTAGAGGATGACCAACCGGAATTGATCTTTGGACCAGCTCTAAATGGTGAGTCCCCCGAGAGTGAGGTTCCTCCATTCTATATCAGCTTGAGAATTCATGATTATGTGCTTCATAATGCTATGTTCGATTCGGGAGCGTCACATAATTTAATGCCCAAGGCAATTATGGAGAAGTTGGGGCTTGATATTACTCGAAAGTACCATGACCTATATTCATTTGATTCCAGCTGGGTTAGATGTATTGGCTTAATTAAAGATTTGGTTGTTAGTCTGGATCAAATTCCCGCAAAGAATCTATTGATGGATGTGGTAGTGGCGGACATTCCTCCACGATTTGGCATGCTCCTCTCAAGGTCATGGGGATCCAAGCTTAAAGGTACTCTTCAGCTGGATTTTTCATATGCTAATATTCCGGTGTTTGGACAAATGAGGAAAGTGTATCGAGAGCAAAAGATGAAGTATATGATTACTAGCAAGGAAAAGCCAGTAAATCATCCTGTAAATTATGTACAAACAGATTTAGAATCTTTTGTTTTGTTTGCGGAAAATTTAAATGATATAGATAGTCAGCTAGTTTAGGTAGAAGATATCCCAGGCATTGCAGAAAATTTCAGAGAAGTATTGAGAACGGAAAGTGAAGAAAGGACTGCTATCATAAGGTCAATCGCTGAAACAAATGGGCAGCAAATCGCCACTGCAACAACATCAGATTTTCAGCACCTAGAAGATGATGAAGAGGGTCTTTGGACTATGGGTTTTGATGGTGCAGTGGGCAGCGATGGTGCTGGTATCGGTGTGTGGATTCGAAGTCCATTCTCAGCCCAAGATCGAGTTCCAAGCAAGGTACGAGTATGTTCTTATAAATTAGCATTTGATTGCTCGAATAATGAGGCAGAATATGAAGCTCTTATTGCTGGTTTGAAAATCCTCCTGAAGTTAAAGGCAAAGAAAATAGCAGTATATGGTGACTCCGAACTAGTTATCAAACAAGTCAAAGGTGAATTTCAGGCCAAACACCCACGTATGAGAGCTTATAGAAATGTTGTTTTAGATATCCTGAAAAGATTTTCTGAACATACTTTGACATGTGTGCCCCGGATTCAAAATGGTGTTGCGGATGCATTGGCAAAAGCAGCAAGTAATTTGAAAATACCAATGAATTCAAGCAACAAGTTTGAAATCTATGTGAAGCATCGCCCTACAATCCCGGATAATCAAAGGTGTTGGCAAGTCTTCCAAGATGACGAAGAAATCAAAGACTTCTTGCATGGAGAAGGTAAATTCGAAGAAATCTCAATAGACATGGAGCCTGAAGGAGTAAATCAAATGGATGTTTTGCAGCTGAAAGACAATTATATTCCTAAAGGGTTAATTCCTTTAGAGGAACTTTTTGATCAAGATGATGTGGCCCGCAAGCCAACTTTGATGCCAACAGAAGAAGGTGTGGAAGATGTGAATCTTGGGACAGCCGAGAATCCAAAGATGGTGAAATTATCAAAAGCATTGCCGCTCAAGGTAAAGAATCAATACATTAGATTATTGTCATCATTTTCTGATGTGTTTGCTTGGGATTATTCAGATTTAAGGACCTATGATACAAGCATTATTCAACATACTATCCCCATAAAGCCAAATCAAAAGCCTTTTCGACAAAAGTTGCGGAGGATCAATCCCAAGTTGTTGCCTTTGATTGAGAAGGAAGTCAATAGGCTCTACAAGTCCGGAATTATAGTTCCTATTCGCTTTTCTGATTGGATCTCCAATCTAGTGCCTGTGAGAAAGAAGACCGGTGAAATACGCTTATGCATAGACTTCATAAATTTGAACAAAGTATCTCTCAAGGACAACTATCCGCTGCCCAAAATGGACCACATATTGCAGCGGGTAGTGGGTGCCTCAAGGATGTCATTGTTAGATGGATACTCCGGCTACAATCAGATTTTAGTGCATGAAGATGACCGTGATAAGACAACCTTCACTACGCCTTGGGGAACATTTCATTATGCCAAAATGCCATTTGGGTTGAAGAACGCGGGTGCCACATTTCAGCGAGCTATGGATATGGCCTTTGCTAATGAAAAGGATATATTCTTAGTTGTTTATCTTGATGACTTAACCGTATTTTCCAAATCAGATGAAGAGCATTTATTTCATTTGATGAAAGTTTTCCAAAAATGCAGAAAATATGGCATTTCCTTGAATCTGAAAAAGAGTCTTTTTGCCATGGGTGAAGGCAAGTTGCTGGGACATATCATTTCCAAAGACGGTATCCGAATCGACCCCGCACGGGTGGAAGCAATTCAGCAGCTAGAGCAGCCCCGGAACAAGAAGGAAATACAATCTTTTAATGGCAAATTAAATTTTCTGCGCCGCTTCATTCCTAATCTTGCAGAGCACCTTAGAGAGATAACCAATATGCTTCGGAAGGACAGCGAGATCAAATGGACCGAGGAGGCGGTCAAATCTTTCAATTTAATCAAGGTAATCTTGTCTTCAGCCCCAACCTTGATCAGCCCCGACTATACTCAGGATTTCATTTTGTTTTCTTTTGCTTCTGAGCATACATTGGCAGCAGTATTAATGCAAAAGAGAGAAGGAGTTGAGAGGCCAATTGCATTTTTCAGCCGAATCATAAGAGATGGGGCACTAAATTATAACATCATTGAGAAACAAGCGTTGGCACTGATTAAGGCTTTAAAAGATTTCCAGGTATATATTCTTAACTCTCATGTATTAGCATATGTCCCTAGTGCAGCCGTAAAATATGTCTTGGTACAAATGGAGCCGGAAGGTAGGAGGGGTAAGTGGATTGCTGCTCTTTTGGAATATGATGTTGAAATCAAGCCTACCAAGCTGATTAAAGGCCAAGGTCTCGCAAAATTGATGGCTGAAACAAACCTCCATGCCCTTGATATCAATTTGATTGCTGCCTTATCCGATGATGGGGAAGAAAATTCAGTGGTTCAGGTATCGGATATTTTTATTACTTCTCCTTGGTATGCTGATATAGTTTATGTGCTTCAGCATGTATCCACACCTCCTGGAATGTCAAGAAACAAAGCAAGGACATTGAAGCTAAAGGCTGCTAAGTTTTGCATTATGAAATCAGCACTGTATTGGAAAGATCCCGGGGGCATCTTGCTGAATTGTTTGGTTGAAGAGGAAGCAAAGGCAACAGTAGAGGATTTCCATAAAGGCGACTGTGGAGGTCATTTGTTTTGGAAAACTACAGCCAATAAAATCTTGCGAGCTGGTTTCTATTGGCCTTCCCTATTTTCTGATGTATACAAAGCAGTGAAAAGCTACCATGAATGCCAAATATTCCAAGGGAAGCAAAGGTTGCAACCATTGCCTCTCAAACCGGTGGAAATCAGTGCACCATTTCAGCAGTGGGGCCTAGACTTCATTGGCGAAATCCACCCAGCATCATCTGGGCAGCATCGATGGATCTTAACTGCCACTGATTACTTCACAAAGTGGATAGAGGCAATTCCCACTCGGCAGGCCACAGATTCGGTAATCATCTCTTTTCTTGAAAATAATATCTTGTCACGTTTTGGCTGTCCATTCAAATTAATCACAGATAATGCAGCAGCTTTTAAGTCCAATAAGATGGTTGATTTTTGCTATAAGTATAACATCAGCTTGGGGCACTCCACCGCTTATCATCCGCAAGGCAATGGGCTGGCCGAATCATCAAACAAGTCACTAGTCAACATTATCAAGAAGATGCTGGAAATTAACAAGAAAAGTTGGCACAAGAAGTTGGTAAATGCATTATGGGCTGATCGGGTAAGTCAAAAGAAGTCTATTGGCATGTCGCCATTTGAGATTGTTTATGGAATTGATGCAGTTTTTCCAACATCACTTAGTGTACCGGTCGCGAGATTGCTTCAAGAAGCGGGAGAAGATCCGGATCCAATGCAAAGGCGAATCAATCAAATGGTTCACTTACAGCAAACAAGGGAAGAGGTTCTCCAAAATTCTTTAAGGTTGCAAGAGCGTATCAAGAAAATCTATGACAAGAAGCCAAAGTTGGAAAACTTTCAGCTGGAGGATGTTGTTTTGAGATGGGATGCCCGAAATGAGGACAAAGGTAAGCACGGTAGATTTGATAATTTGTGGAAAGGTCCTTATAAGATTGTTGCATATCGTGGTCCCAATGCTTTCATTCTCAAAGAGTTGAATGGGGATGAATGTCCCGGTGGGTCGGTGAATGGCCGGCTTCTGAAAAGATATCATGCTTGAGCAATACTGCTCTAATCATCCTCGTTGTAATTACCATTTTCCTTTCATTACAACAAGTGTGAACTGATCTCTCATCCTTAGTTTGGGGCCCGCGGTGAAGGCTATAATTCTGAGGATGGGGATTGGTTGGTGTGAAGTTTTCAGATTGTTTATTTTCTGCAAAAGTTAGTTTGTTTGAGTCAAAGTCCTTTGAAAATTTCAGTTTATAGTCCAAGTCGAATAAAGTTATTTCAAGTTTGGTCACGTCTGTACAAGTTGACTCCATTTGCCCAATGAATAAAGCACTGGTCTGCTCTCCCAGAGGTCTAAGGTTCTTGGCACCTCCAAGGAGCTACCATCCCCATTGGAGCCAATGTTAGTGTCGGTCTTGAGCCCTCCATCGGTGATCAAAAGCTCTTTGCATGTGCATAGGTAGGTGTCTCATCAGTATCAGTTTTGCATCCCGTTAGGCATGCCATAAAACTGATGGAGGAGCTGGTCCTTGTTCCCTTCTTGGCTTTGCTGGATCAGGTCATATCATTTAATGAACTTGTGTCACGCTTGTTTTGTTTTGTCTTGAAGTCCCAAGTCTCAGGTCTAGGGTTTTGGTCAAAAATCACTGCAAGGTCATGAGTCAGAGGTCTAATAGTCCCCAGTAAGCCGGAAGGAGGTATGTTAATATGTTCCATTGATATTTTCATCAGGTACAGCTCATTTATACCTTGGATTTAAAAACCTTGTTTTTAAACCCAAGGTCATGTGAAATTTGCAAAAAATAAGGAAACTTTTCAAAATTCTTCAAAATGCCGGCAATAACCCTGGTCTCCTCACCAGAGTCCATCAGATGGTCAACCTGCAAAAAGAACGGAGTTAAAGCACTCAAAAGATCAAATTCAGGACAAAGTGAACTCAAAATAGTGTTAAAAGTGAATGTCAAAACAAAAACATTAGAAAGTGGGTTTGGTAAGTTAATTTTTTCAAATTGGGCCTATAAAGAGTAAATTTCCCTCTAAACAGCCTCATTATGCATTTGAGAGCTTGCAAAAATGAGTGAGAGGTCAAAAGAAGCGATTTGCAGAAAGTTGGAGTCATTCTCAGGGGTGCGACCACTCAGGCTCAGTGCGCGACCAGTTGGGTGGGGCGCGACCACTCAGCGACCCCTCTGCAGTGTATTTTTCTAAAGGGCGCGACCACTCAGGCAAGGCGCGACCACTCAGAGCAGGGGCGCGACCACTCAAGCTGTCTTCTACAGAACCACTCCAAATCGACTAAATCGCCCTCTTGCTTGCTCAACTGATCGAGGTAGGGTCTTCTAGTGCATTTGAATGCTTGAAACATGAAATGATGGGCTTGCATATATATGTTTATCACCAAGAAATGTAAGGAGAAATGGATTTGGGTGATTGCTTGTTCATGTAGGCATTATGCTAGGGTTGATGTTTTTTCAAGGCTTTAAATCCCTATTTATTCCCTCCTTGTTTCCTATTAAATTCACAAATGTCATAATATGTTTATATCTTATCTCATTTGCAATAAAAACTAAATCTCTCATCCCAAAATTCCTAAAACCCTATCCCTCCCCCAAATCCCTTTACAAAACCCTAATGCCCTTTCATGTATTCTACCCAAACCCTAATACCCTCCACACGGCAAGGAAAATAAATGAACAACAGCAAGGATAAAAAATGTTATGTAAAAAGAGAAAAGAGCAATAATATGGAAAAATGACCAAATAAAAAAAAAAAGATGTTGCTGTGCATAGTCATTGGAAAATAGAAGACACACTGCTGTTGCATATCCATAGCAAAAACAAGAAAAATGCAGTTGTGTATATGTATAAAATGGACATATTGCTGTAAATATTGTTTGCAAAAGAATATTGTTGTGTCTCCCCAAAACCAAGCCCTGTTTTCCTCTCTACCCCTTCCCTAAAATCCTGTTCAATTAAGATCCCTTTTCCCTTATGACAAGATGTAAAAGAAGCCTTGTTCCCTGTTGGCATTATGTTTCAAGTGTTGTCCTTGATGGCAACTCACTCAGAGGTTGGTACAGGTGCTCAGAGGTTGGTACAGGTGATGGCAACTTGATCAGAGGACAGATCTCAGTACAGCAGGACAAGAAAGAGATATACGCAGGTTCAGCAAGGAGAATCTGCGTGTACACGCAGGTTGGCTTCAGTAAAAGCGCGTACATGTGAAAAGTACCTTTGGTCCGTAGTAGTTAGACCTTGGAAGTTGTGCCTATGGTTTTGGACCATAATGTCTCGACGGACGTGTTGATCCCTAGTTTCGAGGTTGATGGTATTGTGTTTCTATGGTTTTGGCTCTTGGTATTGAACAAGGCCTAAGGCTATATAAGGAGAAGATCACTAGGCAAAGAAGTATGGATTGTGGGTGTCTGACGCAGTGAGAGGATCTGGTATTGCTGGTTATCTGTTCGGGACGCTTGGCAAGGGTCGGATCTGACAGCAAAGGTAGAAGTAATCATTTCTAGATCTGCACGCGGGTTGCCTTTGGAGAAAGCGCGTATACACGCGGTTTTGGTACAGTGAAGTAGCGTATGCATGATAAGTGTTGATATTTCAGGTTGCTGCTGATTCTGGTGGTTGTTGCAGAGTTCTAGATTCTGGTTTGGGTTCTGTGTTCTTGATGACAGGGTTTCAGTGATTCGGTATTGGCTTGTTTAATGAATTATGATGCAAGTATAAGTTGATGATTGTATTGCGGTAATGTTTGCTTTGTACTCTTGGATCCAGTATGAAAATGTATGAAACGTGGTCCCTGAAGGTTGTAGGGTCAGCACCTACGTACTAGTAAATGGATCAGCTAGTACAAGAGCTGAGGGGGTTGTAGCTCCCTTCCAAAAGTAGTTGGAAAACGAGAGAGGGTTGTAGCCCTCTGCAGGTTGTAGCCTGCGTGCTGGTAAAGGACTGCACCAGTACATTGTAAAAGAAGTTTCTCATTAAAGAAGAAAGAGACAAATTGCAGCAGGTGGTTTTCACCCACATTGGGTTTCCACCTTATATCATGGTGTTCATGTGTGTGGCTTTTGTGTGATGATCTATTCTGTTATACTGCACCTGTTTACTGTTAATATGCTTAATAATATCCTGATGCATTTACTGAAGATAAGATTAACTGAATCATAAGATCTCTGCATATACGCTAGTTGCTTTAGACACAGTCGCGTGTACACGCGGGTTCACTTAACTGAAGTCGCGTATATGTTTCTGAGTATGAAATTGAAAAGTTTTATCTGATCTGATAATACTGATTCACCCCCCCCCCTCTCAGTATTATTTCCAACAATTGGTATCAGAGCAGGTCCTTCAGAGAAAGCTTGATCGCTTGAAGGAAAAGATCCATCAAATGGCTAATCCAGAAAGAGAGGCACACATCAGGCCACCAGTCTTTGACGGGAACAATTTTACTCACTGGAAGATAAGAACCACTGCATATCTACAGTCGCTTGGAGCAGAAGTTTGGGGAATCGTAGAAGGAGGATACAAATTCCCATCAGCAACTCCTACAGATCCAGCAGAGAAAAAGCAATATGAGCTCAATGCCAAAGTAGTTACTGTCCTATTGAGTACTTTGACTCAATCAGAATTTATGAAGATCATGCATCTCAAATCAGCTAAGGAAATATGGGACAAAATCGTTACAAGCTACGAAGGAGATGATCAGGTAAAAATAGCAAAGCTTCAAACTCTCAGAGTCCGGTATGAAACTCTTAAGATGCGAAGTAATGAAAGCGTAGCTAATTATTTCCTGCGTATGGATGAGATTGTGAATTGTATGAGGGATCTGGGTGAAGAATTTGAGGAAGTTGTCTTAGTTCAAAAGGTTTTGAGATCTATGTCTACTAAATTTGATTCTAAAGTATCTGCCATAGAAGAAAAGGAGAATGTGCGGAAAATTACCATGTCACAGCTTCACGGGATCTTAACTGCTTTTGAAATGCGACAAGAGGTACCACCAGAGGCCGCATTCGAAGTGTCAGAGGAAGAAGATGAGGTAAATTTTGTTAAGAATCTTGAACGGGGATCTGGACGGTTCAAAGATAAGCTACCTTTCAAATGTTTTCTATGTGGTAGAGTTGGTCACTATGCTGCTAGATGTCCTCATAACAAAGAAAAGATATATGAAGAAGATGGTAGAAGCTATTATACCCATATTAAAAGTTCATTAAATGATAGTGAGGATATTAGAAGTCTCATGGCACATAAGAAGAAGAATGCTTCATCCAATAATAGCGAGGATATTAAAAGTCTCATGGCACATGAAGAGAAGAATGCAGAAACTGAAGAAGTTGCCAAACTAAAAGAACTATTGGAGACAGAAACCAGGGTAAGGGAGAAATTGCAGGATATAGCAAAAGATCAGAGCACAACTATTCAGAGACTTGAATCAAAGATCCTCTCTCTAAAAGAAGATCTTGAAGATCAAGAACATGAAGTGATCAAACTAAAGCGACAAGTGGAAGAAGGGAGAAAAGTTGAAGAAGACCTAAGGAAGCAGTATCTGAAAAAGGAAGAACAACATCAAGTTGAGGTAAATATCTTGAAAGGTAAACTAGAAGAAAAGGATAAGCTTTTACGATTTCAAGATAGTTCTAAAGTCTTGGATGATATTCTTAATAGTCAAAGATCTCCTGCTATCAAGACTGGTCTTGGTTTTCATGAATATGTTGAAGGTGAATCTAGTTCACAAGGTGAGACAAGAAACTCTAATGAGAAATCTGAAATACTCAAGGAACAACCAAGGAAAGAAATTCCTCAAGGAAGATCCTTTACTCCTAACTATGGACGTGATAGACGATTATTTCCTCCGCTGAATAATGTTGAATGTTATGTATGTCATAATCTTGGACATGTTGCAGCCAGATGCAGAAGTAGAATGGTTCAAGAAAGATCATCGCATCCCAGGTACTTCAGAGGGTATTGCTTTGCCTGTAATGCATATGGACACAAAGCAATTGATTGTGATAGAAGGAACATGAAAAATATAAGGTGTTATACATGCAACAACTATGGGCATAAAGCAAGGGAATGCAGGAGCAGATTTCAAAATTCAAGACAAGGGGACCATACATCATCACAGTTGCAGGAATTGAAGAAGACAAAGACAGAAAGGTGTGGGATAACTCAGTCAGCTGACATAACAGACACAGGGGAATCTGAAAGTGATGAAATTCAGTATTCCATCCTACATACGCTGATATAATGAAGACAAGTCGCGTATATACGCGAGTTACAGGCTGCAAAGTCGCGTATATGGAGAAAGGGCAGTAGAACAGACCCAGGTTCAGTCATGGCTGGCTCAGGCTCAGGGGGAGCAGAACAGACTCAGGAAATGGTTCAGACATGGTTGGCTCACACTCAGGGGGAGAATATTCTTCAAATAATTCATTGTTGGCACTATGGTTAGAAGTTGATGATACATCTTGTTGTTTGATCAAAGGAATGGTATTGCAGGCTGATGCTTATGATACAGATCTGAATGGCTGGTCTTAGAACTTGCATCTGCTCAAGGGGAGCGTGGATAGATTGGTACACTTTGGCATATACAAAGGGGGAGTCAAATCAGAAACTTCAGCATGTACTCAGGGGGAGTATGGACAGTAGTATGGACAGTAGAAGGTATACCAAAGAAGAGCATATCTTGGTACGCCCTTTGCCCTTGATGTCAAAGGGGGAGAGTGACTTGGTGTGGTGGTTGCCATCAAGTCCAAAGGGGGAGATTGTTGGCATTATGTTTCAAGTGTTGTCCTTGATGGCAACTCACTCAGAGGTTGGTACAGGTGCTCAGAGGTTGGTACAGGTGATGGCAACTTGATCAGAGGACAGATCTCAGTACAGCAGGACAAGAAAGAGATATACGCAGGTTCAGCAAGGAGAATCCGCGTGTACACGCAGGTTGGCTTCAGTAAAAGCGCGTACATGTGAAAAGTACCTTTGGTCCGTATTAGTTAGACCTTGGAAGTTGTGCCTATGGTTTTGGACCATAATGTCTCGACGGACGTGTTGATCCCTAGTTTCGAGGTTGATGGTATTGTGTTTCTATGGTTTTGGCTCTTGGTATTGAACAAGGCCTAAGGCTATATAAGGAGAAGATCACTAGGCAAAGAAGTATGGATTGTGGGTGTCTGACGCAGTGAGAGGATCTGGTATTGCTGGTTATCTGTTCGGGACGCTTGGCAAGGGTCGGATCTGACAGCAAAGGCAGAAGTAATCATTTCTAGATCTGCACGCGGGTTGCCTTTGGAGAAAGCGCGTATACACGCGGTTTTGGTACAGTGAAGTAGCGTATGCATGATAAGTGTTGATATTTCAGGTTGCTGCTGATTCTGGTGGTTGTTGCAGAGTTCTAGATTCTGGTTTGGGTTCTGTGTTCTTGATGACAGGGTTTCAGTGATTCGGTATTGGCTTGTTTAATGAATTATGATGCAAGTATAAGTTGATGATTGTATTGCGGTAATGTTTGCTTTGTACTCTTGGATCCAGTATGAAAATGTATGAAACGTGGTCCCTGAAGGTTGTAGGGTCAGCACCTACGTACTAGTAAATGGATCAGCTAGTACAAGAGCTGAGGGGGTTGTAGCTCCCTTCCAAAAGTAGTTGGAAAACGAGAGAGGGTTGTAGCCCTCTGTAGGTTGTAGCCTGCGTGCTGGTAAAGGACTGCACCAGTACATTGTAAAAGAAGTTTCTCATTAAAGAAGAAAGAGACAAATTGCAGCAGGTGGTTTTCACCCACATTGGGTTTCCACCTTATATCATGGTGTTCATGTGTGTGGCTTTTGTGTGATGATCTATTCTGTTATACTGCACCTGTTTACTGTTAATATGCTTAATAATATCCTGATGCATTTACTGAAGATAAGATTAACTGAATCATAAGATCTCTGCATATACGCTAGTTGCTTTAGACACAGTCGCGTGTACACGCGGGTTCACTTAACTGAAGTCGCGTATATGTTTCTGAGTATGAAATTGAAAAGTTTTATCTGATCTGATAATACTGATTCACCCCCCCCCCTCTCAGTATTATTTCCAACATTCCCCTATGACTAAATGTACATAAAATCCTTTGAAAAACATTGTTTACTTTATGATGTACATTGAAAAAACAAAAAACTCAAAGGAGCAAGCTATCTATGCTGTCCTATACTCCTGTTGCAAATGCATGTCCTTTCCCTTGATGACTATCATACGTATTTTCCCTAATAGAGTATTTCTTTGCAAATGATTTCCTAATGATGGAAGATGAGATGATATGTTTGACATTTTGTGAATTATCCCTTAAAAATCCCTGTTTTTACATATTTTCCCATTCCTTATTAAAAATCCCTCCCCTAACATTTCCCTTATGATTTTTTCCCCTTGAAAACAGCATACTTCTCAGCATTTTTGCAGGCAAGGGCAGCAGTTTACTCTATCTGTTTGCTTCACTTTGCTCAAAAGCACCATGTCAACCACTGAAACCTATGAGCAAGGTGATGACCGGTCTTCTTCTACGGAGGTTGAGGCACAGCAGAGGCCTCGTAGGGGTGGAAAAGGTGGTCATCATAGGAGAGAAGAGCCCACATCTTTAGCAGAATTACAGGCTTGCCCATTGGCAGTGACTTGTTTCCAGTACATGTCATGTTTCCAGTTTTGCGAGAGGCTTGCCCAGATTCAGCACCACAGGGAGTTGGCCTAGCAATTTGTTTTGCGCCTTCATGATGGGTAGGTTAATCTTGCAGGGGTGAATTTTGTGTTTTCTCCTGAGATGGTTTCAGAGGCTACCGGGATACCCAATGTGGGTGAGGTGTGGCCAAAGCGCAAATGGCTGGATTTTGTTTATTTTGAGACATATGTCAGGCCAGCATTCGTACATCACTTGTCAGGGAACTTTCCTTTCAGATTCCTCCGAGAGGAGTATGCTCCGATCATGCGGCTTATCATGCATTACTTCACATGTGAGGGAAGGTTTTCACGAGTCTTTGCTTGTCACATTCGTCTGTTGATGCACTTTACCCGAGTGAGGATGATGAACATCCCGGTTTACTTCTTCTAGGACATTCATAGGATGGTGTCTGTGTTTCAGAGGCAGTCCCCAGCTCAGCAGCATAGGAGTTTGTGCCATCATGGTCTCATCCAGCTCATTGTTTCCCATCAGTTGAGTCAGCAGGGCATTCCATGGGCAGACTTCATTTCTCATGAGTTCTTTACAGTGCCACCACAGCCACAACCAGAGCCAGAGGCCATTCATGAGGCGGGAGGTCCATCACACCAGCCCGAGATTATTGTTCTGAGACATGTTGCTTCCCCACCGCAGCTTACATATCATAGGGGTCATAGGACCTTATTTGCAGCAGCTCGACGAGTATTTTCTCCACACCAGGTGGAAGGGGCCTCACATTCTTCATCAGCAGAGGCAGTACGGGAAGGCAAGCAGCCCATGGTTGAGGATGAGAGAGCTGGCGATATACATCATGATTTCATTGACCTTGACGCTCACTCTCCTTCTTCAGATTTTTATGAGCTTATCAGACAGAGAGAGGAGGAGAACCTTGTGTTGCAGCAGAAGCTCGAAATGTCTCAATGGACCATCACTTATCTGGAGCAGCGCAACAGACAATTAGAGGCGAAGAAAGAACTTGATGAGCTATGGAGGATCCGCGGTAATCGAGGTTTGAACCGTAGGAGGCCCGGGGACCCATTGCCTACTGACCGGGAGTCTTTGCTCATTCAGGCAAATGCTCGCTTGGAGAAACTGTTGGAGAAAGCCAACCAAGACAAAAGGCTGCTACGGAACATGAAAACTCATTATTGGGCGAGAATGCATGTTTGCAAGGCAAAAATGAAGATACTCCAAAGGAAGTTGTCCGAGGCCCGCAAGAGGAGGAAGAAGACCAACCCGCTCTGTATCTTGGCTGAGGCCTCTCTTACTCACCATGATACTCATTAGCCTCCTCCTGGCAGCAAACTCAAGAAATTTTGAGAGTTTTGAGGCATTTTTGGCATTTTTGAGAATTTTACAGGTTTTGGCCATTGGAGTGGTCTCACCCCGCGCGCGACCACTCGTGGGGACAGCTCAGAACGGGGAAAACTCTACATTTTTGGAATTTTCATGCAAAAATACACTTGCCTATGGATGGACTTCAAATTTTATGGAGATTTGGACTTCCAAAAGCTCAAAATACATGCAAATTTTGACTTTCTGCCCCTTTTTTGAGTTGCAGAAAGCTGCCTTGTGAGAAATGACTTTTGAGGGGTCAAATCAACTCCAAATTCAGAAATTCTAGTGGGGTTGGAAATTAGACTCATAGACCTTTCCAACAAGCTATCTTTCACCTGATTTGGACACAAGGAAGGTATTCAAACACAACTGCCAATGTGCGCGACCACTCCAAGGGAGGGGCGCAACCACTCAGGGAAATTTCACCATTTTGACTATTTCGGCCTGCAAAACACTGTTTTTACTTTGGTTGACTTTTGATGTATGTAAATGATGGATTGTTGGGTAATTTTCATGGCACATGGATACATTTACTCTCCTTTAACACTTCTAGAAGTTTCCTTGATGTAAATAGTGAATATTAAATGCATGGATGGGTTACCTAAGTTTTAGAGGCAAGTTATTTTGACTGCCTATTATCTAGTGCTCAGTTTAGAATTAGTTCAAACTGCTCCTAGGAAGCTGAGCTCGACCCCTAGAGGTGGGGAAAGGAGTTAGATGATCTATATTATGCCTTCTCTTGCTCATTTTCATGGTTGGACTCTTGAGGGAGAAGCTCTATTGTATATTTTACTTGTATCTCTGCAATTTGAGGAAAAGGAAGGCCAGGGTTTTGTAGACATCATTGTGGATTCTTGTGGATTATTGTGTTGATGGTGTGTTTCCTACTTGTCATTGTAAGTGTTTTTATGTGTTCCATCTCTTATTCTATTGCTGATAATTAAACAAAAGAAGTGATAAAGTTTGAATTCATGCATGCCATGCTCAGCTTTCAATTTTGTTTAATATTTATGTTTTCCACTGTCTAAAGAGGATTCAAAGTCATTGTTTGCCCTCTTTAGCTCCCTCTCTTTCTTCCTTGATCATCCATCTTAGCTTAAGGCATCAGCACAAACTCCTTCCTTGCCCCAAAGACCCACCTGCAAAAACTGAGCTCAATCCCCACACCCTGAATTGCACTCCCTCCAATTGCCACCAAAAACCCCAAAAACTTTAAATCAACCCTCCTCATCAGTTTACTAGCCTAATATCTTTGATCCTAATTGGTCTACTCACCCCATTGAGAAAATACCTTGAGTCTGACCGGAGAGAGCCTTCTCCTTCCTCGTAGGGCTAGCTACAAGGTGTAATGGTTTGATGTAGCCTTGAGATTTGTCTATCTCAGCCTAGGTGAAATTTCAAGCGCTAACAGGTAGTAAAGTAGTTCCTTGACTGCAGTAGCGCGTAGAGGTAAGTATGATAACTTTGGAGGAAGCAAGTGTGTGACCTTGCAGTGAGTCGAGTGAGATGCATGAGGGTTTTAACAAATAGAGGGAAAAAGGAAGTGTGTCCCTTAGAAGCATGTAATAGTGCACAGCCTGAAAGGAACACACGAGAAGAATGACATCACAGGCTGGAAGAAAAATAGTCCACAATTCAAAGTGACGGGTTAATACAACAACATGTTTTCAACAAGATTCATACAATTGCATACAAAATAGTTCATACACAAATGTGTAAGTTAAATAACATGCATCACTAACATAACCAGAATAGGCAAACTACAATAAAAACATATGCATGAAAATGTGTTGGCTCAATTATATTATTAAGTGAAAGTTCCATCCATACATACACCATTAACAACCATTAGCCCCAATAGTGGAACGTTACAGTCAACACCGCCTACTCCTCCAAAGAGATGTATGTGCTCTATGTTGTGGGGAAGCCAAGGCTCGTCACAATACTCTCCAAGCCTTCTCTATGCAATGCCTAGCCGAAAACCTTGGCTCCAAAAAGCCTATACTATGAGTTATAAGGGTCTATATATATCAAAGCATGGGGTGACCCTTAAAATTCCCCTTTGACTATTTGAATACCCTCATGACTCTTCACATTACATAGTGACTATTCACATTCTACTAATGACACTTGGAATTTCACTTATAATATATTTACAAATAATAATACAATTTCCACATATAACCATGTGGGACAAAATATGCTTGAGACAACCTAACAAGACAAACATCATCACTCGGGGTCTTGGGGAAAGACCAACTCGGCAACATCCTCTTGATGGTCTTTAGTGACGAACTGATACCAATCTTGGTAATGCGCTATTGTGTCCCCGTATCGTTTGGTGATGTCTTTCTCGAGACTCTTACCTCCATGGATTTTGGGTATATCGTTCTGGAACCTCTATCGAGCTCATGTTGAAACATGTGCAACATTGTCTTGAGTGTGGTTGGACCACCAATATACTTATGCATGTTTTCTGTGCTCAGCTACAAGTCATTGTCGGTGGCCTCTCGCATCAACTGCTCTATGTACCTGTCGACCTCCAACAGGACCTATTTCTTCTTCATGGATTGAGTGAGGGTTTTGATTGAAGGGCCTTGTGTGTCCTCACTATGACATCTAGGCTCTTGAACAACCATGCATGGGAAGCCTCAATTTTGGTGATGAGCAGAGGGAGCTGCTTCATTATCTTCTGCAAGTAAAGTGGGGCTCCATTGTACCTCAATGTACATTTTTGTACATGCATAATAGCATCATGGATGTCTTTGAGAGTTTGGGTTATCTTCACGCACTGTTGCTAAGAACCATGTATATGGACAACCACCCTGTGCATGGTGAAAAATCTACCATACAGTTTCCACATGGTGGTCTCAAGAATCGATACTTCAGCAAGTATCGTTTTTCTCATCTCTACCATAGCATACCCTGCAGACTATTTTTTTCTTTGCCTAGCCTCCTGCAAGTCCTTTTCCATCCAATCATTCTCTACTAACAAGAACTTGACAATTGAACTTGTGGCTTCTGCACAAGCCTTAGAAGCATCAACCATGGGAGATGGATGTCTTTTAACATCTATAACAATCAACCTTTCCTCTATTTGTGCAAGTGATATGTGATTATCCAGGAGCTTCTTTGTTCGTGCATGTACAATCCTTTGTCATGACTCATCAAATGACAGATTGTACACATCCATCTTAGGGTCATCATCAAGGAGGACAACTTCTCCTTGCTCGTTGAGGACTGGTTCAAATTCTATAAGTGGTGGAGACTATGGGGTGACCTCAGATGCTCTCGGCATGGGGTCAGTGTCTTCCTCACATGGCTTCTATTCCAACTCAATGTTTGTTGCTTCAACCATTTTCTCAATCTATAGAGAAAGTTCCTAAAACTGCACCTTCTCACCCTCTTCTTCATCTATTAGCTTCTATAACTCCTCTACCTATATAGGCACAGTTTTCTCTATCATTACACCTTGCCTTTCCTCTTATTCTTGTTTCTACTTCTCTTCCCTTTTTAACCTCCTTAGCTTCTTCTCTTCTTTCAACTTCTGTTTTGTTTCCTGCAAGTTTCTCTCTAAAATATTCCAACCTTTTATTATCTCCCTTCTTCTATTCTACTCTCCTTTTGCGTTGTCACCTCTTCACCTCTATCTCCAAAGCTACTTTCTCAACAAGAAGATCTTCTCTGAACTTGTAGCTTTGCTCATCCTCTGTGCTCTCCATAATCTTCCTCTTTCCTTTGTCCTGCATCAGTTTTTTGTTCACTATTGTTGTTGTTGTTGCTTCCTATGGTGTTGTTTCTTGCAAAGCTTTTTTCATTCTATAGACATGTTGACTGGTTGATTAAGCCTAGAGGAGTTTTAACAATACCTCCATGGGTCTTCCTCTGGCCAATGGCATGCCTCGTGGATCCATGGATAATACACCTTCACAAAGTGGCTCTTGCATATGCAGTGGGGATCATATGAACTGAAAATCTTGGTACTGAACTCAAACTTCTTCAAGTCCTAGGCCTTGGTATCCGCATCCTTCAAGATCCAGATCTCGTACAATCCAATCCACAAAGGAAGAGTAGGTCATGGTGCCTTCTTCCTCTTATGAAGGTTTGTTGATAACCGTGTGGAGATGTGATATGCAACCTCTTTCATGACCAATATATCCATGAAAACCTTGGTAGCACATGCAGAGGCTTCTCTCTACGAAACATCCTGATGAAGGTGCCACTAGGTGAGGCATACCAATCTGCAATGTTAAGTAATGCCTACATCACTTCTTGGGATATGCAAGGTGGATTCTATTTGAATATCATCTTGTACACCAAGGTGATGAAGTGGTCAGATAGCCTCGCCATGACTTCTAGGTAGATGCACTCAGAGAGCAACTTACAATAGATGTTCACAGCATCATATGATGGTGTCCATGTCCAACCCATGCCAAGATATTGTTTTTGGGCACAGATTGCATCAAGCAGGTATGTATATATGTAGAATCTCGCTTTCTAGTCCTTAGGCAGATTACGGGAATTAGATACATGCACTTTTAGCTAAAGATCCAACATGTCTGACCAGTTGAATGGCCTTCCTTCATTTGACAATTGATCCAACACAACCCCCCAACTCTATGAAAAGGTCTTCGTGCTCTCTTGACCATACAAGCGGCATGCAAAGATGATCAAGAGTTGGTAGGCCTTCCTGAGTGACTTATTCTCGTAGCCTTGATTAGGTGTTGACCTGAACTTCGATGGCTCTTTTACCCAATGCTTAATGATGTCTCTAGTTTTCACATTGCTATTGGGAGTAAAGAAGAGCGCACCCATTCGGTTCACCGATTGTGGTAAGTGATACATCTGATGATAATTTTCTGTCCTTAAGGTAGCAAGTTTTGTTCCACTGGCACTGCTCAATGTCATCGTCTCGGGATCAATATGTGAGGAAATCCAGTGAATGATGTCTTCACACGAGAAGGCGGGGTACTTGCATGAAACCCTGTACAAGGCTGACTTATGGATGTTAACATAGACCTGTCGATCTTCTAGATCTTCCTTGAAACTACCTGCAAATATGTCATTTATTTCCTGCCATGTAATATTCATGTCCTTCTCTATGAACAGTTGTGTGTCTGTATATACTGACAAGTTCATTGACACCTATTTAACTACATCTCTAATGCTGCTCTCTCCAGTATCCTTTGATCCATCTCTCTTGGAAGCCATGTTACTTGTATTGTTGAGAATTTATTGAACAATTGTTGTACTTGGAGATGGAGAGGACACTCGTGGAATGCAAATGTCAGCTTAAAATCAAAAACTGCTTCAAGGATCGATCATGCAACAAACTGGAAAACTGTTGGGCAAGATTATGCAATTTTGACATTCAAAGGTGAGGGACTGTTAGCTGAATTTGCACATTGACATGTGCAAATGACATGACATGTGCTGATGGTTGGAACTGCGCAATGCGTAGTTCATTTTGGCTTTGATGCTGGTTGGGACTTCGCATTTCACAATCCCAATGGCAATACTCTAGAACTGTCTCCTAGAACAACATAGAGAGTAGTTGGAGCCAGTCACTGTTAATATGACATGTGTTGATGGTTGGAACTGCGCAATGCGTAGTTCATTTTGGCTTTGATGTTGGTTGGGACTTCGCATTTCACAATCCCAATGGCAAGACTCTAAGACTGTCTCCTGGAACAGCATAGAGAGTAGTTGGAGCCAGTCACTGGTAGCCTATGCGTAATTCTTGGAGACAAGGTGGAGCCTTGAGATCCATAAATGTGCAATGCATGCCGAGAAGAGCTAGATCCGGCCCAAGACAACCCAGATTTTCCCAAAGGCAACTTGAAAACGAGAAAATATGAATGTGTGAGTGAAGGATGGTGCAGATCTAAGTGAGTGGTGATGCATGCAATCAAAACAAATGCAGGCATTAGTCAAACAAAAGAACAATGAAGCTTGTGGGGAGAGTCGCCACAACAATGACCGTTAGTGAAAAAACTGGGTTATGCATGCGACACTAAGGAAGGGAAATGAAAAACTTAAAACAACACTTATACAAGCTAAAAGAAATCTAAACACCAGTGATCATTCAATAAAACATGAAAAACAACACTCACACATGCCAAGGAAACAAAAGAGACAAAACAAATTGCAAAAGGGAACAAAAGCAATACTTACCCAAAAACGTTGTGCCAACTATGTCGAAGGTTCCTAGATGCCTCGGGAATGCCAATGATCCAAGATCAAATGTGCAAGTGAGATCTAGAGGTGTCCATTAAATAGATTTGTTTGATTTATGGTTTATGATGTGAAGGCCAAAAATCTTGGAAAAAGTGATAAGTGGCAGTAGTTTCTAAAATTAACTCAAGTGTAACTCCCACTACTAAAAATATATCCCTATTTTTTTGGGATGATTTTTCACTTTTTTCTTTTTCCAAAAGGGCTGCCATGCATGCATAGTGAAATTGCATAGTTCTAGGGGGAACCTGTTAAGTGGCTCTAATTGCCTCTCATGCTTTGCGCAATTTCCCAGTTGAAGACAATATTCCAGCTAGGTCTGCACATTTTTGGAGCTGAAGCTCACTGTTGGGTTGCACTGCACATTTTCTGAGAGCAAGGATGATTTCCCTCTAGGACTGCGTAGATTTCCAAGGCAGTGCAAGAACCAGATTGTAACCAAGTCAAAGGAGGTCATCTTATGGTTAATCAACAAAGCAAGTAAGCAACACAAGTTGTAAATCAAAAGATAAACTCAAATGAAAGCACAAGTACCTAGGCAATGTAAGACAAGTTGTTGATATTTTAGTAGGGAGGGTCCAAAACAAAGCGTAGGCAAAATTTTGGAGGGTGGTTGTAGCCGCTACAACAAGTCCCAAACAGAATTCAAACTCAATCAACAGGAAAATAATCTCTCTCATTTGCATGTGTGAAATCGTACCTGTAATTTCAGAGTTGCATGAACTAATCAAGATAAGATGTCATGTGTTTATGATGCTTACAAATGATGCCAAGTGTGGTCTATTTATATGAGGTTGAGGAGGTCAAATTTCCTTGCCCAAGTCGACTTCTACTTTTGTGTAGATTTGGGTTTCATATTAAAAATAATATTTTTCCTTGTGAAAATTAAATAATTCCAAAGGCTAGTAGGGTCTCCAAAGGGTGAGGAGGGCTTACCAAAAGAGAGAATTCCTCTTTGAGCTGCCAAATTTCAACAGGATTACTCCTATATTGGATTCCCAATCCTCAAGCAGTATTTGTCCCAAATGCTTACCCAATACTCCATTCTCCCTACCAGTTCCTTCACTATACTTATGGATGTTAGTCACAGCTTAGTGCATGACACATGGAGAATATGGTGTCTCCCATCACTCCCTTTCAACCATGGAGGAAATGTCCATGAGTCAAAGCTTGTCTATCAAATACTCAAGCTTTCTATTTTGAAGAAACTTTGTCAATATCTCAACTACTTGTTTATCTGTGCAGATTTATTGTAGCTTCATGACCCCATCCTGTATAAAGCTTCGAATATAGTGGTACATTTTGTTGCTCAAAGTGTAAACCAAAATGTGACAATGCTCAGGGCAAGGGGGGTAGTCCCTATGGATGAGATGATAAACAACTCACTGGGAACCAACAAGTTAAGGAGACACAACTAAATGGCCTAGCAACTTGGTCGATATTAATAGGCAAGTATGAGTATTAAACACCACTTGATTAGATTTATTAAGATTGTAAGTTTGAGACTAGTACCTTTGATATTAACTACTTGCACAATCAGAATTAGATTACCAAGTGATTGAATGAACAGTTGTTGCAATATGCAAATTCTATCATATATGAAGTGCAGACCTAAATCTATGTGAGATGCAAGTTCTTGGTTACTTTTAATTATATGCCTAGCCTAAGTTATTCATTCTCCTTAATTCTTTTGAAGCTAGTCTCGAACGCAAGTTGTAGATAGAAGTCCAAGGGAAGGAGGCTAAGGCCTCATTAACGATACCTCCCATGGAGTTCTAACCACCCAAGTGCCTCTGTTTTTACAAGGGATTGCCCATAATAGAATTGCAATATCAACGTGTTAACTATGGATGAGGGTCTAGGCTTCGTAAATTGTTTGAAGAAGGTGGTCTTATCTTCTTACAACCAAGCTTATGCTTGGAAGTATATTTTACAAGTGAAATTATACCTAGAATGATATGAAATATGTGAATGATTGCCTCAATTAGGTACTTCAACTTGAGATCCAAAATGATATTCAACATAAGATAACAAGAGCAAGAAAATGAAGCACTTAGAGAAATTATCAATAGATACAACATCAATGAAAACACAAGCAAGGGCTTATTAGAACTTGTTACAACAAAATTAGAAATTCCAATTACTTCAAGAATGTGTCAACAAGATATTATTTAAGTTCTTAGAATTAGCAACATTACTCAACAATTAGGCATAAAAGCGAAATGAGAGCGGGCTATCACTTAGATCATAAGCTAGTGAATCACATTATATGGCAAAAGTAACAAGCACTAATATAATCAAGCAGGAGATGAGATTTCTAACAGTGATTAACAATGAATTCTAGCCACAAAATGCAATGATACAATGATGCAAAACATAATGAAAATGCAAGAATGCAAGAGGAAAGTCAATACAAGACTTATATGACCAATTCACTAATGAATTCCTTACAATGTTATCACTTTGAAATTACACCAAACTTGATAAAACCAAACCAGAAAGCTATTCATGTTAGATAAGTCCCAAAACTCTTTTTGTAACTCAAACAACTCAATTTTTATTTAGTCCTTTAATTAGGATGACGATACTCTAGTATATTCAACATATTTAGATGAGTTTTTTAGAGCAAGACATCAACAATTATATTGTTGTAACACTTACATCGAACCTTTACAAAATCATATCAGATCTTTGGAATTTGTATCAGACTTCAAAAATGCATAGGACAACCACCATAAATCAACTAGATTGATGGATTAAACCCTAAGCCCTTATAATCAAAGCATGATGTCTTATATGAGTTACTAGCTTATTAGTGAGTTGATTAGATTTATCATTTGATTTAAATTTCAATGAATATATTAGCTTCATATCTGATCACTTAGGATAGTCAACAAAAGAGAGAGAGGTAGAGAGACCAAACCCTCAAGGCCCTAGAGGCCTTGCTTCATGATCGAGTTTTATCAAGTTGAGACAAGCTTGAGGTACCAAATGAAGAGTATTGCCAATGATTTGACCTTTGAATACCTGCAATCACAAATTGTTAGCTTTTAAACAAGGAAGAAAGACACCAAAAACCCACGACCAAGGCAAGATGAGCTTCCTAGGCTAGTGGCAGTGGCTATGGAAAATGACTTCAAAATGGTGAAATGAGGCTTCAAACAAGTGAAATGCCCTTGCAAACATAAGGATTAGCCCAAAAAAATATTTAGAATGACAAATTAAGAAAATGGATAGGGTTTAGAGGCCCATTAGGGTTGCAACTTGAGCTAGGAGCCCTAGCAACCCTTGCGGCTAGGTCCAAAAATGGCCTTCAGGCTAGCGGCTAGGCCTCCAAGGACTAGAATGATGAATCGAATGAAATTTTGGCCCTTTAAACCCTTCCTCAATGGATAATAAGCTTGAAACCAATATTAGCTCACAAAATGACAAAAATATGATGGAAAACCACTACTAACCCTTGCCAAAATCACCTCAGGCCTGCAAAACCAATTTGTTAACCTTGAAACCACTTGCAAAAATGAATTTGAGGCCTCCTAAGGCTGTGACCTAGGCTTAGAGGCCATGATGCAAGAGAATTTAGGCCTAGTAAACAATGTGATGGCATGATCACATGTTGTGACTAACAAGGGGTTGGAAGATAAGAGATTAGTTAATTTTATTTATTTAAATGTGTGAGTGTTTATTTATTGTAAAATATGACAAAAATGGTATAGTGGCTGAGTGATCCTCCCTATGTGGAGATCGGGCCAAACAGTTAGATTTATTTGATTTGAATAGGATATGAGGGATTTGAAAGCTTAAATTAGCATTTGTTTTAGAAAAGAGTGGAGTTGAAGAGATTTTTTAGGAGAGAGTGAGAGATTTATGGATCTGAACCAAAATTGGTTCACGAATCCATTCTTGTATATAATATGATCTATTTTCATAATTCATGGTTAGCGAAAGAAAGGATAGAGTGGTTAGCTAGGTTAGGGTCGAGTAAGAGGAAGCGAAGATTTTAAGATTGAAACAGGGTCTTTTTATTGTTGTAGTCAAGCCAGAGGGCGAGACACTATAAATATTACTATATTGAATAAATGTTTCAGTGTGTGTGTTAATGGGCCGTTTGTATTGAAATCCTTTGCTTTTCTCTGCACGTTTACCTGTAGAACATAATGGGAATTCTTCTCTATTTTTAAGTATTAAGTCATGAGTTGCAGCGATTAAATAGTATAAAGAAGAATCGTATTTATAATAGAGGAACCATTGAAGAAACAATGAAAAAGACCAAAGTAAAGAGGTAGATAAAAGGATAGAAAGAACGCACAGAATCCGTTGGATCTGGAAGATCAACAGACCAGATCTAATCAGGGAGAGCAGAGTCACCATATCACATCGACAAGATTGATATAAGGAATGCAGACCTGAAAAATTTATAGAGGCAGGTTTAATTTCATTTGAGTTCTCGACTTAAGCTTTTGAGTAGGGGTTTCCTTTGTTTTCAGTGTAATGCGGACATCGGAGATAACGAAGGATGGTGGAGTATAAAGGATTGGATCGATGAACCGGACCCGATGAAAATTATGAATGCGGTTTTTTATGTATTTTGAGTTCCGGCTTATGTGTTGAGTCAGGGTTTTCCCGTGTTTCCTTTGTATTATGATAAAGTTGTTTAGCCCTATTTTTAAAGTTTCAAAGAAAGAAAATGCTTCCGATATGTGATTGTGGGTATAACCTCAAAGTCCATGCCCGATAATATGTATATGAACGCAAGATGTGAGGTCCCGAGTTGTTTAAGGAAGAAGCACATAAAAGCTTCCAATAGTTGTATATATGGAGGGAAGTTGCCTTGGTGATCAGATTCCGCCATCAAGTGGTCTTGCTGCATCATTTTTGGTATCAAAGCTAGATCAATGCTCTATAGAAATTGGTTGGGAGACTGAATTTTAATTCCAGCATATGTATAAAATGCACTGAAGTGAATTTGATACAGATGGGGATCGGACTACAAAATACACTGAGATCAGAATGGGGAAGCAGTGAACTTCTGATGAAGGCCTGGTAAGAATGTTTATTTTGATAATTTCGTAGAGATTTTTTTTGAATGTCTGAAGAGCAACAAAGGATTGAAATTTCAAAAGAGAAGATGTTTTCCTTTCTGGAAAATGAAATTTCTATGTAAGCCGATTGCATGATTGATTTGATTTAAAAGGTAAATTGGAGTGGAAGGTTTAGAATTTAAGGCTAAATAGAAGAATGGTTTGCTATGGCATTGAAGTCATTTAAATGATTTGAAGAATTTTGTGAAAACTGAGAATGATTGAGGATTGCTTAAAATATTGTTGAAGACAATGATATCGATAGATAAAGGAACAATTAGACTGAAGGTTGGATTCAATATATCTAAAAAGAGATCCATTATAAGGAATGAATTTTGGAATTTGTAGAAGCAAGATAGGATTTGCTTACAAATAGGTTATCAAAAGGAATTGATAGTGTCTATCATGAATTGGTAAAAATAATTGAAATTCAAATCTAATATTAATTGATCTTGAAAACTGAAGAGTCCATTATGAAAAGTAAAATGGGAAATAATTGTTGGTTGTGTGCAGTCTTTTGAATGGGAAGTCTAAATGAAATAGTGAATAGATGAATCTTTTGGCAAAGATTTAATTGATGGAATGGGAATTAGTTTTAAGACATATTTGAAGGAAAAGTTACAGGTTTAAAAGGTTACTTTGATGTATCCTGAGATAAGATTGTGCAGGTCAATAGAAGCAGTGGAATTTCTAAAAGGTAGAATGAGTGGTACCAGCATCATAGCATATGAGCTATGTTAAAGAAGATAGAGCAAGAAGAACTCTCAGATGAGTAAAGGTGATAGTACCCGACAATAAATGAAATTACTGAATGAAAGAAGGAAGTGAGCAATTGAAGATGCATAGCCTAGAACGAGTGTTCGAGAGAAGATGAGAACAACTTCCAACTATGGTTGGGTAAAAGTTGTTGTGGCAACTCCACAATTGTGATTGTGGATAGGAGATAACAATTCCAGCAAGAGGAGCACTGGGTAGAATTGTTAGTCAGTGAAAGGTTCGAGGAAAGAACCAATAGGTGCCAAAAGGCTAAACTCAGAAAAGTTTGGTGAGGCATGAAGGAGACTTATTACAAGTGAAATGAAAAAGGCTAGTTGCAGCTCACTAGTGAACAAGAAAAGTTCAACAAAGGAAGAAATGGAATTGACTATTGATAGTCATGACAAGGGTATAGAGGAAAGTCACAGACAGAGGAAAAAGAGTGTTGAAGGAGTTGGACTCAAAGGAATGAGTAAGGAAGAAAAGAACATAGAGTTGGCTGAGATAAAGGCAGAACTTAGTCGTTTGATGAAGCTAGTATTGAAAGGAATTATAGAAAAGTGGAAACAAGGATTTTATGTGGGAAAAAGCATTAAATGGCCTATCAGAGAATTGTTTGTTGAGAAATTAATACTCGAATAGTTAAGAGTGAAGGAGTAGAATACATCCGTGAACCAGAGAAAGGATCTCTCCTTGGGGAAGGAGACAGTGAAGACAGTGATGATAGTGGTGAAGAACTGATCTATGTAGATCAGAATGAGAGGAATGTGCTAGTAGCATCCTCACAAACAAGAGGATCTCATCTTTTTGGGATTAATTATTTCTGTGAATGTAAAATTGTAGGTATGCAACCTAATGAATTTGAACCTGTGTATGAAAAGGTGAGAGAGGCAGAGGCAAGAAAACCACAAAAGAAGATGCATAAAGACTTTCAAGACTTCAATTGGTGGAGTAAATTAAAAGGTATGGATGAATGGTTGTGTCTTTTCTTAGTAAAATCATATTGGATCATATTTGAAGGAATTTTAGCATGGATAGAAGACCAATGGGAAATGGAAAAAGGAAAGGAAACAAATGCATTGAAGATTTGTAAGTGAAGAGAAGGGAAGATGACATAGAGAACTTAGCTGTAGAAGTTGAGTCAAGGAAATCTTTGAAAGATCAAAGTCTTATCAGAGAAGAGGAAGAGACATTGTTGTCTTCTTTGGATAAACTGAGTGTTGGAAAAAATTGTGTAGAACAGGGAGGTATTCTACAAACTTATGATGAAGTTGCCAAGCATAGTCAAGAAGTTGCAGTCCCAGAAGTTTTCTTTAATGAGGAAGAAGTCAGAGATGTTGAGGAAGAATTTCTCAATAACTTAGTGAACTAACAGGATAGTTCAGAGAAGCATGAGGATCTGGTCATTAAGGCTTCAAATGAAGAGCTTTCTATTTTAGAAACTGACATGTTGTGTATGTTTTCAGGTTTGATAGGTGATGAACAACAATTGAACAATGTGCTTATGCATGTTGATGAATAAGTGAGATTACTGGAAGAGACGGCTGAAACATAAAGATATTTGGAGCATGTATTTAATAATTTTGAAAATGATGGTATTGACAGGGAAATTGTCATGATTAAAGAAGCTGAAGATAAGCAAATGAAAATTTGTTATGATAACCAGAATGAAGTATTTTTAGTCGAGAATCAAAATGAAAGTATCATGGAAATTGTGAAGGAATATATGATGATGTTGACAGATGCAGAAGTTCAGGAATTCTGTGATTTTAAAGTGGATTATTTTTATGAATTTGTAAACCATGAAGCAGCTTTAGAAAACCAGAATTTTGTTTCTGATGTAGGAAAAGATAAAACAACATCATTTTGTTGCAATGGAATAAGTATAGAGGATGAAAGGATACTTCACAATGATATGCTCCAAGAAATCTTGGCTATTGAATTGTTGAATGATAGCCTTATGTTAGAACAAGGAACACTGTGTAATGCAGAGGAAAGAATTGGAATGGAAATTGATGACAATTTCATAACTTTTGCAGAAGGATAGTATAAAGATTTGATGGCAGAATTACCTACGGAAAGTGAAAACCATATTTATTTTGAATCTAACAATTGTGATGGAAATTTCGTTTTATACAGGAAGGAGGAGTTATATGCAATTTACATGCTTATTGAATATGAAGGAAATTGTATTTTTCTGGAAAGGTTATTAGATGAACCTGATAACATAGAGGAAAGGATTATCTTTAGTGATAATGGAAGGGAAGTTGTAGAATACAAACAACAGTTTGTAAATGACAGAGGTGAAGAAGAATTGGACAGAAATTTCATAATTTCTATGATGAGGAGAAATGTACAGCAGACAGATGTCAATGGAGTTCAGTAAAGAACAAATTTTAAAGAAGATGTTGAGAAATTGTGGAAGATGAATACAGTTAAGAAGAGGGACAACAAGGTAGAGAAATTAACAAAAGGAATTTGTATCAGCAAGGAAAGAGGATAGCAGCAACATAAGATTTGGAATCCTAGAAGCACAGAAGTTACAGTGGCAGAAGAATTGAGTCAGCGGCATGATGAAAGTGATGATCAGTTACAAAGTAAAGTTTGGGATACTGGATGATCAACAGAACAAACACATGACCAGGAGGTCATGAAAACTTTCAACTTTAGGAGTTTGATGCAGGAGCATTCATGCCTAGTCAGCAATGTGATGGCATGATCACATGTTGTGACTAACAAGGGGTTGGAAAAAAAGATATTAGTTAATTTTATTTATTTAAATGTGTGAGAGTGTTTATTTATTATAAAATATGAGAAAAAGGGTATAGTGGCTGAGTGATCCTCCCTGTGTGGAGATTAGGCCCAAAAGTTAGATTTATTTGGTTTGAATAAGATATGAGGGATTTGAAAGCTTAAATTAGTGTTTGTTTTAGAAAAGAGTGGAGTTGAATAGATTCTTTAGGAGAGAGTGAGAGATTTCTGGATCTGAACCAAAATTGGTTCATGAATCCATTCTTGTATAAAATATGATCTATTTGCATAATTAAGGGTTAGCAAGATAAAGGATAGAGTAGTTATCTAGGTTAGAGTAGAGTAAGAGGAAGCGAGGGTTTCAAGATTGAAACAGGGTCTTTTTATTGTTGTGGTCAAGCCAGAGGGCGAGACTCTGTAAATATTACTATATTGAATAAATGTTTCAGTGTGTGTGTTAATGGGCCGTTTGTTTTGAAAATGTTTTCTTTTCTCTGTACATTTACCTATGGAACAAATTGGGCAATATTCTCTATTTTTATGTATTAAGTCATGAGTTGTAGCGATTAAATAGTATAAATAAGAATCGTATTTATAACGGAGGAACCATTGAAGAAATGGCGAAAAATACCAAAGTAAAAAGGCGGACGAAAGGATAGAAAGAACGCACAGAATCCGTTGGATCTGGAAGATCAACGGACCAGATCTAATAAGGGAGAGAAGAGTTGCCATACCACATCGACAAGATTGATATAAGGAATGCGGACCCGAAAAATTTATAGAGGCAGACTTAATTTCATTTGAGTTCCGACCTTAAGCTTTTGAGGGGGGATTTCCTTTGTTTTCAGTGTAATGCGGAGATCGGAGATAATGAAGGATGGTGGAATATAAAGGATTCGAGCAATTAACTGGACCCGACGATAATTATGAATGCAGTTTTTTATGTATTTTGAGTTCCAGCTTATGTGTTCGGTTGGGGTTTTCCCGTGTTTCCTTTGTATTATGATAAAGTTGTTTAGCCCAAGTTTTTAAAGGTCAAAGAAAGAAAACACTTTTGATATGTGATTGTGGGTATAACCACTAAGTCCATGCTCGATAATATGTATATGAATGCAAGATGTGAGGTCTCGGGTTGTTTAAGGAAGCAGCACACATAAAATCTTCTGATAGTTGTATATATAGAGGGAGGTTTCCTTGTTGATCAGATTCTACCATCAAGTGGTCTTGCTGCATCAGGCAAAATTAGGGTTATGGCCCTCTTGGGAAGGTTGAAAGATGGTTGTGGTTATGGCTCTTAGCCCTCTAATCCCTGCAACTAGGCCAAGAATGACCTCTAGCCCTTGTAGCTAGGCCAAATTAGCCTCAAAATGTTTTAAAAATGCCTAAAAATGACTTCAACTTTGAGAATCCACCTACAAACAACTTCAGAAGATAATTGCTAAAAAAAAAACCCAGTTGCGACAGCAGAAAAACCTTATAGGGCTAGCAGCTTCCTCAAGGAGGTTGGACATTGCAAAGATAATACATGGGCCTTATAGATCTTGGTCTCCCTAGATCAACCCTTATAGGCTGAATGACTTGCTTCTTTGGGTTGGGCGGCTCCTCTTTAGGTTGAATATCCCTCCAAACCCTAGTCTTCTAGGCTAGGTGAGGGCTAAGACTTTCTCACTTGAATTTATCTTTGAAATTTTTGTCCTTCGCGTTGAAACATGTAACTAGGTTTAGTCTTCATAATATTATATTTTATGTATTTGATCTAAAGAGAAAATAAAAAAGTAGTATTATCATTTTTAGCATGGGTTTCATGCGCAAGGTCAATTTATTTTAGGTCAAGCACCCATTGTGTGTTTCTAGGATTTTTTCATAGAGTAAAAGTGTCAAGAGAGTCATTTTCATATGTAATAGACCCTATTGGTCATATTGTATTATGTAAAAATAATTTATTTATAGTCAAAAGTGTCATGTCCCTCCTCCAAGACAAGCCAACCTGCAAGAAGACAAGTCAACCTAGAGTGATGAAGTCAGCCTCATTAGGATTCCTTAGAAACCTATATATAAGAAGACATTTGACCTCGTTTGAAGATCATCCAAGAGAGTTTGTTCACAAGGAAAAGAAGGAGATAAAATTAGGACAAGAGAAAGGGAGAAGAACTCAAGGAAACCTAAAGTTGTAAAATCTAAATTTTTGTGTCTATCCTCACACATGTGCGACCTGCATCTAGGGTTTCTGAATTCACAAGATGCTCCAAGGGGGAGCACTCCAAGCCCTGATGCTCTCTGGACCATTGCCCCTGGCCACATTACATTTCTCCTAGTCAATACCCTTGACCTAGAGAGAATATTTGCCCTTGAGCTACAACATCAACACTCCCTCTAACTGGGGGAAGCATTCTCAACCACAAAAAGGTTGTCCCTAAAGTAGACAAACTTCATCTAAGATAGAGGTTTTGTGATAATTTCAATAACCTACTCATCCATAGAAATGTATTGGAGCCTCATTGCTCCCTTCTATACCGTATCTCAAATTTAGTGGTACTTGATCTTAATGTGCTTCGACCTGTCATCGCGGTCGTCTCCAATACCTAATCAAACAATATTGCAAGCAACTTTGGAAACCACACTGCTTCACAACTATCCAAACTAGCTACAATATACTCAGTCTCTTGCATTGTTGAGTGCAACAGATATCTGCTTCCTACTCATTCAAGTTATCATAGCACAACCCAAACTGAAGCAACATCTTGTTGTGCTCTTCATGTCTTCTACACTTTTTCCCAATATGAATCTGTATATTCTTGCAGTTGTGATTCATCATTTGAGACATATCTCAATCCATATCCAATTGTATCATGCCAATACCTTAAAACATGGTGTGTCGCATGCCTCAGCTCAACCATAAACTAATCGACTTCCTTCACTGGATCCATCGCCAAATCTACTTTTCAGTCACCTTGACTGGGTGCTCCATCTGACATTGAAACAAATCTGGTTGTGGCAATCTTAGCTGCTCCCTCTACCATTGATGCTTCCTAGTCACTGAAGCATATTTGTTGTCTCACACGGTACACTTATAAAAGGAATAATACTCCTAGAGACCTCCCATCTCTAAGAATCTAGTCTAAAAATCACAAACCCATGACACTCACTAGGATGGTTGGTCCTTCCACCAAATTTGAATGAGAGCCTTGCAGCTTCTTCAAATTAGTCAACATGGGAGTGTCCATGGGCTTGCATTCCATCAACCCAAATCTCTAAAGGATATCGTAGTCTAATTCCCTTTACTAAGGGATTAATGCATCAAATCTAGATCCTTCATCTTGAACTCAAAGGAAAATTTTGTTTAACATTGAAGCAGGGCTTCATTGCTCCCTCTATCACTGAAACAATTCCTCCTGCCATTGTTGTTCCTTTTGTCACATGAGTCCTTCTTTTCCCATCATAAACAAGTCATACAATACCATGTTCAAGGTTTGTACAAAGTTTTCTTTGATCTGTAAACATGAGACTTCTTCTCATGTACCTTGAAGCCCTCAGGTTGTTATATGTACACTTCTTCTTCCTCAATCATTGCATTGAGGAAAGAAGTCTCCACAACCATCTGATGCAATTTCCAACCCATAATAGAAGTAGTAGAAATAATAGTTCTAATATAAGTGTGCCTAGCAACTAGAGAAAATGTCTCTTCATATTCCTCTCCCTCTTTCAAGGAGAACCTTCTTGCCACAAATCTCACTTTATACTTCTCTGTGTTGTGTACTTGATCTTGTAGGTCCACTTTGAAGTCACCACTAACTTCCCTTCAAGTCCCAACACAATTTTATGCACATCATTCTTCATGATGGCATCCTTCCAAACTACCTAATTGTATGCTCCCTATAAACTAGAATTTCTCCTATTCATCTAGCACAATTCTATATGTCAGTACAATTCCGCCCTCTTCAACAAAAATTACTCTAGATGGGTTTATGCTAGATCCTAGGAGAATCCTCTTACCGCAAACTTGTTGGAAACACTGAGAGGGGGTGAATTAGTATTTCTCTTCAATTATTTAATTTAAACTTTACATAGCATTAATTATCATTATCATCAAATAAACATAAGAATTTATCAACACCATTCAACAATGCATAATATCAAAAACAATAGACATAAGAAATTTTTAGGTGGAAACCCTTCCCGGAGAAAAACTATCGAATGTTGCTTAGTATTTGTCTTCAATAATTTACATCAATATTTTATGCTCCAACTAAAGAAGGCTCTGACCCGCCGATTTACAAGCTCCAACCTGAAGGATACTCCCACACCATGGTTTACCAGCCCCAACTTGAAGGATGATCCAACACCCTATGCAGGCTCCAACCTGCCTTATCACCACCCTACCACCCTAATCAATCGATGAACCACGTTTCACAATTTTCAGAATAAATCCACCTCTACATTTAAACAATATAAAAACACAAAACTCTCTACAAATAAAAATTGTGCTCAACCATAAAATTTGCTTCTATGCATCAAACCCCAAATTCACAAAATGTAATTAACCTCTGTTAATGAAATTGTCATAACATTATAAGGGGATCATTCTCCTCAACGTTTCCATGATCACTTCATACTTGCAACATGCTCATTCACTTCCAATACATATTTTGGCCATCAAATATGAGTCAAACAAAATCAAACATGTCTAGTTGCATCTAATTCTGAACCTTAATCGCCCAACATCTTCCTGATTTCAATTTGAATCAATAATGACCCAAAAAACTATAAGAGGCCATATATCAAATTTATTTTCTGACAAAATTGCAATTCCAAGGTGCATTCTACAATTTGATAGGAATTAAGTGTCAGTTCTACAAAATGACCGCCAGATTTATGTTGGAAATACTGAGAGGGGAGGTGAATCGGTATTTCTTAGAAATTAGAACTTTTCAATCTTTTCATAGCATTAGTTAATCTTCAGTTATTGTTATTGTTCTTCTTCATATAATCATAAACAATAATCCACGGTAGACAAAACCATACAACAATGAAAAAAGATAAAACAATAGACACAGGGATTTTTAGGTGGAAAAGCCCCTTTGGGTCAAAAACCACCGAAAACTTATTAGTACTTGTCTTCTTCTCCTTTCAAGAGAAAAAATAATTACATCAATATTTTAGTTACAACTAACGGAGGGTTCAACCCCCTAATTCACAAGAAATAACCTATAGGATGCTACTAAAACCTAATACCATGTTGCAACCAAAAGGACGCCCCAACACCCTATAATTTAAACCACAACCTGATGAGTGCTCCAACACTTTGTCTACTAGCTGTTGTGGGAAAGGATACTTCATTGCCCTCTAGTTTATTAACCCCAACTGAAATTATGCTCCAATTCCCTGTGCAGGCTATGACCTGCCCTAGCACCACCCTACCACCCTGAAGTGTTCTTAGGCCACAATATGAAGGTGAATCCAATCACCTTTCTTGCACCCCCTGCCACCTTGAATAGTCAAAAGATCATATTTCACAATTCTTAGACTGGATCCCTTTGTACTCTTTCAATGTAGAAAAGTTGTAATGAAGATGTTGTATCCATGTTCAATCCTCATAGCCACTGACCAATGTACCCACAAACTGATCACTACTAGATGTTTCACATCACTATCATTGTTCAACTACGCATCATTTTCACTGTAAGTCACTACACATAGTTGGATACCACGGCTTGTCACCATATTCAGTTGTTCATGAATTAATAGGAATTGATGCTCATATATTGTTACCACAATGTATCAGGCTACACACAATGTTGCAACCATCTAGCATTGTTGCCAAATGATGGCACAAACCAAGGTGCCTCAGGTCATCCCTATCACCTGCAATCAGTGCTCTCAACCTCTATCCTTAGAGAGCTACAAGCATATATGTAGATATTGTTGTTTAACTAGTCAAGCCCTGCTACCCATTCTTCTTCAATGAAATTTCCTTCAATTCTTGCTGCCCAGCAAGATTATAAGTGTGTCACGATACACAAATCCTTAAGTTATAATAGAAACACTAGGTCATTACTTCCAGGCCAACCCTACGTCAATCAAGCCAATCAGTCCAAGTGAAAGTTGTCAACCCAAATATTAATTTCCTTAATATTACTACAACATTGTTATCTAGTATGTTAATCAAGTATAGTCAAGACACTTGTCAAATAGATGTAAAGTCATTTGTTAAAGAAAAGACACTTTTCAACTAGGTGTACAGTCATTGTTACAAGTCAATATCAAGTCATTAGGTTGTGTAAGTGTCAAGTCAAGGTCATCGTATGTGTTATGTCTATTAGATCTACTCTCACAAAGTCAAAGTCAAGACAAAGTTTCATCATACAAATTAAACCCATTCTAAGTCAATTAGACTAGTTATCATGCATGTTGTGTTGAATTCAAGGTGACTAGCATCTTGTATGTGAGATATCAAATCTACTCACAATGAGTCAAAGTCAAGGAAATTTTTCATGTTGCATAAGAAATGTCAACTCTACTATCACAGAGTTAGGGTTGACAGTCAAGTTCCATGTACCAAGCTAATCGACAAGCACCAAAGGTACAAGGTCAATTGTTGAATGTTTATTCTTTCCTTGTACAGTCTCATAAAAGAAATACAAACAGTGACACACTTGTTTACTGTTGTTGTTAATGTTATATAAATCAATTTTTTCACATCTTCATATAGGATCAATGTTTCTTTATATGGTCATTGTCGTATTTAACAAGGCTATGGTTATATGGATTTATGTCTAGATATTCATGGCAGCCAAGGTCTATGGAGACCGTCCCTTAAGACAACATTCACCTTCAGATCAAGCGTAAGTGTTAGGCTTGTAGTGATTCTTGAAACAAGCCTAGAGTGTGCCCTAATCTAGCATAATAGTCTAGGTAAGACCCTAATGGAGATACACAAAAGGAAATTGAATTAGGAAAGCTACCCTACCACAGTACTTAAATTTTATTCTTCAGATTGATCCATCTAGGTCTTGATATGAGGATGTACTGTAACATATTCTTGCCTCAAAGATTCTTTAAAAGAGACTTTTCTAATCTATGTGACCGAGAGTGCACGGATCATTTAATCATACTCCAATAAAACCTTCATAATCCAATGGATAGAAACCTATCTCTTTGAGCTAGCTCGCTACCTTAATAAGGCAGATAATCATGGAGCATCATCAAAATTTGTTTTGAAGAGGTCAAAGCATTAACTGCTGAGAAATATGTCTATGGCCTTGCCTTCACCTGCACTCAACGAAGCCCAAAAAAAAATACTACACAACCATACCTTTGAGAGGGTCAAAACTTCACAGAAATTATCTTCTTCTACATTGGGCAAACTTATCTACTAAACAGACCTTCTTGATCCAATTTTCGATTTTGTTCCTTCCTAAGGTTATATGCACTTTGTCCTTGGGTAGATTCACTTGCTACAATAGGTCTGAAGGTTAAAGACAATTATAGAGCTATGTACAAAAGATTCGTTGAGTTTTTGAAGTGATGAGAAGTGATAGTTTGTGTTATTTTATAGGTTAGGGATGGGTGTATTGTTAAGGATAGAAAGGATTCATTTAGGTGAACATTAGGTGTCTTAAAAACACTTTTATATTTAATGAATTTAATTTAATATAGTAATTTATAATAACTTTTTTATTTAAACTTTAAGTAATTTTACACTAACCCTTATTAATATTTGTCTAGAAAAATTTTCAATTCCACTAGAAAATTGAAATCAATGATTGACTTATTGTATATGGTCCTACCTGGAGTGAAGTCAATGATTGTTTTATTGGCTTTGGTTCTTTGAAGTTATTCAACTTATACACAATGAGACTATGATGAGAATCATTGTCATATATTGAAAACTATAGGTGAATGAGGTGCCATGTCACTACCCCTAGGGTTTTAGCCCACAAAATTGGGTCTTCAACTTCAAACTCAATTTTCTCTCAAACCAAGAGGAACCATGGGACATACCACATATTAATAGAAACATCTCTTTGAGGAGAATATAATGACCTACATATCCAATAAGAAATCAATGGCTTGACACTTCAAAAAAAACTTGACAAAATTAGGGTACATCCTAAGTCTAGGGAACCAAAACCCTAGGACTTGTATTTTCAACCATCCAACAGTGGATCTGCCAACTTGATGTAATCTGAAAATTACTAGGAAGAATTCATTAACCATTTGACATCAATGATTATTGTTTCTAGTCAAAGTCAAACCCAACCAACTCCATAGGTTGACATCAATGACAACACCATCCAATCATTTTATTCAAATAACTAAACGTGCTAACAATGCAAAAAAATGACATTTATATAAATTAACCAAATGTGCCATCGCACAATGTGTGACTATAATATTATTATAGCACTTGAGTTTTCAAAGTTTCGTGGGTAGACATCAACCTTCCACGTCATGCTCATGATGGGTACTGCATTGGCACATACAAGACCTGGTGTATCATAGGCCACCACGATACATGTCTCTCGATCTCCTAAATGCTTGGCACCACCAAAAGGTTGCTTTTCATATATGTGTTTCAACTTTGTTTCATTGTGAGTGTTCTTTGGATCAACTAGTTGACAGTGAAACCATGTGCTTTGTTCTAGGCCCAAACTTACTCAATGTAATGAGTCCACGCCAGCATATGTAACCAAATTATGCTCATCACACAGCAAAACATGTTTAGGATTATCCTGAACTTACTACACACCATCCATGGCACCTGCACACAACTCATATATACATTTTCTTCTTCATACCTCAGAGAAGCCATTGATCTTGTCAACCTTACACAGGTAGTCTAACAAGGTTGAATCCTCTTCTCAAAAGGGTGCCTCATATTTAGATCAAACATTCATCAAAACTCCTTCAACAAAATTCTAAGGGGATGAATTGTTCTTTAGTGCAATCTTCAATTCCTCACCAAATTCGAGCTCATAAACTAGAGTAGGTGTATGGTGCCAAAAAATATCTTTCCAGGTATATGCCAATGTTCTACTCAAAGTTGATGAAAAGACGAGGCTTCTATTCAACAAACTTTAGATATGCAAAGATTCCATAATATAGTCCTGTAAGAAGTTGAGATGCCTCAAAATCATGCATTATAAGGTATGAATGGAGCTTCAGTGATGTCCTTCGGATATTAACACTTGCTTGAGAGTTACACCTAAAACGTGTGCACATATCCATTTAAGCCTAAAGTAGCTCCTCTAAAACCCTATGTTGGGTCCCTATAATGCTAGTGATTACCCCATTACTATTGTAGTTATACCCCTTATTTATATTGTTGTGCCCCCATTGCCCCCATATTGTTATTAATGTGCCCATAGAATCCCTCTATTGTTATTTTTGTGGCTTTATATTATTATTGTTAGGTCGGCTGGATTATATTGTGACTCCTTAGACTCCTATATATAGAAAGGAGGTTTTGTCATTTGAATCATCCAAGAATTGTTCATTTATGTAATGTAAAGGAGGTTTCCCCCTCGAAGAGGCTGAATTCTAAGGCGTTGATCTATCTTTTCTATCTTTTCTTGAGCTGGTTTCATAACATTTGGTATCAGAGCTTTGGATTCTAGGGTTTCGCTGCTCCAAATAGGTCATCGTGGAATTTTCGCTATAACTTTTTTTCTGTGACGTTTCAGAAGTCGCAAAAAAAACCCATTTTATAAGAAATCGCGCTGAACCTTGGGTCCAAATTTCAAATCTTTTCGCGCAATATTGTCGGAGATAAGATCTAAGGAAGTTGGTCTTTTTGCAGACTCCTGAATTACACTCAAAACAGGTGACCTAGGGAAAATCGTCATAACTTTCTTTTTGAGCATCGGATTGAAATTTCGTAAGAAGGTACAGAAAGAGGACGGACTTTAGTTTTCTTTTATATATTTTTCAGAGTCAAAGGTTGAAACAGTGACACGTGGCACTTCATACAAGTTCGCTCTACTGAACTAGTCTATAATCAGGTCACTGCGGGAGATTGTGCATAACGTTTTCTTGGAGAATCCAATTTGGATCGGACTAGTGGCATTGGAAAGAGGATGTAGAAGGCTACTGCAGGTCACAATTTCAGAACTGGATGATTCGAAATTACAGAGATACATCAGATTCAATATCAGGCTTCTACAAAGTAAAAAAAAGGTGTGTAGTTTTTTTTTTTTTTTTTTCATAAGCTTGGTTTGAAGGAATTCAAAGGGCATAGTAAAGCATTATTATCGGTAACTGATGACCTGAGGAAAGAAAATGCAAACACCTAGTAAGGAACCTGAAAGCTCTAGCATGACTCATGAAGAAGAGGAAGAAATGCTACATGATATATCAAAATTACAAGAACAAGTGCAACAAATGTCACGCTCACAAAAGCTAACAGATGCTAAGATAAATGGTGTGGAATCTAAGATAAAGGGCATGGAAGCTAAGATGGATGATCTGAAGACAGATTTGAGGACAGATTTGAAGACAGACATGGCAGATTTGAAGACAGATTTGACAAATTTTCTACAAGAAATACTTACTAATGGTGAAAAGGTTGTAAAAGAAACTCAAGATGTGAACAAAAGAAATGTTAATCATGATTCCATAGACTCTAATGTTGGATCGAAGACCCACCATATTCCAAAAATTGATATGAGGAAATTTGATGGCAAGGATCCCACGACATGGATATTACAGATGGAGCAGTTCTTCGATCTCAATAATGTGCAAAACACACAAAAGGTATGTATGGCAACTTTATATTTGGAACCAAATCAGTTTGTATGGTATCAATGGCTTTGCTCTCGTAAACAATTTATCACTTGGGCAATTTTTACGGAAGAATTGATAGCACATTATGAGGATACAAAAAGCAACACTTTTTTTAGCCAATTGATAAGTCTCAAACAAAAGGGTTCAATAATGGAGCACATTGAGGAGTTCCAAAAATTGAACATAAGGGTAAAAGATATTCCAGAGGAGCATAGGGTTGATGTGTTCATAGGGTCTTTAAAGGATAATATCCAACATGATGTTCGACTTTGGGAACCTGATTCATTAGAGAAGGCATTCAGGTTAGCAAGAAAAAAGGAAAGCAAAATTATGGCAACCAGGAAGCATACCACTCACAACTATAAAGACGGAAGTGCAGTTGCCCCTAGTCTTCCACAACCTATAAGGTTGACACCACAACAATTGGAAGAAAAAAGAGAAAAAGGGCTTTGTTATAGTTGTGATAGCAAATACACTAAAGGTCATAAGTGTGCTGAGAAGAAATTATTCTACATAGATTGTGAAGAGGAAGAAGAAAAGGAGCAAGAAAGGTAAAAAGAACAAGATATGCTCCAGGAACAAAGCCTAGATGAAGAACAAATAAATCCGACCATATCTTGTAATGCATTGGCGGTAATTACCACTCCTCAAACCATCAAGATAGAAGGACAAATCAAGAAGAAAAAGGTAATAGTGTTGATTGATTCAGGAAGCACCCACAATTTTATTCATTGTAGGGTAGCAAAAGAATTGAATTGCTTCCTATATCCAGCACCAGAGTGTCAAGTGATGATTGCAAATGGAGGAACAATAAATTGATCTGGAAAGTGCCATAATATCAAGCTATCCATGGGAGAATATGTATTGACTAGCCCAATGCTTTCCATTCCAATGGGAGGTGCTGATGTTGTACTAGGAGTCCAATGGCTACAATCCTTGGGTACAATAGCTTTTAATTTTCAAGAACTTTTCATCAAATTTTCTACGAAAGGAAAGGAAGTTGAATTAAGGGGTATTGCAGGGAAACCAGGAAAGATAATCAGCTCTAATGGTATGACAAAGCTTCTAAAAAAGGAGCAAAGGGGTGTAATTGCACAATTATGTTCGCTAGATGTTTCCACATTAGAATCATCTATTTCTCCAGATCTCCAAAAAGTCCTGGACAATCATTCCAAGGTATTTGAGACTCCCAAAGGTCTCCCACCTATGCGTGATCATGATCATGCTATTCATCTGATTCCAGGAAGTGTTCCTCCAAACATCAGGCCGTACAGATATCCCTATGTCCAAAAAAGTGAAATTGAACGTATGGTTGCAGAAATGCTAGAGGCTGGTATAATTCAACCAAGTCAAAGTTCTTTCTCTGCTCCAGTAGTATTGGTGCACAAGAAGGATGGATCATGGTGCGCATGTGTCTGGATTATAGGGAGCTCAACAAGCTCACTATTCAAGATAAGTTCCCCATTCCTGTCATTGATGAATTACTGGATGAATTGCATGGATCAATTTACTTCACCAAGTTGGATCTTCGTTCAGGATATCATCAAATTAGAATGAAGATTGAAGACATTCCGAAAACAGCATTTAGAACTCATGAGGTTCATTATGAATTTTTGGTCATGCCTTTTGGCCTTACTAATGCACCTTCAACATTTCAAGGTTTGATGAATTCAATTTTCAAACCATTCCTTAGAAAATTTGTGTTAGTATTTTTTGATGATATACTTATCTACAACAAGTCTTGGAAGGATCATGTTGAACATGTTGACAGGGTGCTACAACTATTGGAGGAGAAACAATTATATTCCAAAAGATCCAAATGTTTTTTTGGAGTCCAGGAGGTGGAATATTTGGGTCATATTGTATCTCATGAAGGAGTTAAGGTAGACCCTAGCAAAATTAAAGCCATTAAGGAATGGAAAATCCCCACATCCATAAAGCATTTGCACGGATTTCTTGGGTTGACAGGGTATTATCGCAAGTTTGTTAAGAATTATGGGAGAATAGCAGCACCTCTAACGACATTATTGAAGAAAGATGCATTTTCATGGACTCCGGAAGCAACAAAGGCCTTTGAACATCTTAAAGAGGCAATGTGCCAAGCATCGGTCTTAGCTACACCGGACTTCACAAAAACCTTTATTGTGGAATGTGATGCTTCAGGAAATGGAATTGGTGTTGTTCTAATGCAAGATGAAAGACCCATTGCTTTTGAAAGTCGTCCAATCAAGGGAAAGTTTCTAAGAAAAGCTATTTATGAGAAGGAAATGTTGGAAATACTCCATGCACTTAAGAAATGGCGACCCTACCTAATGGGAAGACACTTTAAGGTAAAAACGGATCATGATAGCCTTAAATACTTTTTAGAACAAAGATTATCCTCTGAAGAGCAAAAAAGTGGGTCACAAAGATGTTGGGTTATGACTTTGAAATCATCTACAAAAAAGGGAAGCAAAATGTGGTGGCAGATGCACTCTCAAGAAAGGATGAGGATGTGGAAGCATTGTTGTGCGCTATTTCTATCATCCAACCAGATTGGATAAATGAAGCAAGGGAGGAATGGAAGAATGACGAAGAAGTGTGGGCACTTATTCGAAAGCTACAACAAGATTCCAGTACGTCTGATACATTTAGCTGGAAAAATGATTCGTTATGGTACAAAGATCGCTTATACCTCTATAAGAATTCCCAGCTAAAACAAAAGATTCTTATGGAATTGCACACTTCTCCCTTAGGAGGGCACTCTGGATTTTTAAAAATTTACCACAGGGTTAAGAAGGAATTTTTTTGGGATGGCCTTAAATCAGATATTCAAAAGTTTGTGGCAGAATGTTTGGTTTGCCAACAAAATAAAGTTGAAACAATTAAGACACCGGGTCTATTACAACCTTTATCCATTCCAAGCCAATGTTGGGAGGAGGTATCAATGGATTTTATCATAGGTTTACCCAAGTCTGAGGGAAAGAGTGTCAGTATGGTGGTAGTTGACAGACTTACCAAGTATGCACACTTTTGTGCATTATCACATCCATTTAGAGCCAGTACAGTTTCTACTGCATTTATGGAAACAATTCAAAAGCTACATGGAAACCCAAAGATTATTGTAAGTGACAGAGATCCCATTTTCACTGGAAATTTTTGGACAGAATTATTTTCTCATCTTGGTACTCAGTTAGCTCATAGCTCATCTTATCATCCTCAATCTGATGGGCAAACTGAGATAGTAAACAAATGTTTGGAAGGATATCTTCGTTGCTTTGTGTCTGATAAACAGACACAATGGGTCAAATGGTTGCCTCTGGCTGAATGGTGGTATAACACTTCCTTTCATACAGCAACAAAATGACCCCATTTATGGCACTTTATGGGTATCAACCACCATCCATTGTAGGAATTTACAGGGTAAGTTCCTCAGAAAGAATACCAAAAGGACACCGCTCACAACCAGATCACAGATCAATACACCAGTATTTTTGACGTGGTTAAAACCCTCAAAGAGGGAAACAGTCCACGGCCTGTCCCAACGTGGGTACTACAGGAAATTTATTAATCAAAGAATCAAAATTTACATAAGCTTCTCTCATGCACGGATTCTATAGAGGTGCGGTGATTTTTCCAACATCCATCACATCATATTTAAGAGAAAATTCTAAGGTTCAGGCAGTGGAACATCACATCGAACATCAACAACAAGTCCTCCAACTCTTAAAGGATAACCCCGTGTTGGCACAGAATAGAATGAAACAACAGGCAGATCAACATCGCAGTGAAAGAAGTTTTGATGTAGGTGATTGGGTATTCCTACGGCTACAACCATATAAGCAAATGTCCCTCAAGCAAGCTAAGAAGGATAATAAATTACCACCAAAGTATTATGGTCTGTACAAGGTGTTGCAAAATATTGGTACTATGGCATACAAATTGGAGCTTCCTGCAGCTTCTCGATTGCACCCAGTTTTCCATCTTTCATGCTTAAAGAAGGTTATAGGCGACAAGCTCCCAGTTCAAACAATATTCCCAGAACTTAACGAGGAAGGAAAAATTATATTGGAACCGGAAGCAGTTATAGAAACAAGAACTCGACAGCTACGAAATCGATCAATTTCAGAGTACCTTATCAAGTGGAAGAACTTATCCTCTAAAGATTCCACATGGGAGGATGAGAATTTTATGCAGAAATATCCAGAACTACTCAAGCGTTGAGGACAACACTTTTTTGAAGGAGAGGGGCATGTTGGGTCCCTATAATGCTAGTGATTACCCCATTACTATTGTAGTTATACCCCTTATTTATATTGTTGTGCCCCCATTGCCCCCATATTGTTATTAATGTGCCCATAGAATCCCTCTATTGTTATTTTTGTGGCTTTATATTATTATTGTTAGGTCGGCTGGATTATATTGTGACTCCTTAGACTCCTATATATAGAAAGGAGGTTTTGTCATTTGAATCATCCAAGAATTGTTCATTTATGTAATGTAAAGGAGGTTGCCCCCTCGAAGAGGCTGAATTCTAAGGCGTTGATCTATCTTTTCTATCTTTTCTTGAGCTGGTTTCATAACACCCTAACCTCACCAGTGTCGCTGGTTAGACTTTAGAACTAATAGCTAGCAATGGACACTTCAAGAAGATGCCATCGATCAATTTGTGTAGACCTTCAATACGATTCTAGGGGGCCGAGACACTACAGAAATTCCCTAAACTCATGAAACAAATCTTGGCTCTGCCCAACAAAAATCATCATAATTCAGAGTGCCCAACAAGCATCATAAAGGATAAATTTAAGTCCCAAATGTATTATCATTTTGGACCTTCTCTTGGAATTGATGTGACTACATTAAGCCACAACCAAAAAAAGTTATGACACTTGAATATTTGATGATCTTCAAGAGTTTTCTCATGAATTTCTTCAACAGACTTGTATGCACAAAGATTCCCTACAGGATCGAGTATGCCACTGATCAGAGCTCTATACAGATTGGTCTGAAAAGGAGACAAAAAATTTATAGCCCCAAAATTTCCCTAACACAAATATTCAGGAGATCCATATCAATCCAAAATAGTCTTGTTTTAACCTTGTATGAATAATCAATGATAAAGCCTAGCGAATCCATTTAACCACGACACAAACCCCAAAAATTGCTTCAAATATGAAGGATGTGTGCCCTATAAAGGGTCGAAAGGTTTCAAAAATTTCTCGACAGATAGAGTCAGACTTAGGTATGTAAGTGCCCTTAAGAATGCATTTCAGATTAGGCTTGAATGCTCTCAGTAGTTCAACAAATCCCTATGCCTCTAGCGAATGTTCTTGATTAGAAAATAGAGAAGACGTGCCCACACCAAGTGATGATTCATGTTCTAAAAAGCCATAGTAGATTACAAAGCTAGATACGTCAGATCAACATTGAGAACATACCCTTATAGAGAGGATGAGTGTCTTTATATAGTCATTGAAGGGGTTACATAAGGGAGCAGACTGGAATAAATGTGGAGGGAAGCCAGATTGAATTTTGAAATTTGAATTTTGGAGCTAACAATTCCCACAATTTAGTTGAGGTTGACTTTTAAATTGAAATTTTAATTTTGACTTGGAGCTAGACGAAATGCCCTTTAACTTGAAAATATTTAATTTAATTCCTCAATAAAAGTGACCTTATTGGCATCAATATTTTAATAATGTTCCATCCGATGGTAAGTGACCACATTACCTCATTTTGGGGATTCTGACCACATGAATGGGCTTTGACCTTCCGAATGGCATATTTTGCAAATCGTAAGGAGCCATGAGGTGTGCCATATACCAATGGAATTAGCATGACGAGGAGCATCCAAAGACGGTGATTTTAGAAACCACCCAACTGATCTTTAAAAAATTCAACAAATGTGGGCCTTCTAGGGTTTTCCAGGGCTTATAGATAATTGGAGCTTCAATCACTACAATCTAGACAAATATTAATAGTTTTCAAGAACCAATGTTGGCATCAATCAAAACACCATTCAACAAAACTTTTCTTCGTTCTTATCAATACTTCCATCTGTCGCTAGAGCCTTGAAAACCTTCATGATGTACCTACAAACCTCATTAGGATTCCATGGAAGAAATGATTATAACCAAGCAAAAGATACAAAGACAAGAGGTTGACTAATAATAAAGTAACAATAATGAATAAAAAAATGTATGAAGTACTTATCTCTTGATCTGAGGACTGTTGGGAATTATCAACTCCCTCTTAATCTTGAGCCTTGAAATTTCTATCTTTATTATCTCAAATAATAAAATCATTTGTATTGTCATTCCTAGATCTTTTCCGATGTGGATGTTCATCATCATCAATGTCTGCAACTAAAGCATGGTGCTTGTCCTTCCTCTTTCTATCATTCTTAATTTCAGGTCACTTTTTTTTATAGTGACCAAAATTGTGACAACTAAAACACTAAACCTTTAAAATATTCTTCTTCTTTTGATCCTAAATAGGAACTGATCTTCTACCTGTATTCTTTTCTGAAATTTTCCAAAATTTCTTCTTTCTTTACTATCCTTTGTATGAGCTGCAAGTGCTTGGGACTAGTCATCTTAAGGTCTTTGAATCTTTCCTTTTAATATTATCCTAGACTCCTCTTGAGTACAGGCAATCCATAATTGATAAAACTTTGGAATTTATCATTTTCCACAAATGATTTATACAAATGAATCCCATGAATCCGGAAACCCATTAAGGGTCATAGTCAGAATATCTGATTCATCAATATTCTCTCCAATGGCTTTGAGTTGATCTCTTAACTAAGAGTTACTCATGAAATATGAAGCCACAATATCATATTCAATAATTTGAATATCATAAAGTTGATTCCTCAAGGCCATCTCCTGACCAATGTTGTTGACTGCATACAATCCCACTAGGGCATCATACATTTCCTTGGAAGCATTCAACACATAAAGAAATGGAATCAAATGGTCTCTAATGGATTCAACAAGAATCATCTTGGCCTTCATTTCTGTCTTCGTGTGCTTGACCTTTCCCTCATTATCCTAAGGTTCAATAACTTTTCCTTCCACATATTCCATGACATCATTCTCTTCAATAATGAGATCTATTCTTTTCTTCCAAGCCTCAAAAGTTTTTGCACCTTCTAGCCTATATTCAAGCTTGATAGAGGGAACCATCTGGTCAAAGATTTTATTGCTAAATAGGTGTCTTCAAGGGCTGATATTTACCAAATTTTCTTCACCAAATCTCTAATACCATGTTTATTTTCTAGTGCTAATTTATACAAGCAAAATTTTCTACAATTGATAATTATTTCCAATGATATATTGTCTCACTTTAGCATCTTTCAGAAAATCATTAAGCAATTACACAGAAAATTCAACTATAAATGCAATAGGACAGTAAATATCACAGTAGAACAACCATGCGTAGTAGACACCAATATTTTTCACTTGGGAAACCAAAAATTGGGAGAAAACCTAGAAATATTTTCTAAAAGAAATTGTTTAATTCAGCAAAAGTACAATCTAATTTTTCCAATCAGAGTTGGTCAAACAAACCATAGAATCCAAAGCGGGTCAAATCTAATCAAACTGGCCTAAATTAAGCCTCCTACAATTTCCCACAAATTTGGTCAACCCTGAGTGGAACTAGTCGAATTTCGACCTCTTGTTGATGCCTAGAATCTTGGTCAAACTGCCCAGTCAAACTATCTGTCAAACTCTGCCTAGAACTCAGTCAAACTACCCATAACATAACTAAATCAACTTCCCTAAAAACTTGTTCAACTACCTTAGAAAATTTGGTCAACTTCCTTGGAATATTCGATCAAGCTGCCTAAGAATATTTTGTCAAATAGTCTATATATTCGGTCAATTTACTCAGAATATTCGGTCAACTTCCTCAAAATATTCATTCAAACTGCCTCAGAGTATTCGGTCAAATTGTGCCAAAAATACTTGATCAAATAGTAGCCAAAAAACTTAGTTAAATAGTGGTCAACATTGATCAAACTTCTTGGACAAAGTTTGATCTCTTTCTCTCTCTCCTTTGCATGGCACAGTCATAAGCAAAAATATGTCATGCTTTCTTACCCTAGCATCTATAGCAACACACAATTAGCCTTCAAACAAATTTGATGATGATTCAATGGATGCTACAAATGCCATAACACAGTCACATTAGCAATATAGCAATTTTTAAGCCCTTTCAATGTTTGCGGCTAAGGTAACTTAGAAAGAAAGGTTTATGGCAAGGGCTTATGGCCTCTTCCAAGGTTGCGGCTGAGTTTTCAAGTGTTTTCAGGTCCTGCAGCCAAGGAAAATTTTAAGGATGGAAAATTTTCTTGAAGTTTAAAAAATTGGCGAATCTCACTAATCCCTAATATGCAAATTATAAATGTTTATTGATACATTTGTAAAATTATTCAAATTTATAATTATTTTATATATAGTCTCTATATAATGTTGGCGATTTTTAAGGTAAAATAATTTTATATTCTAAAATTTGGGCGAATCGTCTTTTATAAAATTGGAAATTGGCGAATCTTTTTTGTGGAAAAATCATGTTAAATTAGCCCACTGGGAGAACATTAGCCCCTAAAATTTTCCATGCCTGCAGCTAGGGCTTGAAGCCCTCAAACCTCTACGACCTAAAGAAAAAAAATCCCAATCTAACCTCTACAACCACAAATATGTTAGTTTAATGCTTGTAAGAGTATTTTGTAAATACATTTCATTAATCAAATCCTTGAATGTAGTGAGATCCACCCTGTAAGGGCTTGTGACTAGACTAATTTAGCCTCTTTAGGGTTGTGGTTGCCTAGTTAGGCCATATCAATCCCTAGGACAAATGCGACCCTCCAGAAATGAGCCAAAAATGGCTAACGTCCTTCAGGAAATTCGGCCTCAAACTCTAGACATCTTGGGTTTCTAAGGTCTCTAATGCCAATTTCATCCTTGATTCTTGAAATATTTCACTTGCAAAACAGATTTAGAATAGAAACCCAAATACCCAATATACAAAAATTTCAAATAAACCCCAAAACCACTGATAAATATTTACAATGGATAATAGAATTATTTACAAGTACAAGTACAATGGTTAAAATAAATAATTTGTACATAATTTATAAAATTACAAGCTCAAATTACCAAATGAAATCTTTGTAGCCCAAGATCAAATAAAAATATTTTGATAATTTTTTTAACCAATATTATGGATGAATAATTTCGAAAAATATGACTAGCCAAAACCCTTTTGCAAAATAATTCATCAAAATGAAAACCCAGAGCTAAAACAAAGTCAGATCTTCCCAACAGTCCCTAAACTTGGAGCCCAAGGGCTAGGGTAATTGTAAATCCCTATTCAATCTTTTAAAAAAAAATGTTAGATCATATAGTGAATCAGATCACCTAAGATAACTCGTATCAATAGAATGTTATTATCACTAACAAATGAAATAATAGTTGCAATATTTGGCACAATATAGAGCAAAAAAAAAAAACCACTAGCACATACCACAGATCAGCTGATAGAAGAACACCATGAACTAAAACCCCAAAGTTTTTTTATTATTAGAAAAATAATTCTAGTAAAGCAGAAGCTCAGTACATCAATAAAAATTACTTCACGCAAATATGGGAAATAGAAGTGGAAAATAATCTACTAGCTTATTTTGACGAGGATCAAACCAACCAAGTGGAAAATAATGGCTAGTTGGTTTGATCCTTGTCAAAATAATCTCAACCATCGAAAATAATTTGATCATCTTTTAATCTTCACCATCGAATTTTTATTTTTGAAGAAAAAATTGAATTTTTTTTAAAACCCTTTTTTATTAATCCAAAACTTAATATTTTGGATTAATTTCCTCAAAACTTTGATTTTGACTTAACTACCAAGGTCCAAGGGCTCAAATTTTCTTAAAATGTCCATTTTTCCCTTGGTGGGGGGGCTCTGAAAAAAAATGATTTCTTTTTTACCCGCGATTTTTTTTATTATTTTCCACTTAGAGAGAAATTAATTTCTCTATAAATATTTTTCGACTCAAAATAATTAATTTTCTGGCTATGGATTTTTATTTAACTTATCCAGAAAAATTAATTGACTATAGAGGGGATTAATAATTTTTTCCACCCACAAATATTTTAGCCATGGTTTCTGATTGTTGGCACTAAAATATGTTTTACATCAAAATAATTACAATATCAACCCTTAGAAGCGGATAACACATTTAGACATATACCCTCAATAATTTATCCAATTTTGCAACACAATATGATCTAGTATGAAACCAAGTGTGTATATAATAAAATAATTTGGCCATGGTTTTCTAATTACGAAGGACCATGCACTAAAATTATTCCTAAACGCATTTTTACAATAGACTCGATAAACACTAAGGCTTACCTCAGACCTTGTCAATGAATTCCACCCTAGCTTTGGGGTTTAAGATGGAAGAAAAAATCTTCCAATTATGCGTGTTTACAAACACACATAATTCGGGGAGGTTAAGAAACTTCGTAGGACAAAATCCTTTGCCAAAATCAGAGGCTTACCTAGGTGTTGTTACATAATTAAATGGTCATACTAGCATCATAATAAAACTTATAGAAATTAGGTTTACAATGACATATTCATACTAACTGATGACTTTGATATTTGAAATATTTCATCGACTTTCTTATACACTACTTCCTCAAATTGTTGACAAAATCGTCGATAATATCTGACTCCACATGGGGACATGTTTGTTCACTGCAGGAATGTGAGAATCCAAAATCTTGTATCCAATAAAAAAAGTACATCAAATATATATCCACTCAAAATCAAAATGATAATGTATATATAGAACATTTAATGGAATAGAAATCATATCCTAACATACGACATAAATTATGCATGGAAAGAAAGCTAACTAATAACATGAATGAAATCCTATCTAAGAGAGTAGGGTTAGATATACAATACAAAGGATGCACCATGGCATCAAATGTCTTCAACAAAGTGCATATTGAGCATCTTCCAACTTTTAGGCAAATCCATGGGTTGTTTTTCTAATGTGCCATGCTGAATTTTGAAGATGCTAGGACTTTGAATTATCATAATATTATGTTCTTACCGACCATCAGATGCATATAACTTCTTCTTTTTGTTCCCATTTCTATCATATTGGGCAGACTGTGGAATCTTAGCCCTGATTTTTCCTTTGTTTCTTTGCTTTCTTTGTTTCTTATTGGAAGATCATGATGTTGGTGAAGATGTGATTAATGTACACTTTCCTGTCTGATGCAGAAGATAGTGGGATGGAATGTCCAAGACCACTGTGACCTATCTCCCTTCATTCTACATCTGAACGAGATATGTGACTGCCTCATGAGACTCACAACAAGATGGATCTTTGATCAACTGTTTGGAAAGACTGTGATATGTTTAGAGATCTGGACCAGGCTACAACTTTTGTATGTTTTCTATTTCTTACAACCTCCTCTACATGGAACTCATTTCCTTGGCATGCCTTACTATTAATTTTTCTTGTTTGAGTTTTCTCTTCATGAATCTTTATTGAGTGAAATGCCTAGCTTCCTTTCATTTCTTATGTGTGATTGCTCGCAATGGTCTTTATCTTGTAACAGTGGTTAACATCCATGGCACTAGATATCCTCAAAAGGAGCAGGCATGATAGGGACAGTTAGAGGGTGAGACCAGGAGGCACTTTTGCTAGTGGAGACTTGGCTTTAGATATCAGGAGCCTGAGGAAGAGGTTGAGCATTGTTGTAAAATGTAACTAGGTTTGAT